>OZ010576.1:29442108-29592108 GCA_963932145.1 Acanthosepion lycidas
TAAGAACCTGAAAGAAAATAAACAGTTTCAAGTTGTCAATGTGTCAATGAGATTGTGAGTTCAACAGAGAAATCTATTGAATATATCTAAAACACTTTTAGAAGTTTTCAAAATGTAATGCTTAAAATAAACAACAAGCCTCTTAAAACATTGTTGGGATAACTTTCCTTCTTCTTCCTCGGTTAATATGCATCGCGCTTGGGCAGTCATGTGACTCTTAATGCCCAATCAGCAGAGCTCTGTTTTTACAAAAGGGGAGAGTTTTAGTAGAGAATATCGAGAAACGATGTGCTCCTGTCTGTAAATGCCAAAAAAGGAAAGATATGCTCCTGACTTGTGGGTAGAGACAATGCTCTACATCAGCTAGTTTTCATTTTCACTGTTAGAGAGAAGGCATGTAACACATTTTTATATTTTGTTGGCATATTTTCAGGGTTTTTTGTTGTTTTTTTGTTTTTGTTTTTTTTTTAAACCAACTTCTCTCGAGCCATCTTTACTTTTTCTTGCTATGATTGGATTTCGACGGCCAGATTTAGGCAAGGCCACCCGACGTTTATTTGGTGAAACAACAACATCACCAATTTCGCCGAACGGAGTTCACCTTTTTCGTCCAATGTATCTAAACACTTCCATATTGTTCCAATATTAATATCTAAATGTGTAAAAATTTTGCTGGTTACGGTGGAATGCCGTGAGTTAAGTTAGTGATATTTTATATTATTTATTTGTTGGGCCTGATTTGTGGCAGAGATAGTTGTGTATGTCATATCGGCGGCAGTAATCAGTGTTCAACCCCAGGTAAAGGCAAAAATTTCTAAGCTTTACTTTCAAGATACAGATCCATTGTTCCATACTCATTTTCACTTATTGACCATATACTAATAAATAGCTATAAGAAAGGTTCCAAAAATGTATGCTTCAGTGTCGTTGTTAACTCTCAGGGCCGTCACAGGTTGTTCAAAAGCTTTAATATAGTCATATGTCGACTCATACCAGATCATCTAACGTCCAGTGGCAGATACCTCACCATAAAAATTTTAAACCCATTCACTAGGGATCACAGTAATTTTAGCCATTGCAGTTCTGCGGTGGTGCAATGGATAGCGGCTTGGACCGAGGAATCGAAGAGCCGAGTTCAAATTCCAGTCGAATCTATTACATTCACTTACGTGCTAATACCCTTGGGAAAGGTATGAATCTTCTTCTTCTTCTTCCCCAGCTATGGGTAAATAGCAGGACAGGCCGGGTTCTATAACCTTGGATAGCAACTGGTCTACCACAGAAAGAAGTGGCAACCTACTGCGGGAAAAATCTGCCTCATCAGTCATGTATCCATTAATACTAATGACGCAAGTTTCAACAGGTTATTGTTAATTGGCCAAAGAGAACGCAGTGTATACATCAAAAATTTAAACAAGAGTATTACACAAAAGAAAATAACAAAAATACAAATCAAGCATTTAGTAAAACTCTCTTTGGCAGCAATGTACAAATATACTAAAATGCAAATATTGGAATAGATTTTAATCTTCTTTTGATAGGAAGGAAATAGTTTTTGCTTGAATCACAGTCAAATTATGACAGAATACAAAATCATTAACAATACACAAATATCCTATTGTCATTATAACAAATGCATTAGTTTTGCTTTTTTTTTTTTTTAGCTGAAAGTATTAACTAAATTTGGAGCTAAAGATGTATGTACAAATATCAAGTCTTAAAGGCGGTAATTTGGTTGCTATCATAGCGCAATTAGCTTCCCGGAAGAGCGCCTCAGAAAAGTTGACTTTGATAAATTGCAGTGGATGAGGTGGCGTTAACTGATCGGTTTTGTACCTGTCACGCGGACATAGTAGTAAACATTATTTGCACTTTATTTTAAACAGCAGCGTAAAAAAGTATTTATTTTCTTTTAAACATGGGGTGTAAATTAATTACACAGCTAACATGCTTAAAATATGACTGGAATTTGTTATTTCTTCTTAATATAACAATTTGAAAATTTTTGGGTCCATGATTAAAAGTTTATTTATAAATACCAAGGCTGGGACTAAAACTTATAGTTACAACACTCGCATCAATGTCAAAATTTAGTCATAAGCTATAAAAATAAGCTACAACTTAAAGCCTCAAATTCTTCAGGAACCTTAACAAAAGATTTCTAACAAGCTGCGTCAAACTTTATACTGCTTATTGCTTCTTCTTCTTCTTCTTCTTCTTCTTCTTTATGTCGTGCTCCTTCTGGACGTAGGTGATCATGGCTCTCTACATTTTCCTGTCCTTTTGTTATTTCTCCTAAACCTTACTCCGCCACCCATTTACTCAAAAGCTCGCTAGGTAGGTTTTGCGTGGTTTTCCTCTATCCCTCTTGTCTTCAATCTGTCCTGTGAGTATCAAATTTTCCAAGCCTTCTTTCCTCATTATGTGCCCTAGAAATTCCATCTGTCCCTGTCCAATGTTAAGTATAAGTGTTCTTTTTGTTTTCAATTTCTGTAAAATTTCGTCGTTGCTCACATGTTCGGTCCATGCTATTTTCAGTATCCTTCTGTAGAACAATATTCATGTTCCTTCATGTTTCTTCTTCATCTGTGAGGAGATTTTCCAGCATTCACTGCCATATAGGAAGATTGATATTACATAACAGTTACAAGTGTAAATTTGTCTCGTTGTAAAATCTTCAATACCGTCGTTGCGCAATTCAAATTGACGAACGAGCTAATTGGATCTTGTAAATTTGAAATTGGCACGTATTTCCTACATTTATCAAATATACGATATTTAATGCCAATCGCCTTTTCCCCATTCTCTTCTTGCAATTATTCGAAACTTAGTTTCTGACCGCAATGCAAATCTCTCGTTTTTTTTTGTCTGTTTTTTTTTTTGTTGTTTTTGTTTTTTTTTTTCACAAGAAAAAGGGCTATTAACTGAACGAGAGAAAATCAACAAAAATCGACTATAGAATATAAATTACGTAAATATTTCCGTTTTGTGGTGCAAAATGAAGCAAAAAAGAACTAAAAAAAAAAAAGAACTGCATATATTTCTTTACTGAGAATTAACATAAAATCGGACGACGAAAAAGTTGGCTTGTGATTTTCACCAATTGTGTATAGAAAGAAATTCTGATAGCCACGGTAATTGATCGGAAAAGGGAACCTAACGTTTATAAATGTCCAATTGTAGACTCACTACGAATTGATCCGCTAATAAAAAGGATTACGTACGCATTGAATATTTTTTCTTTCTTTTTTTAACCTATGAAGGAAAACTTAATGCACTCAGCTCATTTTAGAACCACTATTTGCATGAAAATATCAGATTTTATTATGCAAGCCAATATTTTCACAATGAAATTGGTATTAACCCAGTAATGTTATTAAAATTTTAGGCATATAGTTAGCTTTATATGAGTAATATATCGTTTATGTTTTGGCTTATAATATCTATTCTTATTAGAAATATTGATAATTCTCGGGGTGTGGAATAAATGAATGTGACAAGTTGGAATATATAAAGCAAGAAATCAACAGGTTAAATTTTAATATTTTAGGCGCATGTGAAACGAGGTGGGCAAAAAATGAACAGGATTATATATGCAGGCGGAGAGAAAAATCAAAAAGGAATAGAACTAATATTAGACAAAGACATGAACAAATGTGTTCTGGGATACTGTCACTTTCTGAAATAACTCTTATCAATGAATAACTCTTATCAATGATAAATTGAAAAGAAAGCCATCAATATCCACCATAGTTATATATGCACCGACAGCACAAAGTACAGAAGAAATTGAAATGTTTTACTGTACGCTAGAAGACGCCAAGGCAAATCGAAATAAATTGCAATCGTCATGGAAGACCTGAATGCCAAAATAGCCAAGAAGAGAAATGGTGCAATAACTGGCAAATTCGAATTAGGAATTCGTAATAAACACGGAGAAAAATGGGTCGAATGGTTGACAGTAAATAGTTTGGTAATAAACAACAGATGGTTTCAAGAACACTCAAGACGTATATGAACATGGACAAGCCCATGAGGAGAAACGGAAAACCAAATCGACTATATAACTATCAATAAGAGATCCAGGACTGCAGTTTTATACTACAAAACATATGCAAGTGTCGACTGCGGCGCGACCATCTTCTAACGATATGTAAACCGGAATTGAAGAGGACCAAGGCAGCACTCAAATTGTAATAGGATAAACTCCTGAAGAATTCTAATGTGAAGGAGAAATATATGAACATTGTTAAATGCAGATACTTATTTATGTGCTGTGTCCTCTCAGAACGTAGACGATCACGGCTCTCCACAAATTCCTGTCCTTTGGAGATCTTAATAAATTTTGTCATTTTTTATGTATCCTAAACTGTTCCGCCATCCATTTACTCAAGTTCACTAAGTATGTTACGCATTTTTCCTCTGTCGCTCTTGCCTTCAATCTGTCCTGTGAGTAGCCGATTTTCCAAGCCATGTTTCCTCGTTATGTACCCTAGAAATTTTAACTGTTTCTTTCTCGTGTTTACTTTTTGTTTTAATTTTCTCTAAAATTCACGTGATCAGTCTATGGTATCCTCAGCATTCCTTTTGCTTCAAGTCTCCTCCATCTTTGAGGAGATTGTCCAGTACTCACTGCCACACAGGAGTACAGATATCACGTAACAGTTCCTTTGTTTGTTTCTAACGAAGTCTTTCTGTTTCTCAATACTCTGCTTAGTATTTTTAATGTATGTTTGGCTATGCCAGTGCGCCTTCGAATTTCAGTGTTGCACTTTACATTCTCTGTTAAAACACTTCCAAGATATTTTTTGAATTTTCTTGATTTTTTTTATCTCAGATTTACCATTACTTTTGCTAACAACCATGCATACTGTCTTACTGCAGGTGTTGTTTAATCCTTTCTTCTCGCTTCCCTTCACTACCTTCTGTAGGAATTTTTGTAGTTTTCTTTCAGTGTCTGTTATTAATCCTCTGCCATATGCATATCTTGTGTTGTTAAGATTGTGGCCGCCAATAATGAATACAAATAGGACATCCAATTCTCTCAAAATCGGAAATACAGATACAATGAACAAAATGAGAATGGGATCTCGAAGTGGAACACACTAAGAGAAGCTCTAGTTGCATCAGCAATCGAGATCATCCCAAAGAAAACTAGACAAAGAAAAAAAAAGAATGGATAATGTACTTTTGGACATGATGAAAAGAGACAAAAAACAAGGCCAAGGCACGGCACAGAATATAGAAATCTGCACAAAGAAATTAGGAACACATTCATGCGAGCTAAAAAGGAAGGGATCAACGAAAAATGTGCATAAATAAAAAGAATGAGTTTCACAGGTAAAGCAGAGATGCATAAAAATATAAGAATAAGACAAGATATACGCTCATCAGTAGGATGCATAAAATCCAAGGACGAGACACTGATATTAGAGAAAGGAAAATACTTCAAAGATGGAACAATACATCTTATAAGTCTTCCACAACAAAAGAGAACAACCGACAATGCATAGAAACATTGAAGGACCACAAATATTAAAATCTGAAGTGAAATCAGCACAAGCCAAATTGAACAGAAACAAAGCAGCAAGACCGGACGGAATTGTAATAGAAATGCAGGTAACCTTAAATATCTGGAAAGAGTTTGAACAAAGAACCGAAAGTGTGACACTGAAAACAAAGACGCATTGTGATAGTGAAGGTGTCTTCCAAAAGCTAAGCAAAGTATTAAGAAACAAGAAAATTTCGTTAGAAAAAAAAAAGCATTGAAATTTTGCGTAATACCAGTCCTCCTGTATAGTGGTTTTCTAAGCGTAGCTTATATGTGGCACAAGACCGAAAGTATGGGGCACGTAGTGAGGGTCGAACTCACTTTTCAGTTGTAATTGATCGAGCGAGACAAGCTTGCTAACCATTACACCACGTCGAAGTGCCCAAATTTACTATTTTCTAGGCTTAGCTTAGATGTGACAGGAGACAGAAAGTGTAGAGCACCCAGTGAGAGACGAACTCCAGTCCTTGTATATGGCAGTGAATGCTGGACAATCTCCTCATAGATGAAGAAGAGACTTGAAGCAACAAAGTAATGCGGTTCTATAGAAGAATTCTAAGAATACCACGGACCTAATATGTGAGCAGCGATGAAGTTTTAGAAAAAATAAAAACAAAATGGACATACCTTTAGGCCTTCCTCTTCTTCTTTCTTCTATTACACCCCTCTCTAGAGCTTTCATACATTTCTCACTCACACTTGTTTCCCACTCCACACATACACTCTCACTAAAATTTTGTTTTTTATACCCGGAGTTATATTTTCCGATTTCTTTTTGAATTTGTAGGTCTGATGAATTGGATCGTGATTACGATTCCAATGTAATAAATTATAACCATGGAATATTAGTGTTTGAGCCTTTTATTATATAATATATATATATATATATATAATAAAAATATTGTTGTTTTAAGGTATGCTATATTTAAGGATAAGAGTTCTCAATATCAGGAATAGAGCGTGTGTAAATATAAGAATGAACGCCTAAGCGATAAAATACCTCAGAGAACAAAAACCGTTGGCTAAGATAAGTTTTCTTTTTGTCTTTATTTATATTGTCCTTTTACATATATACTCTATTTTTACATACACACACGCATATATTATTATTATTACTATTATTATTATTATACTATTATGATAAAATAAATGACTATATAGTTGCGCACGCGCGTGTGTGTGTGTGTGTGTGTAATAAATTTGGGTATGTAATCCCGACAGTCTTATAAAGTTATTGACATTTGAAAACACGTTTATGAAAATGTTTCGAAAAAAATATAATACTGTCGACATGGAGAACACATGAATAAAAACAATTCTTTAATTTATTTTCGATCCATTCTAAAGAATTTCCATCTCAAAACTCGGACACTTAAAAGCGGAGAATATAAAAAAAAATATTAAACGATTTTTTAATAAGTCACTCATTTTCTTTCTCTTTTCGTCTCGAGCAACGCCAGCTTGGGAAAAATAATATAAGACTTAATTATTTTAAACACACGCAAATGCATACACATACAACACATTTTCGCTATCCATCCGGTGAAGCCATTAGAGGCGAAATGCATTATCGGATATTATTTTTCGAAATATATTTTCATAAACGTTTTTTCAAATGTCAATATACATATATATATATATATATATATATATATATGTATGTATGTATAGAGTGTGTGTGTGTGTGCATGTGTGTGTGTCTGTGTGTACACACGTGCGCCAATGCAAAAATACCTGAAGATTTGACTTCATAGTTTTCTCTCAAAAACTATAAAACAATAGTTTCCATTGTACATTCCGCGCGATGAAATAGCTGCATGAAAAAATATCAAGTATTTCTCACTCGATTGAAGAAAATGCTAACACAAATTTGCAACAATGAAAAACTATCAATAATATTATTGTCATTTATATTATCATAAAAGTAAAGTAATAATTATAATAAATTATATAAATATGTGCGCTGTAATGTAATGGATATCGGCTCGAAAAAATTCGGAGTGCCGAGTTCGAATTCGAGTTGGATTTGTTACATTCACTTACGCACAAATGCCCTTGAGAAATGTATGAATCAATCTCTTCTCCTCCCAACTATGGGTTGAATAGCAGGACAGACTAGGTTCTGGGTTCTACAGACTTGGCTGGCTACTAGTCTATTGCAGAAAGAAACGGCAACCTACTCAGCCTAGACAGTTATGAATCGAAAGAGACATGATCACCCAAGCGTGTATCAAGTATGGACTGAATTTAAAAAAGTCAATAAATAATAACTAAAGTATGAATCTATAGGCATCCTCTTTATTTGTAACCTAGAGAATGAATACAGGGTTGGAAGAAAAACATTTCATTTAATAGTGATATAAATTTCAAAAAAATAAAAAACGCTAGAAACCGTTTCAGGCCTATCGACGAGGAAAGTAAAATTGACATACCGAGTTCAAATTCCATCTGAGATCATTGTATTCGCTTTCGCACAAATACTCTTGTAAAGTGATGAATTCGTTACTTTTTCTCTCCTAGTTGGGCATTAATACAGGGCAGGCTGAACTCTCCAGCCTAGTGTGGCAGTCAGTCTAGAAGGGTAACTCTGAATTAAAAATCAACCTGAAGAGGAATGGGCTCCGTCAAACTATCTTGCCCTAGACACCCCACTGTTGCTATGACTGCAGCACATGTGATGTCCCTTCGACCATAATGTGCTACGGGACAAGTGAGGTGACGTGTGCTTGCATTACATGAAAAGTCATTGGATTTTATGCTTTTCATACTAACCGCCACTTTTACGTTTTGCATAGCAAAACGAAAAATCCCTATTTCAAACGAGTAGGAAAGACTCTTTCCAGTGTTCAATTTAATATCCAATCTATCAATTTTTCAAAGAAAATAAGGGGTTTTTATACTTTTCACTTACAAATTCGGGTACAGCCAAAGATCTCGTTGAAGCTATGTGGCGTAGATACAAATCAAAAATCAAAGCACTGCATTATCCGACAAATCATGACATGATGGATGGTTACTTTGCATAATTTTAATGCATGGGAATTATGTTATTTTTTAATGATATATTGTATTTTATAGGTGAGGTGTAAAAATATAGTAGTACCATTGATTGAATGTACACCAGCTTGGTATTAACCAAAAAAAAAAAAATAGTCATATGTGCAAGTCAATCACAGGTGCAACTGCAAATCGAATGGAAGCGATGTGACAAAGATGCAGATCAAAATTTGAAGAAGTGCATGAATCTGCAAAACATATGTTGCAGAGTTTAAGTGGATTCAAAGGTTCAATTTTTTATCATTTTTGGCATCAAATTGCATGGATTGTTTCTTGAATTTGTTTTAAATTGAAAACACTTTTATCAATGTCAAATTTCTTGATTGAAAATATAAATTTCCAGGTGTTCAATTTAAATATTATAATGCCAATTTTAATCAGCGGCAAGTAAGTAACTGGTGTTTTGAGATAGGAGTACAAAGCAAATTACCACCGAAAAGTAACTATGAATTCAAAAAACCAACCTGAAGAGGGATGGGCTCTGCCAGGTTATCTTGTCACACTACTGCCCCTAATGGGATGAATGACATGATGTATGCTTACATTACATGAGAGACATTGGATTTTATGTTTTTGATACCAGCTGCCATTTTTAAGTTTGCATAACAAAAAGAAAAATCCCTATTTCAAACGAATAGAAAAGATTCTTCCCAGTGTTGACTTCAATCTCCAATCTATCAATCTTCAAAGAAAATAAGGTGATTTTATACTTTTCACTCCCAAATGCAGCCAAAAATCACGTAGAATCTATGTGGCGAAGATGCAAATCAAAAACTAAAGCAACTATTACCCAACAAATCGCGACATGACGAATGGTTACTTTGCAAAGTTTATGTCGAATCAAAGATTCGAAGACTCAATTTTTTGGCATCAATCACCATGGATATTTTAAAGGCAGTAAAGACTCTAAAACACTCTGTTGTGTAACGGTGGTATGACCGGCTATAACTAGCTTAGACACGCTATGGTCAGCTTAGGCCAGCGGCCCGAGTGGAAACACTACGGTCCCCCACGTTAAAAACCGACCTTGTGTCACAACATGACTTGGGGTGCAGAGGGGGGTGGTCAAGGTAAATCTTGGACACAGCATACTTCCTGCTCTTCCCTCCTACTATGACAATGAACTGCTTCTACTTATGGCAAGTAGCCACATTAGAGTAATTGATTTTGAAGTTTTTCCGTTCTATGTATGAGTACTTAATAAATCTCTTTGTTTTCTCTTCCTAGTCTTCTGTTCCTTCGATACTATAACTACGGACATCCTAATTCTCGGCTATTTTGAACAAATACAAGTTTAAAGCAGATATCAATTAATAAAAATATATACTTTGAATAATTTAAATTCAATAGAAAAAATTATCAACTAACCTGAGTCAGTCTCCTCTCGTTTTTACGCTGGGTAAATTCCTCTTCTCTCTCTCTCTCTCTCTCTTTATCTCTCTTCTCTCTCTTTTTTCTCTCTCTTTCACTCTCTCTCTCTCTCTCTCTCTCTCTCTCTCTACTATTTGCTTGCTTTTTCCTTCAGAACTGTATGCTGGTTATGCTTTCCGATTATCTAAGATCGTTTCTAAATTATCGCCTTGGACTGGATTCAATTCGAAGCTGCTTTAATTGCTGATGCAGGAGTCAAATTATTTGCAGTCAACAGGATCTGGCTCTACAGTTTGTCACGTCGTATTGTGCTTACTGCTTTTAAAGAGTATGATCATTTCCCGTTCGGCGTTATAGTTACACTCGAATCAATAATAATACGGAAAGCGTCACTAGTAATTCCAATCGACAAATGTGGATATTGATCTGTTGACAGGCTGTACCCAAAACAGTTGAATCATGTTTAGGGCTAATTTATAATTACCTAAATAAACAACATAGATTTTTTTTCTTTTCCACTTGTATGCGTTCTTTTAGTACATACAGAAATTAATTCAATTTATTGTTTCGCCAAATAGAGTCATTAAGATTCCTTCAATTTCTTCCTAACTTTAGTGCTTCTGTTTAGGTTTCAGTTTTTACATAATACAGATATGAAATAACCTCCTGAACAAAATTTAATTTGACGTTGAAAATAGTGTCAACTCAGATAGTTCTTGATGCAGCAAGCAGGACAAACACAATGCACGAAGCTTTCTTTTGCTATTACAACATTTTTTTATTATAGGAATATAAGAAAGAACATTTTTTTTTTTTTTACCTCGAAGAAAATATTTAGAATGGATACGAATAAATAATTTACCATCGATAAACACACGCCAAACACACTTTTTTATATGTACAACATTCATAAAACCCATACTTAAAGAATCTAAGATACCTGTGACTGATGTAAACTAAAAATCTTTCACACCCACACCAAACACGTCCCAGTCAATATATAGACACTAACAGACAGAAAAAAATGTCCATTAAACGCACACACATTATCACCCAAATCCCGTAAGATTAACAGGAAATATGATACACAAATACACACACGCACCAACTATGGCGCGAGATAATGCTTTCTCCATCATTGCGGCTATCAGAAGATAAAAAACATTTTGTTTATAGATACTTTGCTCAAACTTTGTTCAAATAAATTGATTTCGTTTTTTGCGTACAAAAACTAATGTAAATCTTGTTTCGTTTCCAAATGTATATTTTGTTCTTGTGAAATAAAATCCTGTTTTGATGACACCAGTGGGAAAAAATTTTTTTAAAATTCATCATTTGATGACATTGAATAATTAAAGGTGGTTATATCTTTCATGAAAATTCTATTTCATCAAATTTTTTAATAAAAATAAGTTTAAAAATGAAAAAGCACTGAAAATTTAATCGAAATCTGTCGATTCCCTGGTTATTTTTAATAGAATGTTTTGTTTTTAATAATTTTCATACTTCCGAGTCTCCGAAATTTTTATGGCAATTTAGCCTGAGAGGGAAAGCAATTGAAACACTATCAATTAAAAATTTGTCAATTTTCTCCAGTAACAATTAACAAGTAACAATTTCTTATATTTTAATATGTTTTCTTAAATCCGGAATAATTTAAAAAGACGATATTGGTTACTATTAAATGTTTTATGATATCAAACGTGTAAAAAAATAATAAAAATAAAAGCAATCCCTAAAGTATCATTTTTTAATTTCCTTTTCATACTTCTAATGTACAAGTGTTGTATAGATCCGCCCCCAGCCCACCGCCACACCCACCGCCACGTCCACTTCTGGCCGGGTAGTGAAATGTTTTTGGAGTCCGGAGATGAAAGAACTTCAACAAAAGGGATTTTTAACTTATTTATTAAACACGTCGACGTGGACATTTTTAATTAACCAGTGGGGTCGCTCTATCACTCCCACTGGGGAGCAAGTTCCCTGAGACACGAAATAACCACGTCTACTGTGTGTGACGTGTAAAAACTGAACTCACTAATCCCTTTCTGTCTTTAACATTCCCACGCTAGTCAAAAATGACTTTGTTTTCCTGTATCTAACCTCAAAGGTCAAATGAAGAAGTTAGAGAAGAAATACAATTCTCTAAAAAATAATTGTCTACTAGACTATTATTTAACACAGGGTGTCCCTACAGTCTGGTCACAGATAAATTGCTTATTTTCAAGAAATTAAATTTTCAACATTTTATTGAATTGAAATATTAACGAATAACATTTTCAATATAATTTCCATCCTTTGTGATGCAAAGGTTGATGCGCTTTGCAAGATTCAGGTGAATAAGTCCACATTACTGTCAATTTTAGCACATCCACTCTTTATCAAATGTGTTGCATCTTTGATTTTCATTGAGCACGTCTTCTCTTTAGCCCACCCAAGAGAAAGAAATCAATTCTTCTTTCGACAAAACCATGTTTAATCTGTGGAGGTAAAATAAAATATAGTTAATAAGATTTCCTATGTGTCCAGATTTTAGGAACACACTATGTATGAAAAATAAAATTATTCATTCTACTAAGTTTCATAAAAATATGTGGAATTTTTAAAAATGCATTTTTAAACAATTAAGATAATTTATTTTTAAACATAAACAGTTACAAAGAAGCGTCTGGTTAGCAAAGTTCGAATTTCCAACCAGACGCTTCTTTGTGCCTGAATGGTTAACAGCACATCACATCACATCAAACATAAACAGTACAATTTCTTGATTGTTACAATGCTAGTCCGTCCGCATTAGATTTTTTTTTTAATTTTCTATTTCCTTAATAACAGTTCACGCGCTTCTTCTCTTCTTCTGTATGCCGTGTCCCTTCATGACGTAGGCGCTCATGGCTCTCCACAATTTCCTGTCCTTTGTAGCTTTTAATAAATTTTGTCTTTTTTGTTATCTCCCCTAAACCTTGTCCCGCCATCCATTTATTCAACCTTCTTGCATTCATCCATCCCGTGAGTATCAAATTTCCCAAGCCCCATTTCCTCATTATGAAAATTTCAACTGTCTCTTCTTGATGATAAGTAGATGTGTATTGTTTGTTTCTATTTTCTCTAAAACCTCGTCATTGCTGTACTACCGTGTGTAAATAAATTATTTTTGCGATATTTTAAGCAAAAAGTAAACATTGCTTTTACAAAATCCAGTTAATCCTTAAATTTACTAATTTACGTTGGAACAAATCTCGAGAAGAAAGAAGTAAATTTTGAAAAAATTTCTAAATTTATGGTTTTCATTTTTTGTCTATGATGGAGATACGATGAGCGAAGAATGATCGTACTAATGTTTTAAAAAAGTCTAAAAACATTATTTAAATATATAAAATCATTTTTAAGGGTTAGCTTTAGGCTATTATCTTTCACATAAACCAAAAATGTAACATCAAAGAAGATATTTACATGAATTAAAATGGGTTTTTCAAGCTTTTTTTTTTTTTTTTTTTTGTAATTCCATGGTGGTATGCATGTCTATGTTGCATTTGTGCCATTTAATACACACACGAGCATAAGTACACATACACACACACACACACAGACACACACATATGCACACAATATGACTAAGTGGTAGAAATAAGACATTAAAAGAGTATATTCTCCTTGCATTCATTCTAAACAAAACCTAGCCTGGGGTGAGCAATAAAATCATATAGATTGATTGAACTTTTTGGAAATTATTTGGTAATTTTTCTCTTTTAATTTTGAAGAAATATTTTTAAAGCTGTCATTGAATTAATATATATATATGCGCACATGCAAACGTACATGCACACAATTTAAATGAAATTAAAATGCACGAATACATCTCTGTCGCGAAGGATAATTTCTCTGTCTGCCAACAATCCTTGGGTAACAGGAAAATAGTATAAGCCGAAATGAGCGGTCCTTTGAATACTGTTGTATTTAAAATGAACATATTTTCTAGTTTGGTTTCGTTTGTTTTGTTTTGTTTTACGGCATATCAACCTCACTGGGTTATTTAATGCCGACAAAATTTTTATTGCTAGTAATATTTTTTTTTTCAAAAATGTATTGCTGGTAATAAAAAAAAAAGAAAAAAAAACTTTTTACAAAGAAGTATTTGTTATTAAAACTTATTTTTACACTTTCATAGTGTTCTGGCCCCAGTTTGGGATTAACCATTTGCCCATAGCTGGGACACTGAGAGGTGCTACCACCCCGGGTCAGGGTAGACCTGGGAACACCAGCAAATAAGAGGCGGCTCCAGGTTCCTCAAAACCTTCCGATCAGAGGTCCTGCTGTCGGACGTAGTTTATCGTCATACACGGGACGCTTTATTTTCTAATGAGTGTATTATTTTACATGGCAAACAATTTAGATTTGAAATTTGATCATCTTGCCGTCAGAATAGTAATTGGTACCGAACTTGTTTCCACATAATTTGCGATATTATTTTTCGAAATCGTTAAGAAATAAAATAAAAAATTAAAAGTGAAAATGTCCTTACGTGCGTCTTTGGCGCCAGCTCGAGAATAGCAATAAATGTCTCTTTTCAAAAGATAAAGTTACAAATTCTAGTTAAAAACGTTAACAAATCCATGTATTTTTTTTTTTTTTACTACGCTTATCTTAGCCTGCTAGTGGAGACATGTTGTTAATTGCACTTAATACAATAATTCTTTACTATTTTACTCATTTTTTTATCATTTCACACCAAGCAAGGAGTTACTGAATGTGAAAGAATGTGAGAAACAGAAAAACATTCTTAAGGAAAACAATAAAAGAACAGGAATTAAGAAGACAGAAAATAACAACTGGCATTGCATTTACATTTTTGAAGATCAAAGTCGACTGGAAAGCAAGAAACCGGAAGAGAGTTCCACAGGTGAGAAGTGCGAGAGTAGAAAGCGTTAACAATTACATTTAGCAATTTCAACCATAAAATTATGAGACCTAGCCGCCACTCTAGTAGGGTGCTTGAATTCGTAAAGTCAAGGCACCAAATAAGAACGACTATCAGAAAAATGACGATGAAAATATTTATAGAAAAGATACAGAGAAACTACGTTACGAGATGCTAGGTTAGGAACGATAATATTGCAGATTCTTCTTTGTATTTTATCAAGAATCTTTAAGTATATAACAGAAGCACCAAACCAGATGTGACAGCAATATTCAATGCATGGACGAATGGTAGACTTATAGATGTATAAGATAGATTCTGACGAGAAAAATTGTCTAGCACAACACATTAAACAAACTCTCCTAGCAATTGATTCTTTCCACTTCATATCAGTGGAAAATATCAGTTCGAGAAGGGGCAACGAGTCACTCACCTGGAGGTTAGCATCAGTCATGCTGTTGGAAAACAGAAATGTTTCACTAAGATGAAGAAAAGAGAGAGATTTCGTTTTGGAGGCGTTAAAATTAATTATATTAAATTAATGGTAAAGCCATGTCGTAGTCTGGCAGCCTTTCCCTTCTTTATTGACTACAACCTGATTTGATCCTGCTTGTATTGACTGATCCGTCTAGATACCAAATATCAACAGATTTTAATATTGTTTTAATTTTGTTTTCCATAAGAGCTTCTGCTTTATGCGCATTTTATTTAATTATATGATAAAAACCAAGTTATCTGCCCAACTCCAAATGTATCTCTGGCCCTATACGAATATTATACTTAATAAATAAGCAATTTTTCTCTTCTTTTTCTTTTTATGCGCCATGTCCTTTCAGGGCGTAGGAGATCATGGCTCTCCACCTTCCTCTATCCCTTGCAGCTCTCAACAAGTTCCTTCCCTCTGCTTCCTCCCCCCAGACCACGTTCTGTCATCCACTTGCTTAAGTCCACCAGGTATGTCACACGTTGTTTTCCCTTGTCTCTCTTTCCCTCTATTCGACGTGTGAGTATCAGATTCTCCAGGCCCTCCTTCCTCATTATGTGTCCCAGAAACTTCAGCTGCCTCTTCCTGATATTAAGTATAAGCCTCCTCCTTTTTTGCAACCTCTTTAAGATCTTATCCTTGCTCACACGCTCGGTCCATGATATCCTTAACATCCTTCTGTAGAACCACATCTTTGTTGCTTCGAGTCTTTTCTTCATCTTTGAGGAGATCGTCCAACATTCGCTGCTGTAAAGAAGGACAAATGTCACGTAACAGTTCAGTATTCTTTTCTATGTTATCAAAGATCTCCTGTCTCGGAGTACTATGCCCAGCTTTTGGAATGTGTCCTTGGCCATCCTAATACGTCTACGGATCTCAGTGTCGCACTTACCGTCCTCTGTCAAGACGCTTCCCAGGAATTTAAACTTCCTCGTCTGTTTGATTCTAGTGTTCCCGACCTTCACATCGCATTTCGGGCTCATCCTCTTACTGACGACCATGCACTGCGCCTTCTTGTAGTTTATGGTTAGTCCTTTCTTCTCACTCTCCGTCGCCAACTTCTGTATGAGATTTTGTAATTTCATTTCCGTGTCTGCTATCAGTACTGTGTCATCTCAAGATTATGGCCGCTAATGCTAAATCCCGGGAGGGTTTCCAATTCTCTCAGGATTGCCTCGCTGTATAGGTTGAACAGGTCGGGTGAGAAGACGCATCCTTGCCTTACGCCCCTTTCTATTTTTGTATATTCACTGAACTCGTTCCCTATGCGCATGCATGCTGTTTGCTGCCAGTATAGGTTCTTGATTATTCTGATATCTTTCCCGAATATATCGAGGTTGCTGAGTGATGCCCAACTCCTCTCATTAATGAATTTCTGATAGCAATCTTTCATATCTGAAGCGTCCCAACTGTGATGTCCCGAGTATACGTAGTATTGATTACTGAGTGTTGGTTACTCATTTTATGTACTCATGGGAGTCCTAATTTAAACACAGCCTTGTGCCATATTTCACTCAAGTGAACGCGCAGATGGGTACTATTCTGCGCAATCTGCCCCTAAGCATTCCTGATTAGGTCTGATTCAAAGAGCAAAATTTTTAAAATGGTCGTCAGCACCACCCCATGTTACTAATAATGAAAGAGTCATGATCAATAGGGAAGTGCCGAGAAAGGCTGATCATTTATGTTGTGTACGTGTGGTGTTCTCACTTTAAACATGGCCATATTCCATTCAAATAGGGGATCGAATAAATAACTCATTTTTCGCTTATGAATATTTTCTTGTCAACAGAATGGTAAAGTAATTTCCTTATGATTATATCCATAAGTATTTCATCCTGGCCACCACAAAGGCAGTACATTTGTTTATTTTTTAATTATCGACGCGGAAATCGGAAAGGCCTTTAATGCCTTGTTCTGGACTAACACCACCACCACCACCACCACCACCACCACGAAAAAGTGACTGAGGTGAATAAATAAAAGGAAGAAAACAAACGGAATAAAATGAAGAGACAAAAGGAATTGGTTAATGGAAAATGATATGTCCTGGTAAGGGATATATTTGATCCAAGTAGCTAAGTGGTTTAGGCTACTATAACCAAGTAGTACACGGTAGCAGTAATCGACTGGTAATCGTCGTAGTCGCAGGTAATAAATGTAGACCAGTAGAATAGCCAGTGGCGTAGTCCAATGGGCGTCGTCATAGACTGAAACTCTGTCGTACCTACACGTCTGTCTGTATTTATGACGAACACCAGCCAATCATGTGAGGGAGGTTAACTCAGGTGTATACATATTCCATTATATCAGAAAATAAACAAAAGAACTAAATACAAGACCAGGAAATGCCAACGAATAACAAAAAGATTGACAGGGACTCTCTTTAAAGCATTTGTAATACCACACATGTCTGATCGATATCACAGAATTCATGCAAGAGGCTAAGCAATACATTTTCATAGTCAAAAGGGATGAGCTGCTGGTTGATATGCTCGAATTAATGGAAGTAAGAATCCTTGTCTTCGTAGCTGATAAGAAATCCAACAACATTATCAAGTCTACAAAAGACTGTTATTAAGTTACTTTCATTCTGGATTAAGGATTCAGCAGGACATAAAAGCTATACGTTTCCCATGTGAGACGTACTGTCACACTGATTTTAAATGGGGAAAAACTATCTTGTAACATTCAACACCTCTAAAATTAAATTAATAACGTTCCATCATCACCGATCACACCCTAAATTTCCGCCTATCATTATGAGTGTCAGTTCTTTTAAAGATGCTCCCTGCCTTGAACGTTTATTGTGTCTCAGATCACAACTGAATACTGTCTGACCCTAAACAAAACATAATTAAAAACTATAGTATTTTTCGTGTAGAATATCAAGACCAATATCACCGTGTATGAAGTTTCTGGTTACATCTTTAGCCATCAGTTGGCTATTTCCTTCAATTTAAGGAAATTGGAGACGTGAATCTCGATTGTTTGTATAAGAAGTGGAGTTTCGACAGCATATTAAACAAAAGTCTTCAATTCCATTGACAATTTTGGGGCTGTAGAGTGCTGGAAACTGCCACTCATTACCCCTAGCAGAGGCGAGATAGGCTGATACTGTAGGGATTCACCTCTCTGCAGCTTGCCTGGAGAAGAACGGGCATGGAAAAAGAGACCATAACAGCTTTTCCTACCACCTTTAAGCTAGCCTTCGTCGACATCTCAACCCTGGGGTGGGGAGAGAAAAGAAAACAAATATTCTTTCCTTTCATTTTCCTTGTCTTGTTATCAGTATACTTTCAGTCTATTGAAAAAATAGTTTTTCTTGTTTTGCTATCAGTATACTTTCAGTCTATCGAAAAACTTTTCTTGTTTTCAAGTTTATTTTTAAAGCCTTTTTCCTAATTTACCTGCGCTTTCTTAATAGTGTTATACCAATATATTGACCTCGAGAGGAAAAACGCGATCGTTGTCTTCTATTGGTAGACTCGTTTGGGATGTGATATACGTAAATGGTCTGTGCCCATCTCATCACATCAATGATTTTAAATGCGCAAGGCATAATCCAAGAAGTGACTAAATAATATAGGGCTGTTATTTCCTCCCTGTCGTACTTCTGATGAGTTCTGAAATGTTTCCGTATAGGGGTCATCGCTAGAGATGTAAGATTCATTTCCTCTATTAGAATGATGCATTCAGTGGACTTGGAGCTTGCAAGGCAGTTTCTAATAGATGATAAAAGGAAGTCTCTATTGATGTGTACATATCTTGCAGTGAGGTCGACAAAGCAGGTAAAGAAGAAATTTATCCCAAACCCGTGTAAGATCTCTAGTATTGGCCATCTAAAAAAAAATACAGGTAAAACTTCGCCCTCCTCACAACACCGCTCCATCAGCCTCTTTGGGGTCATTAACAAACTTTTGAAGCTATCATCAACAAGAAAGTTGTTGAACACTGTTGTGGCCTTGTTAGGGCCAGAAATAAAGACAAATTGAGTTAAACAAATATACGAACAGAAACATTAATACAAACATATACAAACGAGAGTGTTACAGCAAGAATGTTCTGCTGCTAGAAACTTCCCTCTCCAAAAGGCAGTACTTGTTCCTATTTATAGCTAGAAGAATCGATGCGTGCGTGGATAAATTACCATAACAAACACTTCAACAACAAACTCATGAGCGACAAACAGTATAGTTTTCGTTCTTATGGTGTCTTAACAATTATCATGCATATAATCAGTATAGCTTTGTTAATAAAAACATCTTGAGAGTTATCGCCCTTAGATATTTCAAAGGCTTTTGATAAGGTGTAGCACAGGGGACCGCTGCACAAACTTGCCAGCTACGGAATCTCTTGGAGAGTTCTCTCAGTTATTACGTCCTTCCTGCCAGGTACATTCGTGGAGGTTATCTTTAATCCCCTGTCTTCTAAGGCACATGAGAACAATAGAGTTGCTCTTAGGCTTTGTACTGGGTGAAGTAGCACTAAAAAATCCTCCTCCTCCTCCTCTATCACCTTCTCTTCCAGCAACAGCAATAAGACATCGAAGCTTCTCTGTGAAACATAACAGTGGAACAAAGGAATTCGTGTTGAATCGGACATTTTCCTGAAATAAATCGCCTAATGCCATTTCTGAAAATCAGTCCGGGCACACAGAAAGTGAAATGTGCTGAAAGAGACAAATAAAGCATTTAAAATATCATCTCTGTTGGCAGATTACTTTAATCATAGATTCAAAAATCTAAAATAATTTTCTGTGGGATGTCTTTTTATACTCGGCCATCCTACTATAGAGTTACACGAGACACTGCTTTGAGGAACACGACAAAAGTAACCTGTCTAGGTTCAACTTCATTGGAATCTATCTTACATATCTTCATAATATGCACTCTTTACCTGATTCTTTTATGGCCAAAAAACATCCTCATTCAGTAATCATCTACCTTAGTAGCTCTTGGGTCTTGTGTTAGATGAAGAATAGTTTTAAAAATATTAACTTTACCGGAAATATCAGATTTGACGGCATCATCAGGATTATATGAGTGCCCTCAAACATGGTTTTCTCAACATGTCTGAGTCTAGAGGTCTGTGTCTAGAAGGGCGACACGTGTTTCGCTACTTCGCCGCCATGCTATTAATATATGTTGTTTATAAAAGACCCATCTTATTGCAAGTAACCGTGTGCATTTTGATAGTCATTCAAGAAGAGTTTCTTAAATAGCTCTTTGTGTGCGATGATTTCGATAGCATTATCGGATCCGAAAGGTAGATTGAACATGTATATGCTGGATGAACAAAAAAGATAGTAATGGGATTAGTAATTTTTGGCTCTTAAGTATGCTAAATAGAGATTTAAAGATATTTGGCCAAAGATTTAATAAACCGATTACTACGTTTTCCCGGTTCCAGGTTGTGCAGCGCCTTCCCTGTTCCAGGCTGTACTGTATCTTCCCGGTTCCAGGCTGTGCTGTATCTGCCCAGTTCCAGGCTGTGGTGTACCTTCCCGGTTCCAGACTGTACTGTATCTTCCTGGTTCCAGGCTGTGCTGTATCTGCCCAGTTCCAGGCTGTGGTGTACCTTCCCGGTTCCAGAATGTAGTGTATTTTCCCAGTTCCAGGTTGTGCTGTATCTTCCCGGTTCCAGGCTGTGCTGTATCTGCCCAGTTCCAGGCTGTGGTGTACCTTCCCGGTTACAAGCTGTACTGTATGTTCCCGGTTTCATAATGTGGTGTGCCTTTCCGGTTCCAGACTGTACTGTATCTTCCGGGTTCCAGGCTGTGCTGTATCTTCCCAGTTCTAGGCTGCGGTGTACCTTCCCGGTTCCAGACTGTACTGTATTTTCCCGGTTCCAGGTTGTGCTGTATCTTCCCGGTTCCAGACTGTACTGTATCTTCCCGGTTCCAGGCTGTGCTGTATCTTCCCAGTTCTAGGCTGTGGTGTACCTTCCCGGTTCCAGACTGTACTGTATTTTCCCGGTTACAGGATGTGCTGTATCTTCCGCGTTCCAGGCTGTGGTGTGCCCTCCCGGTTTCAGGCTGTGCAGCATCTTCCCGGTTCCAGGCTGTGCTGTGTCTTCCTGGTTCCAGGTTGTGCTGTATCTAACCTGTTACAGGCTGTACTGTATCTTCCCGGTTCCAGGCTGTGCTGTATCTTCCTGTTTGCAGTTTGTATGTATTAGGTTGCAAAAATATTAGGGGCATAAAAATGACGTAATTATGTCGTTTTTTGACGTTAAAAAATACGTCAAAAAACGATATTATTACGTCATTATTTTTGTACCAACCTAATATCTTCCCAGTTTCAGGCTGTGGCCTGCCTCCCCGCTTCCAGGCTGTGGTGTGTCTTCCCGGTTCCAGGTTGTGCTGTACCTTCTCTGTTGCAGGCTCTACTGTATCTTCCCGCTTCTAGGCAGTACTGTGTCTTCCCGGTTTCAGGTTGTGCTTCGCCTTCCCTCTTCCAGGCTGTACTGTATCTTCCCGGTTCCAGGCTGTGATCTATCTGCCCAGTTCTAGGCTGTGGTGTATCTTCCCGTTTCCAGGCTGTACTGTATCTTCCTTGTTCCAGGCTGTACTGCATCTTCCCGGTTCCAGGTATTACTCTTTCTTCCCGGTTCCAAGATCTTCCCTGTTCCAGGCTGTATTGTATCATCCCGGTTCCAGGCTGTACCGTATCTTCCCGGTTTCAGGTTGTGCTGTATCTTCCCTGTCCCAGGCTGTATTGTATCTTCCCTGTTCCAGGCAGTACTGTGTCTTCCCGGTTCCAGCTTGTGCTGTATCTTCCCCGTTCCAGGCTGTTGTGTACCTTCCCGGATTACAGGCTGTAGTGCATGTTCCCAGTTCCAGGCTGTGGTGTACCTTCCCGATTCCAGACAGTAATGTGTCTTCCTGGTTCCAGGTTGTGCTGTATCTTCCCGGTTCCAGGCTGTACTGTATCTTCCGGCTTCCAGGCAGTACTCTGTCTTCCCGGTTCCAGGTTGTACTGTATCTTCCCTGTTCCAGGCTGTACTCTATCTTCCCTGTTCCAGTCTCAACTGTATCTTTGCGGTTCCAGTCAGTACTGTGTCTTCCCGGTTCCAGGTTGTGCTGCGACTTCCCTGTTCCAGGCTGCACTGTATCTTCCCTGTTCCAGGTTTTGCTGCACCTTCGTTGTTCCAGGCTCTACTGAGTCTTTCTAGTTCCAGGCTGTACTGTATCTTCCCTGTTCCAGGCAGTGCTGTGTCTTCCCGGTACCAGGCAGTACTGTGTCTTCCCGGTTCCAGGTTGTGCTGCGCCTTCCCTGTTCCAGACTGTACTGTATCTTTCCTGTTCTAGGTTGTGCTGTATCTTCTCAGTTCCAGGCTGTACTGTATCTTCCCGGTTCCAGGCTATACTGTATCTTCCCGGTTCTAGGCAGTACTTTGTCTTCCCGCTTCCAGGTTGTGCTGCGCCTTCCCTGTTCCAGGCTGTACTGTATCTTTCCGGTTCCAGGCTGTACTGTATCTTCCTGGGTCAGGGCTGTGCTGTATCTGCCCAGTTCCAGGCTGTGGTCTCCCTTCCCGGTTCCTGGTTGTACTGTATCTTCCCGGTTCAAGGCTGTACTGTATCTTCCCAGTTTCAGGCTGTGGTATGCCTTCCCGGTTCCAGGCTGTGACGTGTCTTCCCAGTTCCAGGTTGTGCTATGTCTTCTCAACACAGGTGTGCCCAAGAACAGACCTTTGTTGAGAAGATACTTTCTTAGACAACAAAAGTTCTGAAGTTCTTCGCTGATGGAAAATATTTCGGTCATTATTATTATTTTATTTTTCTATAATTTCTCACGTCATTTTTCAGTCAGTTAATTTACTTTTCTTCTATACAAGATTTAAGGGTGACGATGCTACTAATACATTTTCTAAATATATTTTGTGTCATTTGAATCATCGGGGAATTTTTTTAATTGTAGTATATTCCTTTCCCACATGAAATTGTAAATACAGATTTAAAGTTCCATAGAGATAATGTGACATTTTGTTGATTGTTGCTTGAAAGTGCGAAGTAGAAAGATGAACGATGAAGATGAAAAGATGAGTCAGGTCAATAAATGCGACAAGTAAATAATAGAATAGTGAAGACCAACGCCTTCGTTTTTCTCCAATTTTTCAGCATTGAACTATGCTTTTTGTATATTTACAAAAATAAATAATCATAATTCTACCTGTTCCTTAGTTCCTGTTATGGTCCGGTTCCTTGTACCACGGTGATAGTCCAAGGTAGAACTAATAAAGAAGAACTCAAATACGGATATGGAATAACACAGATATATTACAAACAGGAATATATACAGAGAAGTAGAAAGTGTTAGTGTTATGGTCCGGTTCCTTGTACCACGGTGATAGTCCAAGGTAGAACTAATAAAGAAGAACTCAAATACGGATATGGAATAACACAGATATATTACAAACAGGAATATATACAGAGAAGTAGAAAGTGTTAGTGTTATGGTCCGGTTCCTTGTACCACGGTGATAGTCCAAGGTAGAACCAATAAAGAAGAATTCAAACACGGATATGGAATAACACAGATATATTACAAACAGGAATATATACAGAGAAGTAAAAAGTGTTAGTGTTATGGTCCGGTTCCTTGTACCACGGTGATAGTCCAAGGTAGAACCAATAAAGAAGAACTCAAATACGGATATGGAATAACACAGACATATTACAAACAGGAATATATACAGAGAAGTAGAAAGTGTTAGTGTTATGGTCCGGTTCCTTGTACCACGGTGATAGTCCAAGGTAGAACCAATAAAGAAGAACTCAAACACGTATATGGAATAACACAGATATATTACAAACAGGAATATATACAGAGAAGTAGAAAGTGTTAGTGTTATGGTCCGGTTCCTTGTACCACGGTGA
The DNA here is from genome assembly GCA_963932145.1 of Acanthosepion lycidas. Taxonomy (NCBI): domain Eukaryota; kingdom Metazoa; phylum Mollusca; class Cephalopoda; order Sepiida; family Sepiidae; genus Acanthosepion; species Acanthosepion lycidas. The sequence continues at coordinate 29,466,367 of OZ010576.1, forward strand.
TAGTCCAAGGTAGAACCAATAAAGAAGAACTCAAATACGGATATGGAATAACACAGATATATTACAAACAGGAATATATACAGAGAAGTAGAAAGTGTTAGTGTTATGGTCCGGTTCCTTGTACCACGGTGATAGTCCAAGGTAGAACCAATAAAGAAGAACTCAAACATGGGTATGGAATAACACAGATATATTACAAACAGGAATATATACAGAGAAGTAGAAAGTGTTAGTGTTATGGTCCGGTTCCTTGTACCACGGTGATAGTCCAATATATACAGAGAAATAGAAAGGGTTAGTACGAACAGGTTTAGTAGTAATTGTCTGAACGACTTTGTTTCGGTCTGCCTCTGACTCGACTGACTGACTCACAGACTCCTGATGGACTTCACTCCAGACTTCAGACGGAACTTTCTGCTTCCTCTTGAAATTGTCGAAAATCGTGTCCAATACCTCTTCTTGAGGTGGACCGTTAGCATCCTGTAACGGTCTCTTCCTTATTTGATTTACGTGTCTTCTGTGTGAGAATATTTTTCCTTTAACTATGTACATCATATTGCCAATTCTTTTCTCAATTATCCCTTGTTCCCAGCAAGAGGTATTATTTTTGTATGTCTTTAAAAAAAACTTTTTCCCCTGGGAGGAATTTTCTTTTTTGGTGTGTAGGATTGTGTTCCTTTTTTTGTTTTACTTGGTAGTAATTTATCGAACGCTGATCTGATTTTCATAGCAAACATGATATCTGCTGGTGATAATGTTGATGGTGTCGCATTATTTGGCGTTATTCTATATACCTGTAGGAATTGCTGTAATGCTTTCTCCGTGGGAACATCGTACGCTTTTCGTAATGCTCTTTTGAGAGTATCCACGAATCTCTCCGCTTGTCCATTTGATTTTGGGTGGTACGGCGGGGATTTTATGTTTTACTTGATAGATTTCGTAAAACTCTTGGAAATCTGCTGACGTGAATTGCGTTCCGTTATCTGTTACTAAACAGTCCGCTACGCCAAACCGAGCGAATAGCTTGTGGAGGAAATTTATGGTCGTTTCTGTTGTAGGATTTTTGCACCGAAACACCTCCGGCCATTTACTGTAGCTATCAATTATGATTAAATAGTAGAACCCATCAATTGGTCCTGCATAATCTGCGTGTATTCTTGACTATGGACGATCCGTTTTAGGCCAAGGCTTATGTATGATTGGCGGTGCTTTAGCTGCTAAATTACAACCCTTGCACATTTCCACCATTTGAGAAATATCCTGGTCCATATTCTTCCAATATACATAGCTTCGCATTAGCGACTTCATTCTATTTTTACCCGGGTGTCCTCTGTGGAAATCCTTTAGTATCCGTTTTTGTAAAGTTTTGGGGATTACAACCCTTTCGTTGTAAAGTAGCACATTATCGCAGAGAAAAGCTGTCCGAAATTTTCTCATTTTTTTCTGCTATTTTTGCTTTTGTTTCATTAATAAATTCGTCATTTTTGGCTTCATTTTTTATGTCTTGCAATGTGACTGGGAGGTTTCTGACTGTACAACATAGTACTGTTCTTATGTCTTCTTCATTTCCAAGGGCTCCGATTACCGTATCTTCCAATGGCTCTGTCTTTGTTGGTATAAGTCTCGACAAACCATCCGCGTGCCCGATTCTTTTCGTTGGTAAATATTCCAATCTGAAATTGTAGTCCAGAAGAATCGTTCCCCATCTAAGTAGTCTATTTGCCGTGTACACCGGTAGACCTTTTTTTGAACCAAAAATTTTTATTAACGGTTTGTGATCCGTTTGCAGAGTAAAGTGTCTACCATAGACGTATGTATGGAATCTTGTTACTGCGAAAATAATTGTTAGAGCTTCCTTCTCAATTTGTGAATAGTTTTTCTCCGCTGGTAGCAGGGTTCGAGAAGCATGTGTGATAGTTTTTATTGTCCCATCTGGCATTTTATGTAATATACACGCACCGACACCGGTGTTTCAACATGATGTGGCCGTAAGCTTTGATGTCACATAATAAAAAAGAAATAAAGCAAATGAACAGATCATTAGTAGTAAAGACATATTTACTACTGTAATCAATGTCACAGTGGAGTAATGGATAGCAGCTCGGATTGAGGAATCGAAGAACCGAGTTCGAATTCCAGTCGAATCCATTACTAATACCCTTGGGAAAGGTATGAATCCTCTTCTTCTCTCCCAGCTATGGGTAAATAGCAGTACAGAACGAGTTCTATAGCCTTGGATGGTAACTGGTCTATCGCAGAAAGAAATGGCAACCTACTACGGGAAAAATCTGCCTCTGATACATGATCGCCTAAGTGTGTATCATACATGGCACATAACTGACTGAATCAAATGTAAATATATTCTAAAACAATGATTCTCATACAAGTGACACATGCTCCCTACAGAAGGAAATTTGAAACCAAAGGAAGAATTTTAGCTAAATGAAGAATTGGAAAAATTTGTGTGTGTGTGTGTGTGTGTGTGTGTGCGTGTGTGTGCGCTGTTCATGCGTCTCCCAAAGGAAAGCACATTCTCCGCGAGAAATTTACATGTTGGCGAGTAAGCGGAAAAAGTAAGGCGGGTGAGAAAAATATGGCAGAGTATTCATAGTCCTGACAGCATCCCCTAGGAGCAGTTTCGAAAATTAGGAGAGGCTAACCCGACATTTCTATATACATTTTTCAATTATTTAATTTTAATTTATAATTTTTAATTATTTAATTTTTATTTATGTGCATAGGATAATAGTTATTGGCGTAGAAAGTAGGGATAGGTAATCTGAGTTTAAATTGTAGCCAAAGTTGTTGCATCAACTTTGAAACTTTGAATGCGTTTCTTCTCCCTCCGCCAATGGGTTAAAGAGCAGAATAGACTGGATTCTCTAGACTTGAATGACAATTAGTCTAAGAGACGGAAAACTCTGAATTTCAAACCGTAGGGAAGGCAATAGTAAACCACTTCAATATTTTTTCCAAACCAGTATTTTAATTTTTAGATAATAAAGGAAAGGACACTGTGTAGAGACAAGGCTGCCAACATCTTGTAGAGATATGGCATAAAAAGATATCAGGTTAATACTAAAATTTTGACTATTTAGAAATAATAGATGCTGTAAGTAAAAATTATAATGACAGCGAGCTTAGGGGTTAAAATGAACATTTGATTTACCGACGCTAATAAGATTAATGAAGAATGATAATGACGTAGAAACACACAAATAATTTTAATATAACAAGTTTAATATAACGAATTTACACGCTTGAAGTAGTATCAGTAGCTCGTTTCAGGAAAAATAAGTCCGTAGTTTTAACGTATTGTCATCAAGAGGAAATGTTCATACAAGAGATTAAATGATCTGACACAAAATAATATTAAAAAAAGACAAAGGTAAGAAAATTTATTGCTCGCCGAATGGATATATAGTATATACTTTCAAAAGTAGAAGAGAGATAATTTGAAATATTTAGCATGAGAGAAAATTCTTTGAAGTACCACGTGCTTGTTAGGGGCCAATAATATAATTGGCAAGTAATTTTACACTGGCGAGTATTTCAACGCTTGACGCGAGGAACTGAAACGAAACCTTTCACATGATTTCAGACACTCTTCTCGTTAATTTAATTTTTCTCCTCGGCCAATTTCTGTAAAATCAAGGTCGAAAAACAATTTAACACAAGTTCCCGAATTTCTTTCTTGATCTTCCTCAATCCTCGAATTTGAAGGGAGTGGGTGAAGGGGCTATTATTATTTTGGACTTACTACAATGGACATACTCCTTTTGGAATATTACAGTGAATATTACACTTCTAGCAAATTATATATCTAGCAAGACCTTTCCACAATCTGGTATTTAATTATTTACTATCATTTAAAAGCAAACATTAAGTCGAATCAAATAACTGAAGAAGAGCCTTAAAATCAATATTTTTATCAGATAAACAAAAGCATTCACTAATAATTCAAGTGCATAATGAATGTACCTCTTCACTAGCTAGCAAGTTAGACTGGAGGGCAACTAATCTAAGAGAAGGAAAACTCTAATAATAATAAACATTAATAGTTCAAACATGTCATGTTCAAGCACAGACATGTAGATTGAGTTTTCCATAAAACATTATGTTTTGTAATTAATAACTTTGCGATTACATGAAACGAAATCTATCAATCAGTCAATTGATTTTCTTATGAATGCAAAGCTGCTTTCGTGAGGGAAGTGTTAGAAATAACTAAATATTGATGGAAATTCATTCAAAACTGCCAGTTAATAAAAGATTTCTATCGCGCGAGATGTAGAGATTTCATAGTTTATTTTGTTTAGGTTAGGTTTCAACTGTTTTATGTATATAGCTTCAAGAATTTTTAGTTTTTGTTTATTGTTTTCATGTTTAAGTATAATTGTGTTTTCGACAAGGATTTTACGGAATTGTGTATGCGGCCAGACATGTTGTTTTAAATGCCTAAAAATGTTAAGAGTTTTCATTCAAATGTAGTGTCAAGCGTCGTGAAAGCGAGTTTGTGGTGTGACCAACATAAATATTATTTAATTCGTTGGAGATACAATCTTCCAAAGGGCACTTGAATTTGTAAACTATGTTGTTTTTTTTTGTAAATCACTAACCGGGGGAGAAGAATCATTGCGAATAATTAAGTTGGATATACTAGATGTAGTATATCCAACTTAATTATTCTTAATTTATATACATAAAACAGTTGAAACTTAACCTAAACAAAATAAACTATGAAATCTCCACAAATATCCTTAAATGTCTATAATTGGTAACAGAAGCCATTGGTTTATACCAATGGCTTCCTATACTTAATACTTCTCGAATTCCCTCTCGCGTGGTCATGTGTGACGTCATGAGCTGCGGTGCGATTTTCGCTGCCAGCGTCTTATATGCACGTGTTTATCGTTGCTTGGAAATCATCCATGTAAACAGAAACAGACTATCATCACAATCCTTGTCCGTGTATTGTTTAATATATTGTACAGTAATTGTCATCTTTGATAATGACTTATGTAAGCCGAAAGCTTAGATTGCATTAAAAAATATGTATCAATATTGTGATTTTCTTTCTTCGTTTAATGATAATGTTATTAAGCTTATCAGACGTTATGAAAAGAATTTACATAAAATAAATAAACAACACTTGTCTATATTATCTAATGAAACATGTATGTATATATATATATATATATATATATATATATATATATACATGGGATATCGATATATAAATTTTTATATATCAAGAACAATTTTGGAGGAAAGATATATGACAAAGTGTGACGCATTTCGTCCATTAGGGCTCCATCGAATTAGTTGCACTTTGTGTGTGTGTGTGTGTCTCTCTCTCTCTCTCTCTCTATATATATATATATATACAGACACGACAGAATTGAATAGACGCTCACAGAAACCGTTCATTTTATTAAACAAGTAATTTATACAAATGAAGTAATTATAAATGGTCATAAATTTAATAACTAATACTTGGTTGACATCCCTTTTGCTTTTTTTAATGCAAGGACCCTTCTAGGCATACTAGCGATGAGTTCACGAATATCATCTCGAGGGATTTCTTGCCATGTTTGACGCAATAATCCTAAAGGTTTGGGCTTAGAAAATGGCTTCCTGTTCTTTTTGCGGAGTTTTCGATCTAATATGCCCCAAAGGTGTTCAATAGGGTTAATATCCGGGGACTGACTTGACCATGGAAGTTTATTGATCCCATTTTGTCTAAACCAATGTTGCGTTGCTTGAGCAGTGTGACATGGAGCTCCATCTTCCATAAATAGGGAGTCAACTTTGCTCATTCTACTACTTGAGAATATTGTAAGGAGCCCTTTCTTTAATATAAACATATTTGGTTGAATTAATGTTCCCTTCACACTCCACAAGCTCTGAGCGGCCATCACACCAAATTGCACCCCATACCATTACTGAAAGGCCCCCATGTTTCACCGTTGGCTGCAGTCTTTTTAAATCAAACTCTTGACTACAGTCTCCATACCCATACTCTTCCACTGTCGGAAAATAATGCGAATCTTGACTCATCAAAGAAAATGACAGTGGTCTAAAAGGTCACAGGTCTCTCCACCATCTCATGAGCCCAATCCTTTCTGCGTTTGATATTGGCTGGATGGAGAAGTGCTTTCCTTCTCGCAGCTCTGTCATAGTAGCCCAGCTGGTGAAGATACCTGACAGCTGTTCTGGGACTGACATCAACTTGTGTTGCTATGTCAGAGGCCTTGCAACGTGGATCCTGTTCAACATTTCTTTCGACAAGACGCATGGTTCTTTCAGAGGGCCCAGGGTGGCCTGGATGAGGTTTTGTGCACTTCTTGCCCTCTCTGGTGAATTGTACAATCACTCTATTAACAGCAGAAAGGGGTATTGAAAGATTTTCAGATATTTTTCTTTGACTACGATCACCTTCATGTTGGCCCACGATACGTCCTCGCTGAAATTCGGATAGGTCTGATGCTCCTTTGGTTCGTGGCATGTTCCAGTATTGTTATCTGAAATTTTAATCAAATAATCTAAGTTAATTTATCTTGGTTATTAAAAAAATTCAGAAATAAAATTTATCTTGGTGTCTATTCAATTCTGTCATGTCTGTGTGTGTGTGTATATATATATATATATATATATATATATATATAGAGAGAGAGAGGGGAAGAGAGATAGATTTAAGATTTAAAAGTGAGGCAGATATTTTTATATTGTGCTCAATATTAAAAATAAAGCATTGATATTATTTTTTATATATACACAAGACTTACTTAACTGTAATTATCTTCCACTCCGCAGTTTCGTGGTATTGTATCCACTTTTCAAGATGTTAATCCGCATATTAAATATGTCCAATTGCAATGAATATCCGTTTCTTTTTTTTTGGGGGGGGGGGTCAATTTTCATATTTGCGTCTTTTTTAACTCCGTTATGGATGCTCGCGTGTCATGTATTTAAATGTGCTCACATGTTCCTTCATAAACGTAATTGTTTTTCAATTGTATATTTTGTAATTTTTATTTTTCATTATTATTTTTGTTTGTATGTGTATCTTTGATCATTTTTATGTATGTATTGTATTGGGTTTATTATATTATATCATTATTTAATTTATATTAGTTTCTGCTGTATTTATTATATTATATTAGTATGTAAGTTGTCACCGTTCGATGTTGACATGTCCAATTATATATATATATATATATATATATATATATATATATATAATTTTATATATCAACAATCAGTATTTAGAAAAAGGTATATTAGGTTGGTGCAAAAAAATCGTTTTTTGACGTTAAAAAATTCGTCAAGAAACAATATTATTTTTGCACCAACCTAATAACAAGCTGGAAAGGTTTTTTGTGACTCGTTTCATCCGTTAATCCTTGACGTTTTCATCAAAAAAGAAAGAAATACAATACAATAATACATTAGAAACTAACTGAGTCTCACGTTTCGTGCGCATGTGTAGACGTGGCAACATCATCAAAGCCCAATCCGATGAAAAGATTTTATGTCTTTTATTGAAAAAAATGTTTGAACAAAGCAACTATAAACAATTTTTTTGCTATCCTCTGCCAGTCGCAATGATGGAGAAAGCATTACCTCGAACCATCGCCAGTGAAACACGCTGCAAGAGCCACTCCCTTTCGTGAGGCTCGTCCCTGAATCGGGACGCAATCACGCCAATCCTCCGAAGGAACGCCATCGAACGATGAAATCGTAACGGATAAATCGCGTCACAAATAAACTTTCCAGTTTTTCATATATATTTATTTATTTAACATACGTGTGTTAGCACGTGCGATACCCTGTCTTCATCAGCCGACGACCAGGGGTGATATCACGGTTTCGGTGGCTATGGCGGGACCGCCACCCCTGGCGCTACCAGCAGCGTTTGCCACCAGGCAGGGTATGAAGATAAGCTAATTAATCGTTCCTTTAAGTAAAATCTATCTGCAGTGAAAGTTTCCTGAACGCGTTTGCCGTTACTGACGCGCTCGTAAAAATCGTTATCGACAACCACGCAAATATCTCACTTGCGCATGTTAGATCGTAATTCTGCGCGCATTTTATTTGCTTGTTTTGATCTCGACCAAATCCAACTTCACGCGTGTTGAACAGTTTTTTGAATGCGATGCGAAACGCAACCAACGGCCAGTGATGCCTATGTATATATATATATATATTATAGATCAAATTTCTAGTCAATTTGTTCTTTTATCGTTCAAATTTTTTTCTCTTATATAATTATATATATATATATATATATATATATATATATATATATATATATATATATATATATATATATATACACACACATACACATATATAATAACAACATTTATAACAATAATTATAAAAATATTCTAATAATAATCTTATATTTTTTTTATTTTATTAATATTATTTATAATGTATATATAGCATTATATCGGCACATTTAATTTCGAACTGTTTACTCTGACATAAAAAAAAAACCTTTTTCATGTATTTAGGAGGAATTGGGAAGAAGTAGTACCTTTGTTGCTCATCTACTGTACCTTATTTTTAAGGGTAACAGACAGCACTGGTCTTCATCCATCCTCTAAATCTCTCACGTAATGTCCTGGGTATGACGGTAAACTACATCCGGCAGTAAGTCTTCTAATCGAGAGATTGGGATTTACGGAGCGTGGAACCACCTTTTAATTGCTGTTGTTCCCAGGTCCGCCCTGACCCGGCAGTGGTAGCACCTGTTAGGGTCCCAACTATGGGCAAATAGTGCCTACCAGGGCTGACCAAGCTCTTTAGTGTTATAGAACACGATTGGTCTAAGAGATGGAAAACTCTTACACGAAAAGCCTGGGGTATATTGTCTGCTTTGTCTGTGGCATTTATTTGCACCGACTAAATGTATCAATAGTTCCGAAAATTGTGAATGGTTCTGCACAAGCCTTCACCACTTTAATCAAATGACTTGTGTGGGTTTTCTGGTGGTTTACCTTGATTCGTTCTTATCCACACAGTTCACTTGCAAGGTCCGCTAGCGAGAGAGTGAAGGCGACGGGGTCAGGTAAAGGTTATTACTGGAAGGCTCTAGCTGGAGCTCTACACAGTGGCAGACGATGGGTGATGGCCGTTCTTTCACAAACCTATGAGCAATTGTGATGTCCGTGTCCCCCATCAGTGACAAAGCAGCCCTATTTAGGATTGCACTGTTTTCCCTATTATGGGGAGGGGGCGATAAAAGGAGCCCTAAACATTGCTTGCTTACACAGTGACTTGGCAACCCGCTGCAGCTGTCTAGTTATCCAATAAAGCAGTCGAAACAGATCTAAAAGGTCAGCCAATCTAAAAGTGATCTCATCTCACAATCCTCACACTTGCTCCATATGTGGCCTCCTTTGTAAATCACTAGCCGGTCTTAAATGCCACTTAATATTATTGCACAAACTTTCATAACTGAATAAGCTGTCAGATCCTCATACCTCGAAACCGACGGGAGAGTCCATTATTATTTATATATATATATATATATATATATATATATATGGTATACCTGGTATAACAGCATAACTGTCCATCCCACAAAATGTTAACATCTAAAAAAAATACTAAACTAATTGAGTTTCTTTTTTCCAGGTTTTCAGGTAAGGCGTTATGCCATCTTGACACCATTTGTCGTAAGAATCACTGAAAAAAAACCCTTTGGATTATTCAGCTATAAAGAGAAAAGGTTAAAATCGTTTTGTGCCAGCCCCACTGTCTTCCAAACTGAGATTCATAAAACGTAGGACGAAGATCATCTTGAATAAGTTGGAAAATGCTCCTAGAATAATATATATATATATATATATATATATATATATATATATATATATATATATATATATATATGAATGTTATTTCAATATTCCATGAGCTTCTGATCCTAAGCTATGATTAATTAATGATGAACATATCATTTTCGTTTATGATCGATTTAATCATGATTCTTGTGTTAAGCTTGGAGAGCAATTATACATTCTTATTACTCAAAGTAGAGTCCAATAGTTTTATAAAACTCAGAGAATTCCAGTAAAATATCTTTAATCATTTCTAAGATACAGTGGTTCAAAGTTTAATCTAACAAATGAACAATTTATATATATATAAGTAACAGTATATATATATATATATATATATATATATATATTAAGTAACAGTATGTATATATATATATATATATATATATATTAAGTAACAGTATGTATATATATATATATATACATATACACTGTGTGCAATGGACAAATTGTCATCTAAATTATGCAAAACTGAAAACAAAACTGACATCTCATTTTAACAGATATATTTACCAAAATTATACTAAAATTTCTTGAAATACTAAGGAGTAAATTTATTCATTAAAATCGCTACTGGCTTCAACCATAACCTCCAGAAGAATTCGGAATCTCCTGCATCTCTTCTGGGCGGTCTCTTTCAGTTGGTGAATGCTGCCATAATCTTTGCCTTCAGTTCATCTTTGGTCTTACAAGGAGTATTGTTAGTCTCTCGCTCATCTGTGCCCCACATATAACAATCAAGAAGGTTGCAGTTAGGGGAGTTAGGTTGCCAGATGTATGGGGTGATGTGGTCACAGAAATTGTCTGACAGCCATAACTGGGTTCTCCTGCTTGTGTGACATAGTGCAGAGTCCTGTTGACAGACATAGGGTCTTTCAGCAGCCACCTTCTTAACTTTGGTTAGCACTACTTCCTTAAGGTACTTGATGTTGGCTTTTGTGTTGAGTCTGAGTCCCTCACAAACAAATTAGGGTTTTCTTTTCTTATCAGAACAATCAGGGTGAGTTTTCTAAGCTACCATACCTTCATAATCACAATTATACTCATCCAACTCTTTCCGAATCCTCCTCACTTTCCTCGGATTGACACTCAAACACTCTGAAATGTCCGGATTGGAGATTCCAAGCAGTACAGCATGCCATTTCAAAATTTCAGGTGGAGTCAATTGCATCATGATCCTTTTTTTTTTCACAGATGGTGCCCAACTGACTCTACTATAATGTGCAGTCAACAAAATCAAAAACAAACAACACACAGGCACTAAATTAAAAATATAAAATGGTGAAAATTACCCATCTCACTCTATATTCACTTACTTGCAAATACCCTTTACTCAATAAGAAAATGTCAACAGAAATATTCCTTTTTTATTAAAAAAAAAATACCAGTAAATAAAAATAGCTTAAGTTATATACAGACCTGAAATAAAATTATTTTCTTCTATGTGATATGACCTTCAGGACATTGGCGATCATGATTCTCCACAACTTCCTGTCACTTTCACTTGTTAGCCATGTTTGTCTTTTTGCTATGTATCTTAATCCTTGTTCTGCCAATTATTTACACAAGCTGAGTAAGTAGATTATTGTTCCTTTCCTCTGTTCTGCTTGCCTTCAACATGCCCTGAGAGTGTTAACTTTTCCAAGCCCTCTTTCTTTATTATGTGCTCTAAAAATTTCACTTGTCTCTGATTCTAAGTATAAGTGTCCTTTTTGTTTCCATTTTCTCTAAAACTTTGTTGTTGCTCCTGTGTTTACTCCATCGTATTCTCAGCATCCTTCTGTAGAATCATATTTCTGTTGCCTCAATGATACAAATCTAAAAACATTTATTTTCAACCTTTTAAGATGGTGGTTGTTAAAGACAGACTTTTGAAAGCAGTTTGATGCAATAAAAAAAGAAAGATTATCTAATAGATAAAAGGATCTTTATTTACTAGAAATGATGGATTACTTTCAGGTGACAATAATGTAGAAACCTGAAATGAAATCTTCCGTGTCACTCACCAAATGATATCATCATCAGCAGTAGCACTAAGGCAGCGAGCAATATGTCCATCAATATCCAACTGAGGCATCCTAAAATGATTTTGAAAAACAACAAAATCATGAGTGCAAGAAATGTTCCAAGGATAAACTTCAAGAGACAGATGCATAAAATATAAACATCAACCTTTGAGAACCAAATCACATTTGTCAATCTAATTGTTAATTCCAATCCTTATAAGAATGACTGCAAAGCACTTCACCCCCCCCACACCCAATTTTTTAGCAGAAGTACACAAATGTATGCTGAGATTTCTTCCTAGTCAATAAAATAGGCCATTTCTTGGTTTTATATGACTCAGTACTGGTCTGTCTTGTTTTGCTGTCAGAACACTACATTCACTTATACAAATTTCTTCTTGTGTGCCAACCCCAAATCTTAGTTTGTGAACTTTTTGCCATATTACTGTCAATTTGCCATATAATATATTGTTTGCTTGCTTTATATTATTTTTTGCCCTGTTCTTTTCATTTCTTTTTTTGTTTTTTTATTGCAAACTTTGTCAATTCTGTTTGTTGTGCAGTTCTATCATTTATTTACATTTAACCATGGCCACTCACTCTACACTAATCAATGTTGTTGTAGTAATCAATTGCATCACTTTAATTCTCCTGCAATAATATTGCACAGTTTGAGGTAATTCAAAATCTAAATGACCTGTTTCCATTGATTATTCCTCAACATTTTCATATAGCAGTGAAAGTGTGTGGGCATTGAAATCAACACTGCATGGTGACTGTCAGCTAATTAATTCAATTATTAATCATACAGATTGAACATTATACAGTAACAATTTCTCATCAAAATTCAGCTAATAACTGTGTCAAGCTATAGACATTGATTCACTCTTTTTTAACACACTCACAATATATATATATAAATCACAATATACATATATCACAATACACATATATATATCACAATACACACATATATATATATATATATATATATATATATATTAATGAAAAGAAAGAATAGTAAGATATATAATCTAGTGTTCTTATTATTAATTTTTATTTTTCGAAAACAGTGCTCAATGCAAATCTACAGAGCATAAATTTACTAATTTAAAAATATGGTTATAAGAAAAGCTAGAAGATGTAGGTCATTAAATGACCCATGTGCTTTGTGTATACATGAGAAACTATAAATTATTAGGTTTATAAAAAATAAAAATTTACTTAAAGAAATGAAATAGCTATTCTTTGCCATAATTGTTATAGATTTTCCTTAAATAATGTTTAAAAAAATAGAAAAAAAGCTGATAAATGAAATATACATATTTATATTTGATATTTAATAATAATTTTTAAATAATTTAAGTAATTCTATTACATTTGTTTTTTTTTAAAGTATAGTCTATTAGTATTTAGAATAATATTTTAAAATTGGAGTCCAATACGACGTACTCATATACAAACAACCCTTTTAGAAAAAATCCTTATGTATACAATTACAAATTTAACGGTGAAACAAAAGTGCCGAAAAAGTTTTTATCATTGATAAAGACCAGATGACATGCGTTAAACAGATGTCATTATTCGTTTGAAAAAGGCACCCCTACCCTACCTTAACTTAACCTCTTTTCGAAAGTAATTCATATTTTGACCACAATAGTTGTCAGTGAAAATGAATACCCTACCATCCCTTGTCAAAATGATTGAATTTCCATGTATACTTAGAAACTAATGTTATGAATGCATGTGCTTATAAAACTCAGTAAATTTCAAAATAAGTTATTCCAAAATTCACTTGAAAATGAAACAGAACTAGGGATTTTAATTTAATTCTATAATTGAATTTGAAGTTTTTAGTTTCTGTTTTTGAAACATGGTAATTCCTGTGTAGCGATAGAACCATATTTTTAAATTAGTAAATTTAAAATATATATATATATATATATATATATATATATATATATATATATATATATATATAAAGACATATCAAAAAATATTTTGGGAGTAAGTTCCTAAGATCAAAACAAGGTAAACTGTCCATATAAACATATGTCAAAAAGCCCATCATTGTACCTTAACACAGCAACTCATAACAAATGTTTAAAATGTCCACTGCTTGCATCTTCACATACATACACCCGTCAGATCATTGACTTGCAGATCCTTTCAAATGCTCCCAGTGTAAAATGGTTTTGCAGGCAACTATGATACATTGATCAAGTGTCTCTGCATTATTGTTTGCTGCATAAAACAATTGCTTTAGGAGGTCCCACAGATAAAAATCCAAAGGAATGATGTCAGAAGAATATGCTGGCCATAGAACAGGGCCTCCCTTACCTATCCATCTTTCATGGTAGATGTTAGCCAGTGCATTGTGAACAGTGTGACTAAAATATGTTGGAGCCCCATCATACATGAACCACATGCATCTTTATAATGGCAGGTCTGGAAGTGAGTTCGAAATAAAGTCCCTGTAGACAGATCCTGTAAGACATGCTGGGACAACATATGGACCTACTAGACAGTCACCTACAATTCCAACCATTACATTAATCATAAACTGATGCTGGTGTTTAGCCTATATTGTACCATGAGATGTACGAAATGCTAGGGCAACTTGACGTGTGCTGAGACCTGGATCATCTCCAACAGCCTGTAGAATGTGTTCTTCATGGTCAGGTATACAAGTAGTCTTCCTTAATCCATAGTTTGTGGTGTCACATATCCTGCCTCAACACAACGATAAACAGCAGCAAAAGTTTTTGATACACCGTGTGTGTGTATGTGTGTATATTATTATTATAATATATATATATATATATATATATATATATATATATATATATATATATATATATGCATACAAACACACACACAACTGTTGTTAAAAGTTCTTGGCCTACCAAAAACCCTTCCCCACAAAAATTTTGATGCCTAATCTTAGCTCTTGTAACCAATTTTGGGAAAGTGGGTTGGTCTGAGAGCTTTTTGGTATTCCCTCAGATTATGAGTTTTGTTCCCTGGTACCCCGACTTTAATGAATTTAACTGTGCTACTAGATTGGCATCTAGGTCCCACTTTTTTAACTGATGAAATAGCTAACTGCAACTGCCACTTCTACTCCAACAGTTTTTTCTTGAACTTCCAACCTGCTTCCCTGATAACTACAATCTTCAAAAATTTAAATGCAATGTCAATCACCATCTTCTGTCTTCTTGAATCTCATTCATCTTTTGTCCTTTCCTCAATCCTCCCTATTCTCAGTTTTCTCTTTCACTTTCATTCCTTCTAAATCTCTGCATACAAATGGAAATCCTGCCTTGCTTGGGAGGAAATGATTATATGTACCCATGCATATATATATATATATATATATATATATATATATATATATATAGGCATGGGTATGATAAAAATATACATACACATATACTAGATACAGTGCTCAATGTTATGTGACAGAGCTACAAGTATATATTAATGAATATACATAATATCCAACATCAATAGCACAACTCAGAGTTTCATGCAGTCTTGCAATCTTCAGACATGGAGCATATTCTGACCATTATAGAGTTCACGTTCTCATAGTGATGATTTAAAATTATGTGTTGTTGTTAATGTGAGTTGTTTAATTATTATTGCCTAAAATTTTAGAATTAACTATTTATAATTTATAGCATTCAAATTCTTAAATTCAAAAAGAAGTGAAGAATTAAAAAATATATTTAAATTTAAAATTAAGTAAGTATGATATCAAAGGGGATAACTCTTTCTTGCAAAAAAATTGTTTTAATATAATAAGCTTCTCCAACAAACACAAGTTACATCTGTCTCCCTTTCCATTGTACGGCTTAACTTTCGCAATTATCTCACAGTTAATGGTTGGGTTTTATGGTTGTTTTTTAATTGCCAAACATATTTTAAAAGTATTGTGCTGTTTTTTTATTTGATATTGTTCAGTGTCATTTTGTGGAAAAAATATGATTTCCAGCTGTTCTTGGTGGATCCAAAGTAATATTTAACATCATCATTTGAATTGATCCTAACTCTGTAGATTACGCCTTCAGTCATGCACTTGCCATTTAATGGGCAGGTTATGTTTTTATGGCTGTTACATTGACTTTTAAGATCAAACTAAACAATGATGATCTTCATCTTTTTCAGTATGTTTGAAAAATCACAAAGTTGCTAACTTGTAAAAAATGATTTTTCTCCCTTGAACAAAATTATATTTTATTTTTCAAAGGTAAACTGAGCATTAATAATAACAATAATAACAATTATTTTCTTAAGGGCTCTAATTTATAAATGCTGTGAAAAAATAATTTTAATCTACTTGCTTAGCTTTGATTTGCAATGATTAGCTGCATGCATTTTGGCTATTCAGTTTTATTATCTATTTCTACACATTGGCTACTTATTACATAAAAACCAGCTATACATTGCTAGAACCATAAAATGTTGGGATGGTTTCTGATTGGCTGAACTTCACAATTTTTTTTTTTTGCATTTACTGGCAAAAACAGTGTTGACAAAATTGATGAAACTAATGTTTGTCATAAGATCATGTTCTATTTAACAGAGATGGAACAAATGAAGTCAACATCATAGTCTAGCTTAGAAGTCTATACACATTACAAGTACTATAACAAGAAACATGTGTGTCACTTGAAAGGACAGCAGCTTTTGAAGAGAATTTTATTTCAGAAGCAATAGATAAAGTAATATGCCTGTATGTTATATACTAATGGTTCTTGAAAAATATAGACATTTTTTATGAAATGTTAATGGCTCCATTGTTATCTTTTATTGTCTGTCGTAACCAAGAAGATGACAGATTTGTTGGTTGCTCCAACTTAAAGAACTTTTATAGTTGTTTGAGTTACAAGGAAGACATATTTATACTTCAAAATAAATGCATCACTAGCAGAAATCTTTTCAGGTAAAAAGAGATTTTAAAAGTCTATCATAGTCTGAATAAATAAGATTGATTGGATTTCAATGGCTGGATTGGAATTGATTTCTACATAACTCTTCAAAGCAAATATATTAAGCATCAATCCATATTATAATGAACTGATTTCTGGCCTTGGTTGTTATTTAAAAGAGTAAAAAATGGCACATCATAGCAAGATTTCTGTTAAGAAAATACTGTTAAAATGCTTTAACTTGAAAAATAAAGTAATTTCCAATACAGTTTACAACTTAATACTAATAGTGTGAAGTCAACATTCATGCTTGCCTCGATAATAATGATCCAATTTTCATCTTTATTTTTGCATGTATGTGTTTGCTACAAAAGTTAAAGAGAAAATCATATCAGCATTGAAAGAGGAAAATACAATTAAAAGATTAATAACTGTAACACAAAATAATACTCATGAAATAATGATAAATTTTTTTGTTATAACAAAATAAAACTATTACATATTTTTTATACAGAAATAATATTTTATCATATAATCATATCATTATTTCATTGGTATCATAAACGGATTTATATTTTTAACTTATTTTTTTAATGTTTGTTTTATTCTCCTCTTTCATCATAAACCCTTTCCATATTTTATAAAACATCTTTTAAAAATTTTGTAGGTATGTAGGTTTAAAAACTACTTAACACTATACATTTTCTAATTAAGGATTGGCAGTACAAGTAAAGCTAACATAGTTATGGTTTAGTTAATTACAGAGTAGTCTCCCTTTATCTATTTTCAAATAATTACAGGTGAGTATCTTTTATCTGAAATTCCAAAGTCCAAAAGTTTTTCAGATGCCAACATGACTTGCCACAGATGGAAAATTTCCTTCTCACACTCACAGTGATGTCATTGATGATGTACACTCTCCATCCAGTTTCTCACACCTGATGTAAGAGTAGTCTTTGGTGTTGTATTTATATATTTTTTGTAAGAAGTGATCATATTTTTTTGTATACGTACAAAATATTTTCACTTGAAATTTCATTACTTAAAAATCCATATGAGCATTACACAACTAGCACCATATCCTGTAAAACTGTATGAACATACAATTTATTAAAAGTATTTCAGGGTACATGTATAAGCTATGTTATGAAATGTAAAGGGGTATTATGTTTATGCTTGGGTTTCATTCTCAAGTTAACCCATTTTATAGATGCCATATATTCCAAAATCAAAAAATATCTGAAAACTGAGGCACTTCCAGTCCCAAGAATTTCAGGTAAAGGATTCTCAATTTGTATAAAGTAAATTCCATAAATAAGTCAGTTTGATCCTCACTGAGTGCCCAATACTTTCAGCCTTGTGCCACATCTAAGCTATGCTTAGAAAATCACCTGGGCACTATTGTAGCGTCGGTACCAAATATATAGGTACTACTACTATTTATATTAATGATCCTTCCACGTACAGGATTCAAGAAATAATAACAACTCCAATTTGTTAACCAAAAAATATATATTGAATAAAATACAACAACAAGCATGAAATAAAATCATGTTCACAATGTAGATTAAAGAGAAGAAAGTTCTTTCCTTTAACTGTAGATTGATTGTAATCAACTGTTTGAAGAAAGTTCTCTTGTGAGATAAATGTTCCGAAATAATTGTTAGAACAAAGTTTACGTGTGAAGAATGAATAACACCAAGAATACAATTGCTTGAAATGTGTTGTGAATAAACTGGTTTGAATCAACAAAGTTCTGGTTGATTGTGATTGGAGAAAGTTACAGAGAAAAAAATGTAAGTTTGTAGTTATGAAATTCTGTGTCTGTGTGTGCGTTAGAGTGTGATGAGCAAGATCGTGGATTTGTGTTGACGGCTTGGATCTTACTGGCGACTTGCAAAAAGGAAAAAAAGGTAGGTTCCCACAGAAAACACAGGACAACTTGATCTTACATTAAAAATATGTGATTGGTTAAAAATTAACCAGTCACTACACACGTACTAAACAGAATAGGTAAGTATGCTCAGAACCAAAAGATTCAAAGGAACGACTGCGATGGCTAAATTGTCCTATACAAAGGTAGTAGTAATTTATTAGCCAATCGCAGGCGGATAAAATGTCTTGGAGTGTATGTGGGTGTGAAAAACATAGCAATCGCTATACTATGATATGGTATAATGGTTATCTAGCTTGTCTCACTAGATCAATTACAACTGAATAGTGAGTTCGATCCTCACTGAGTGTCCCATGCTTTCAGCCTTATCTCATATCTAAGATACACTTAGAAAATGTTTGCCTCTGATGGCTTTTATCCAATTTTTTAAAAACATTTTACATACCATTTCATCAGATAGGTACTGTTGTATAGACTATTTCATCATAGAGATACTGTTGTATAGACTATTTCATCAGAGAGGTACTGTTGTATAGACTATTTCATCAGAGAGGTACTGGTGTATAGACTAGATAATAAGATAGTCATCATTAAGATTCTTCAGAAACTGCATATTCAAAACCTATATAATTTATTTAAATATATCAATTTTAAACTTCTTACAACAGAATTGCAAACATTGACAATATTTCTTTTACTAACTCCAGCAATTTACTCCCATACTGTCCATTCATTTTCTAAACTCATCTATTTTGCAATTCTAGATATAAAGCATTTGAGTGTTTAAATGTCTAAAATAAAATGATAAGATCAGATTTCAAGAAATGATTCTAACAATATAGATGGAGTATTAAAAAAATTAATAGTTTGACAAAGATTGGTGCATAATGTATATTACTATGTGTGGAGGGAAGAAGACACACTTGAAACAAGTTTGTCTTCTTCTCCCTCCTTAACACCACACTGGACAGGTTAGAAAAATGCAGAGTTATTGAAAAAACTAGATTACTCAGAATGGGCCACATCAGTGGTTTATATTAGAAAGAAAAATAAAGAAGATTCATTTATGTGCAGATTTTTCAACTGAGTTGAATGTCTGCCTCCTACCACATGCATATCCCTTACCAACTTCAGAGAATATATTTTCCAAATTAAATGATGGTAAATTTTTGGCAAAAATTGACCTGTCTGAAGGATATCTTCAAATCAAAGTGGATGAGGGATGCCAGAAGCTTTTGACTATTAATACGCATAAAAGACTCTACAAATTGAAAAGATTACCCTTTGGTGTAAAATGAGGTTCAGATATTTTCTAGCAAATAATGGATACGCTTGCTATAATGTTTGCTGTAAAGAAATTTCACAGGATGACACCAGGAAGAAAATTCATACTGCAAACTGATCATCATCCATTATCAAGTATATTCAGTTCTAAGAAAGGGATCCCCACACATACTGCAAATGAACTACAGAGTTAGTCTACGATTTTACTGAACTATGATTGCAGCACTGGAATCCAAAAGCAAAATTAAAAGCCTGGCATGTAACACTATTAAAAACTATTAAAGCACTGATAAACTGTGGGCAAGACTACATATGGACTTTGCTGGATTACTAAATGGTTCATGCTATTTAATCATGGTCAACATTTTCACAAAATGACCCAAGATATTGAAGTGTAAACAACCTACTAACACAATAACAATTAAATTCTTACACAAACTTTTTGCAAGGTTTGGGATACCCGACAGTATGGTATCTGATATGGTATCTGACAATTTACTTCTAATGAGTTTTAAAATTTCTGCAAAAGCTATGTGATTGAACATTTGGTTATGCCAATTCATTATCTAAGGTCAAATGGTCAAGCAGAATGGTTTGTTGACACCTTTAAAAAAGAATTAAGAACAGCTAAAGGCTTGGAAGCTGAAGAAACAGCACTACAAGAATTTTTTAGCATATATCAAATGACATCAAATGTAAATGTCACTGTGGAAATATCACCTGCAGAGCTCATGGAAAGTTAGATCCATTTCTGACAAATTACTGCCAGGGAATAAGAAATTTGACAATTTCAACCTACCAGATCATTTAAGATCGGCGATAAAATTTTCTTTAAAATCTTTGAAGCTGGAAAATCAATTTGGCAAGAAGGAAAAATTATTCTTTATTATTATTATTATTTCAAATTAATCATCTATTTTCAACAATGTACATCATACTTCATAGTATGATGTACATTGTTGAAAATGGATGATTTCATCATAAGACACATTAATCCATTGAGGTCTAGATATGCATAGAATAAGCAACCAATACAATTTAATGTACCAAGGGATATACTGTATGATACTTATGAAGCACTTATTCCTACAACAATGTCAGGGTAAGCAAAAACATAATCCAACTGAAACATTGAAAGCTGACCCATATCGGAAAAAGTATCAGCTAAAGGAAGTGCATATATAAAAGGTGGGAGGGGTGTTGTGGAGATGAATACACTTCTCTAGAAGACAACATGGACTTGTCCAAATAAATATAGAATGATGCTGAGAATTGTCAGTAGAAGAAGAGAAAAAGTAGAGAGTTAGAGATCTTGCTTATCTGCTTACTACCTATTTCAGCAAGACGACGTAGACTCCAAGCTACATACTACTTCTTGATTGTGTTATCTTCATTCAATGCAATGAAGACATAACACATCATAATCAAGTGGACTCTATTTACTAATTATGTAACTTCTGAAGGTAATTGGTAGCACTGGATTTTACTTAGGGGTTTCACAGTAAATGGGAAGTGAAAACATATCCAGTCAGCATTTTTCAGATTTTTATTTGTAAATAATTTTGAAAATCATGTAATATTTTCCCCTACTGCAAAATGATGCCCTATTTTGGGTTGGTCTATTGCATGAAACCCCAATAAAAATACATTTAAATTTGTAGTTGTAATATAGAAAAATTTCAAGGTGGTGAAGACACTGTGTGTGTGTGTGTATATATATATATATATATATATATATATATATATAGATATGTATATGCTGACAACAGGTAATGCCAGTGTTTTGTAAAGATCTATAAGTATGTCTACAGAAGCAAAAGTTCTAAAAGATCTCATCTAAAAGAAAATTTAAAAGAAATAAATTTACAGTTTAAATTAAAATAGCGAGAGTGAACAATAATTAGCTAAAAAATGATTTAAAACTTAATTTCCTCATTAAAGAAAAATAATTAAAATTTTACATACTGTGTTGGAAATCTTTCTTGGCACAGGGGACAAGATCGTACTGGTTTTTCTGCAGAACTGATTTCCTGGTTTTCAGATAAGTTCTCAGTTTGGTCACTGCTTATTTCCGGAAACAGAACCTTGGAAGCAGTATTTGAAAATGGAAAAGTTCTTTGCTTCGGCTGAAATTTCTTGTTTTCAGAAGAGAAGTGGCCAAATAAATCTGGACTTGAATCAATTTCATGTGTTTTCATTTTATCCAAACTTTCAGGTTCTTTGGTTACAGAGAAAGAAAAAAAATCAATACACACATTTAATAAAATAGAAATAATTTCATTATAAAGGTAAATTATTTTTAATGTTTCATTTTTTTTATAGCAACAATTTAATTTTTAAGAGAAAATAATTTTTTTCAATGATTTTAACTGGAAAAAGAAAAATTAAAATGATTTTAACACCAAAGAATTTATGAAAAAACTACTTGTGACAATATCCTTAAAATTTTATAGATATCTAATTGGAAGTGATTTTCCACAACAAAAACAAAATATTTCTTTTAAATTAAATCTTTGATTTTTAAATTTTATAACTGTCAAGAATTTTAACCAGGCATTATACAATAGTTTCTTAAAGCATGATGAAAAGAATTTATTGTATAATTTTCACTATAAAATCTATTATAATTGTGCATATCAATTAATTTACAAATATTTCTAATAATGTTTGTCATAAAATATTTGGTTATGAAAGTGTGTATTTTTTTAATCATTTCACTCAAAGCAAGGCAGTAACACCATTAAGATGCAAGGGGTTCTAAGTGTTAGTAAATATGAGGAAAAAAATACTATTAAGGAGAGAAACAATAAAAGGACAAGAATTAAGAAGGCAGAAGAAAATGATTGACATTGCACTTGAATTTTTGAAGATCAAAGTTGACTGGGAAGTAAGAAGCCAGAAAAGAGTTCCACAAGTGAGAATTGCAATAGAAGAAATTATTAGCATAGAACTTACAGCTACATGTAGCTAATTCAACTGTAAAATTATGCAACCTTTCTGCCAATCTAGTACTGCACTTAAATTCACAAAGTGTAGGTACCATTGAGGAAAGTTCATCAAAATAATTATCATGAAAGTATTTATAGAAAAGACAGAGGGAAGCCATATTACAGTGGCGAGACAGTAACTGAAGCCAAGATACCAGGCCAGGACCAATTACATTGCAGATTCTTCTTTGGATTTTATCCTGAATTTGATTTGAAGTTTGGCTCATTAAACCAAGCGGACCACTTATAAAAACTTAATCCTATTTCTGAATTACACAGCATAATGCCAGTTAGAGCTATGTTAATTATTCCTTGTTATGGTCATTAACAAAAGGGACAGCCCAAGAAGTGAGCTACAAATTGGAGATGTTAAAATCAAACAAGTACAGAAATTGAACTACTTAGGAAAATGTGACACAGAAATCCAAAGGACCATTAGAATAAGGAAAAATGCCAGACATTGGTATTAAGAGGAGACAGGAAAACTTTTGTCAGAAACAAAGAAAAGATTGTTGAAAAGATATGTAATATTTATCTTCTAATATGGCAGCGAATGCTGGACAAGTTCCTCACAGACGAAGAGGAAATTTGTGGCAACAGAGATGTGGTTCTATAGATGGATGTTGAGAATACCATGGAACTGGTAAACAATGAAGAAGTCTCAAGGAAAATGGAAACAAAAATGTCACTTGTAGTTGAATCAGAAAGAGGCAGTTGAACTTTCTGGGATACATAATGAGAAAAGGTATGAGGTTTGGAGAATTTGACACTCACATGACATACTGAGTGACAGAGGGTAATAATGAGTGACCTACCTAACAAGCTTGTTTAAATGAATGGCTAAACTAGGCTTAGAACTATAAAGAATAGGAAGTTGTGGACAACCATGATCAAACACAAGGTGAAAGGAGAATAACATCTTTCTACATTATTTACATTATTCAGACTGCTATCTTCATTGCCATATTCACAACGTTTCGGCCAGTGTACACTCCAGCCTTCTTCAAGTGATTGGAATTTCAAACCAAACCCTTTATTTCATCCACCGGAGTAGATTATTCTATCAGCTTCCAGATGTCTCAGTTATTTCCCTTTAACTCAACTCTCCAAGTTTTTTGTAGCCTAATATTGCACTCACAACACTTTGGGTCTAGTCACTGGATCTAACCAACACCTTTATCCACTAAGTTTTGTGTCCTCCCTGTTTAAGTTGATGTTTTTCCTTATCAATAATGCCACTGTTTCTTAAAACTGGCTAAAGTGACAATAAAGATTATTGTCATACACTGTTTGAAATTATAATTTAAAATTTCACATAAGAGAATTGCTTTTAGTATTTAACTTAAAATTGCAAAGATTTCACTTAATTTTATTTCAGCCTAATCATTCTGTGAAGTTTAGGTAATTTGAAACTGCTAGTAAACTATTACAAACAAAATATAAGCCCAAGTGTAACTGGTCATTAGTTACAAAACTATTATTTCATACCAGAGAACAAAGTTTTGTTTGATTTTGTTTAGCTGTGACATTATCAGCTATAGGTGGATGGGTTGACCTAGAAAACACTTATCTCAGGTTGAGAGAGCATTTAAATCTTGACTGGAGTGTTCCAGCCTGGATACACTTAAACCTACTGGTCGAGATAAAATTGTAACGGATATGAACGACGGATGTAGATTTCTAAGTGGATATTAAAATTATGCTAAAAGTAACCTCTATCCAATTCAAGAGTTGTAACAGGTTGTTTCTAAGGAAGTTGGAGGAAGAAGAGGAGGTGGCAGTTATGAGTGGAAGTCAGAGAAGGCAAGTTGGATTTAATGGGTGGATTAACCCTCTCACTGCCACTAAGGGGCTGGATAATTGCCCAAAATTGGAAAATCTCAGTTGAGACAAAGGAATAGTTGATATTTCTATGCCAGTCAGACCCCCCATTTGGTTTTGTATTATTTATCCTGGACATTTTGAAGCTTTCAGTGAGAATAGGGTCACAGGTCAAGCAGAGTAGAACCACAGGTCAGGTGGGACAGATCAGCAGACTCCAGAGTAGTCCACAGTAGTCACTTAGATTTGAATCAGAATGTGCCTAAGAACTGAATAGGCTATTTCCTGAACCCATGATCATGTCCCAACCTACAACCAACAATTAGACACCCAGAGTGAGCAACTAAGAGCCCAAGTTTTAAGGTATAATCGTCCATCACTCCTGCGGTTTTCTTTGAAGCTTGTATTTTTTCTATTACTTTGTATAAATGATTTGTTAAAGTTGAAAAGAGTTGTCGTCTCCCTCATTATATAACTATCAGAGCTGCCATTAGCCATAGTATACCAACCAGCAGATTTCTGGTCATTTGCAATCAGTCACAATGTAGGCATTCTACTAGACTTTTTGACAACTGTAGAAGTCACTGCAACCAACAGTTGATGGAAAAAATCCAATATTGACAGCCATTATCAGATATTCAGCGAGCCCTTTAGCTCATCGGCCAATCAGACAGCATTATATAGCAACATATCAACCACTAGGGGTTATTTAATGCCAAAATCTAAATTTGAACAATTTTATGGCTTCAGCTAAATATATTTTGAACGAATTTTTTATACCTTCAACTACAGACAAAATGTATTGTTGGTCATTTTACTATATGTATTGTTCATCTTTTATTATATAAAAATGTATTGCCGGTATTTTTACTATTAAAATGTATTTTTATACTTTCATACTGTTTTTGCTTGGGTAGGTCACTATTTGCTCATAGCTGGAACCCTAACAGTTGCTACCACCCCAGGTCAGGGTGGACCTGGGAACAACAGCAATTAAGAGGTCATTCCACACTCCTCAAAACCTCCAATCTCCCAATCAAAAGCCTTGCTGCTGAATGTAGTCAGAGAACAAAGGTGATTTGATAGAAATCATCAGTTGTAATTTCTATGGGTCAGAGAGGTTGAGATTACCTGGATTTTGAGGAAATCTTTCATCCCAAAGTTTTGAGTCTTGATTGGTCTTGAATGAACACGGAAATAAAGAAAAAGTTTCTTGTGAAGAACTGCCATCGTTGATCTCAGAAGATATTAACTGTGGACTTGTTGCACATTTAATACATGCTGTGGGAAATGGATTCCAATGTGGATGGTGGAAGGTTACAGTCTCATTTATAGATCTATCTTTCTGATTATTTACCTGAGAAAAGATAATAAAAAAGGCATTAAAATCCTCTGATCAACCAATCTAAATTACATAGAATTCTGATCCCTGTCCTTACCAGTGGCTTACTGATTGATTAAATCAAACAATAGATCTTTGTGAAACCAACTACCAAGAGGATGCCTCCCGATCACTAAAATCTTAATCTGTTCAAGTCTAAGGTAAAACGTTATTTTCCCCCACATATTCCCATAAACTGTACCCCTTATTCTGCATTCCCTCTACCTCGAGTGGCTCTTGGACCTTGTATAGAGTAAAAAAAGAAAGAATTTCAATAAATATAAAGATCAATTGCCAAGATGAGGAACTGAGAATAAAAACCTGACTGTAAATCTTTCAAATGGAAACTAGAATTATTGGGGAATGCCACAAGGTGCTTGAAATTTCCTGATAATTACACAGCTGAGAAAAGTTAGTTTTATATATTTGTTAACATGGACAAAAGTTTCTTGCAAAATAAAAGATTGGTTTTCAACTATATAAGTTTTTTAAAAAAATGTACCAAAGATTTTTGCACAGATCTAATACTAAAACCTTAAGCAGTAAAGTGCTTGAACAAACTACATTCCTTGATTCTGCCAGGTTTAACCTTCATGGCTAGGGCCCACCATGCCACTTACATCGTAGCAAATCACCCATATTCCCTCCATATTCCATCAGTGAGAGGTCAGTTCCACTTGAGTAGCTTCTTCCCATGAACCACTGCTCTGTGGAACAGACTCCCAAGAGGATGTTTCCCTAATCATTACAATCTTAACATGTTCATGTCTAGAATTAACCATTATCTTCCCCTCCTATCCATATAAACTAACTCTTAACGTAACCCTCTACCTTGTGGGACCCCTCGCCATGTAAAGAGTGAACCTTACTCTTAAAAAAAAAAAAAAAAAAAAAAAATAGAAACTGTGGCATGGAAGCCTGACAATGCAATGGATAAAATTGATTGATTGATTTGTTTTTTATGGCTTATCAACCTCTTACAGATTATTTTAAAACCAGGAAATATTTTTAGATTGTAAGAAATGTTTTGATATAATAATTATTTATATATCAAATAGTGCAAGATCACATACAGGATTTGCAAGTCAGCCACTAACAGTCATTTTATTATCACTAAGACTTTACTAAGAACAAGTGTCAAACAGTTTAATGTAGAATATGACTAACAAGTCTTAGTATCAAACAGATACAATGATAGATACAAATACAATTTTGTTTCAAAACCACTCATTCATCTTTCCACAATCATTAACACTTTCACTGCTACATTATTATAGCATTATTGCCTGACTGTGCTGGCCTGTTTTGGGAAAAATAGGAAATTGTCATTTACTAGAAATAAATGACTATAAAGGTGATGGTGATTTCTTATGATTGCTAACATTTTCATTTCAATCAAATATTCTGCAGTATGGATTAAACTAAACAACGCCCCCCCCAACACATAATATGTCACAAAACAGGTTGTATTGTATGTACACTACTATATTTATAAAATGGTTTGGAAATAGCATTAAGCATTAGTTAGTGTAAAACACGAACGCTAGGAACTGACATGTTATGGCTTCTTTAAAACATATATATTTATCTTTTGAACAATAAAAAAGATTAAACAATTAAAATTTTCATACACACTGGGTTGTATATTAATATTTTTTTGTTTTATTATTTCAATTAGGTTCCTCGACTAGTTTTGGCCATAATCAGGAGGAAAAATTCCCTGCTTGTTAGTAGCAGTGAACTACATCTGTAGTTTTCATTTGCTTTTTTATCGTTAATTTTGTTCAGTCCTTGTGTTGGTCAAATGGCCTCTTTCAGGTTTTTTTTTTTAAGATAGAGTATGGAAAACTTTGAGAATTCCCTCCTTGGTAATTTTGACAGTTTTATTGGTTGCTAGGAATGGGTTGTGTGTGTTAAGTATATGTTATCTTTTAGTTCTTTGGGAGTGTGCATGATGTGTGTATGAGTATATATCAGTATGAATGTGTGTATAAGTGTGAGACCTCAACACCTCTGCAAGCATGTCTGTCTTGTGTGGTTGAGAAATGTGGATAGGGCTTGATTTATATATTAATTCTATCTATGTTGTTAAATTTGTGGTTAAGCCCATCTGAGCAAAATGTTTTGAGGCACAAAATCCATTTGTCTTCATGTTTCTCTCGTATTTTTCTATGGTTATCTTTTCTATTTCTATTTTTTCAATTATAGTGAATTTTGCATGGCTTTTAAAACCATGTTTTTCGTAGCGAAAATGTTGTTCTACAGGTAATAATCTTTCATGGGGAACAGACTTGATCCAATTCCGATAATTATTAATTCTGTAATGAAAGGGCCATTCAGATTTTCCCACATATTGTTTCTGGCATAGTGTGCATCCTAATAGGTAAATTATGTTATGACTTCTACATTTAGAGTTGTGGTAGATTTTGAAAGTAGTGACTGAGCTAGGGAACGAATTGGTGTGTCTAATGTGGTTATAACATAGGCTCCTTTTGTTGTTACATCGTTGGGAAAATCCTGTTGTTTTTATTTTTGGTCTATTACAGGTTACCTAATCATCTGAAATTTGGTACTAACTATAATTTCCTTAAGGTTCTTAGGTCTATGTTATGCTAGAAGGCCAGGTTCCTCAAATTTTTTAGGTCTGGTTTGAGATGTATTATTTCCCAGTGACTTTTGATTATCTGAGAGTGGAGGAAGAGTGGTGTTGAAAGTGGTTACTAGAGGGATGCATCTGGATTTCTAGGATGTTTTCTCTAGGTGTGGAAATTGCTTTATTTATTTGTTCCCTGATTAGGTGTTGTTTATAGCCACATGTTGTGAATTGATGCTCAAGATTTTTAGTGTGTTTACTTAGTTGGAAGATATCATTTTGTGCCTAAGTGCTTGTAAATAGGGAAGGTTCTCCTTGGGGTGTTTAGGGTGGGATGACTTAAAGTGTAGCTAGTTGTGGGTGTTGGCAATTTAAATGTGTTTGTAATTTTCTGTTCTTATTGATGTAGATACAAGTGTCTAAAAATGTTAACGATCTTGTTGATTTTTCATGGTTGAACTTAATGGAGTCATATACCATGTTTAGGGTTAGAAGGATTCAGTGAGTTTCTCTTCATTGCCAATGTGTATGAAGAAGATATCATCAATATATCTTGCATAGAACATGTAGTCGTTACCGATGAAGGAATAAATATGGGTCCCCTCAAATAATTCCATGAAGATTGTGGCATATGATGGAGCTGCAGCAGTGCCCATGGCACATCCTCTTATTTGTAGGTAGTGTTTCCTATTGAAATCAGAAGTATTCACTTAAGAATATGTTCCATAAATTTTATGAGTACTTCTTGTTTCATTCCTTTAGTAAATGTTTCTTTAAAGGCAGTTAGTCTTTCAATGCGTTTGATGTTTGAATAAAGTCCATGGTTACTAGAGTAGCATTTTCTGACACTGTTTGTATATGATTATTATATATATATATATATATATATATATATATATATATATATATATATATTAACAGTAGTCAGTATCATTTACATAAAGAAGTGCATCCACGGCAACAAAAGTGTTTATAAACAGCAGAGATTGGAAATAAAAAAATTTTTTAAATCCTCAGGAGCTTGTATTACCATGGCAGCTGTCTTCCCAATTAGGCTACAAAAGCCACAAGCAGCATTCATATCTAACTATTTAGTTATTCTTTATTTTCTCCAAACATCTGATATTTTGCCATCTTTTCCTTTCATAATTTATTTTGGTAAACAGTGTTCAATATTTTTATAAAAACCAATTGTAAAAGAGCAAAACTTACCACCTCTTCGTGCTCATCATTTCAACATTAAAGATATTATCATCAGATGATATAATGATTACTGTGGCTTAAACAAAATAGAATAGTTTTTCAAAATCTGTCACAGCATTGTTGCCTCCAGAAATACAATTGCATTTGTGTTTCTATACCTATGTTAACTGTAATTTTAAATTTTGGCTAAGCTACCAAAAGCATAAAATAGATCTCAACATTTTTTTCATTATTTTTGTATTCTCTAACATTTAACTATTTGAGTTAAATTACAACAATCAAAAAGTTGGGCAAGAATAACAATAAATGCATTGGATATTGGAAAAAATGAAATTAAAAATAAGGAAATATTCTTACCCCCAAACCTGGAAAAGGTACAAATGAAGGTGACAAAAATGTCTGACCAAATATTTCAAAAGTTTTCCTTAGTTCTCTCAGCCGTTCATCATCAACAGTCAATGTTTCAACACTGTAGGGAATTTAATTAAAAAGTTCATTTCAGACATTAAGTTTAAAATTTATTTGAAATGATAATTTTGTAAATAAAAATTCTAATGAAGAAAGTGTAATACAGTACAGAATAAATAGTTTTTCAGTTTTGCTTTCCAATGCTAGAAATTTAAGATGGATTTAGGTTCTTTGAACTATAAAAGTTAAATTCATGGAATTTTATCTTCTCAGCTCCAATCAATGGTACAATGAGAGTTCAGTTTTAAGCAAGATCACTTATTCATTATTAATAGTCTTATAGAATCGTCAATGTTTGTCTACTCACCCCCGTTAAAAATAGACTCTTCTATAAGAATTAGCTTTGACCAATCAACACCACACATTGTGAAACTCGGCTTGTTTCAGTTCAATTCACCAGTCAGATCTACATTCCTAGAGAGATACCGAACTGACCCACGCAAGTCAAAACTCTAACCAACCAGGACTTTGCCGCGCAAAATATCTGACTCAACAATCCACAAACACAATCTATCTCTCTCAAGAACATTACATACAATACTTTGAAAAAGTGACATTTTCTTCTCACTACTTAATAAGTATTAGTAAACAAACAATCAAATTCTCACACAACTAAAGGTACGCAACTGCTGTCAATTATACAAACATACTTACGCACACGCACTAGTAACTGAACTAGCACAAAGGACAATTTAATACGTAACGGGACACTTAGTTTAATTTTGTGAACAAATCTGAATAGGAATTGCAAACACCTTCAAACATTCACAATAATATTCTACACAGCCAAATACACCTATTTTCAGTTATCCATTTAAGTTCAAATCAATTGTTATTCTCAAAATTGTATAATTGTACATAAATGCATTATTTTGTTCTATTGAAATCTGATAATCGTTGTTCCTTCCTCACTTGCCTGTTGATTCATTCGTTTTTTGGAATGTCTATCTATATTGTTGCGGATAAATATGTTGAACATGCCCGTAAACTAACATCTAAAAATAAAAACCTTCTGATACCAAATTCAAATTCCTAGTAATCCCAACAAATTCATGACCCCGACGTCATTGGTAAAAATTGGTAACCATCGACGTTTGTACCAACAAAATTGCTATCTCCGACTTCTGTATAAGGCTATAACATAATTGATAACCACATTATTCCATAAACAACTCAGTCAACATGGCAGATCCTATACAGCCAATCGAAGCTGCACTCAGGATGGAACTCCCTACCTACAACACGAATGCACAAACATGGTTCATACAACTCGACGCGATTTTCCAAGCCAGGCATGTGACGTCCCAGCAGTCAAAATTCGCATTTGTGGTGGAGAAGCTTCCTGCTGAAATTACTGTGGAGGTAGCTGGTGTCCTTACTAATCTCCTGCCCGAAAAGCCATATGAGGTGCTCCGGCAGGCAATCTTACAACGAACAGGCTGCTCCGAGGAGCGAAAGACTAAGGATCTTCTGACG
This sequence comes from Acanthosepion lycidas, assembly GCA_963932145.1. Lineage (NCBI taxonomy): Eukaryota > Metazoa > Mollusca > Cephalopoda > Sepiida > Sepiidae > Acanthosepion > Acanthosepion lycidas. The sequence continues at coordinate 29,498,265 of OZ010576.1, forward strand.
AATGTCACACTCGGGAACAGTAAACCCTCCCAACTTCTTCGGAGAATGATAACGCTACTCAGTAACAACACTATATCCAAAACAGTATTGAAGCAAATGTGGCTGGAGAAATTGCAGCCTGATATCGTACAAATATTAGCAGTCCTAACTGAGGTCGATGTTGACAAGTTAGCATCAATCGCTGATAAAATAGTGGACACGAGACCAATTCGCCAAATTTCCTCTGTCGTGCCATCAGATGACCCGACCCCAGATGTTAACCAGCAACTCCATTTTTTGACGACCGAGCTAAAGAAGCTGTCTTTACGCCTCGACAGAATTCAGAGTATTCCTGGACAAAGTTGCAGTTATTCAACTAACAGACACAATACCGGTAGGCAGCGATCAACGTCGAGACTAACTCGTCACCATCAGAGAGGCTATTGATGGTACCATGAAGTGTTTGGTGCCCGCGCAAGGAAATGTCAGTCACCATGTGCTTATAAAAACGCAGGAAACGCCGAACCTGGGCAGCCATTAAAGGCGTGGGCCACTAGGGCAGATAATGGAAATCGCCTATTCTACGTATTCGTTTAATTTTTGATTTAATTATCTTTTGCCTATTAATTTGTTTAACCATTTCCATCCCACACACACACCCCTTTCCCCCCTCCCCTTCAATGTGAAAAAATGGATCAGAAGGAAAAAAAAGTTCCTTCTTTTTTAGTTTTAAAAAAAAAAGCCAAAAATAGCATCTTACAGGCGTATGGTAAGAAAGCACCTTTATAACCCTAAAAAAGACCCTCCTGACAAAGAAAATAAGGATGAATACCCTGATCTGCCCTCAGTTCCATCAAATGACGAGATTGTAGAAGTATTAAAAAAAGCCTCCAAAAATATGGAGGCTGAAAAGAGCAAGAAATTAGACCAAGCAAATGACAAATCAACTGCTAATGCAGAGGCCGGGGAATCGCCCTCTTGTTGGAAGTGCCCTCCTAAATGCATAATTGACATTGCGAAGTTCTTGGATTGTGCCAAGGGTTACGCACACCTTGTGGTGGAAGGTGGGCTCTTGCAGGATTCATTAGAACTGAAAAAAAAGTCGAGAAAAGAATAGTGTCAGTCTTTGTCTTCGACAAGCAATCTCGCAAAATTTGTCGTTCAACTAAAGACACAGTGTTCTAATCACTGGAGTCCCTGGGGTTTAAGCCTCTCCGAATTGTTAAGGGCAAGGGATTTTTCATGTGGGACGTGCTGCTGCCCACTGCCGAAGAATGTATAAAAGCAACAACCCATGATCTTATTAGATCCTTCGTACAGAGTACGAGGGGCGGCGAAGGAGCACAGTAGCGGTATACGAGCTCCCTCCTCAGGTTATCGGAGAGCACCTGGCGGCGTTCTTGTCCCAATACGGGGAGATTCTGGGTGCCTCTTGCGATAGCCTGACCAGGGGATGGAGCTTTGAGATGATGCTCAATCGAAAAGCCTTCAGATCTATCCCCAACTGTCTTGACATCGATGACCTGAAGCTGCCGGTCATCGTGACCGGCCGTAAACCAGTATGCTGGAAGTGTGGAGTGACTGGTCACCTCTCCTCTTCCTGCCCAGAGAAGAAAGCCTCTGAAACTCAGGTCCCAATCGACCAAACTCCCCCTCCGACCGAGTCTTCAAAAACTGCCCCACCTGTAATGGGCACACCGGCTACCAGGACCGGAGCGGTTGTACCCCCGGTTGGGTCTTCATCCAAGCCCCCATTCCCCGAAGAGCCTTCTTCCACTGCAAGTGTGGTTGAGGAGAAGGAAAAGGGGGAATGGCAGATAGTCGGCAGGGCCAGAGGGAAGCGTCAGACAGCGGGGCTTCAGTCCCCTGTAGCCCCAGGGACAAAAGACACTTACAGCCCCACTCCCTCTGGCAACAGTAAGGGCAATGCCCCGGCCTCAAACCAGACCATTGAAGATCTAAAAAGGAAATACGACCCTGGATACAGTAAAACAGAAAATATTAAAGAATTAAAAAATCAACTGGATAAACAAAAGAAAGCAAAATCATCTCCAAGATCTCTCCCTCCTCGCAGTCTCTACAGCCCTCTACATCCCGTCAACCTAAGTCCCCCTCTACAAAGAAATCCACTCCCTCCACATTCTCCGACCCACCACCTTCTCATCGTCCCTCAACCTCTCTTTGTAGAGTGAAGCCTCCACTTGCTTCCCCCTCCTCTTCTGCCCAGTCCTATATTCCTCTCAGTAGAGACCCCAGCCCATTTAGACAACCCTTTACCCCCCGCAACACCCCCAGTCCTTCCCCCACTAAATCGCCTGTAATGCCTCCCACGTCAAAAAGACTCATATGCCCTACCCAAGATGATAAGGAAAAAAAGAAAAAAGCTAAACACATTTTTAACCTAGGGACTGAAGTCTGCAAAATTTCTCCGCTTGTAGCGGAGAAAGCTAAAGACTATGGAAACAGAATCACAAACCTTAAATACTTACTGTCGATCAAGCAGTTTGCTGACAAGGACATTGATGACCCTCGTAACTTCCCTAACGCACAAAGGGTGCTAACAGTGGTCAGATCCGACCCGGGCACGAAACAGATTTGGGCCATGTTGGACGAGGCTATAACTTCTTTCAACATGACCCCACCCATCGCTATTATTGAAAATAACAGTTTAAAAAAATGAAGGAATTTTGTGCAGGGAGGGTCCCAGTTTTTGTTCACCCCTCCCTTTATAGAGCACTAAAATTGACTTTCCCCTGGGATATCGGCGGAATCTCCCAAGACGGCACCATCAAAACATGAAATGGGCCATGGGTCTATGGGAGAGGCTGTCAGTATCCTTACCCCGGCCATATTTAATTCAGGTAAACAACCCTAATCAGACTTCTCGATGGCGCTCTGGTTAGCTACTTTAAATGTGCGGGGCCTGAGGTCCAAGTTTCGCAGGGCGAGGCTCTCTCGTGACCTTCAGTGCCTTGGTGTGAATGTTTGTTGTGTGCAAGAGACCCGTTTTTCTTCTCATGATCGTGAGGACATACTGTCTAGGGGGTTCGCCCTTTATTCAGCGTGTTTTGATGGTTGTTCGAGGGGTGTCTCTTGGCTAGTGAGCTAGTCTTTGAAGGCTGCATGTTCCCTTGTCTTCGCGGATCCAGTGGGCAGACTTTGCGTGCTGGATGTTACCATAAAGGATAAGGTTCTACGTCTCATTGGGGTTTATGTGCCCAATAACCATGCTGAGCGGCCTGCTTTGTTTTGGCAGATCGCGCCGTACTTGACGACATCTCGTCGGGTAGTTTTAGCGGGGGATTGGAATGCCAATCTTGACTCCGATATAGATCGTATAGGAAAAAAACAGGGTACTGACATCCGGGATGCGAAACCATTTTGAGACTTTATCGATGAGTTTGATCTTGTCGATAAGTTCCGGAATGAACAACCTCAGGAGGTAGCATGGACTTGGACAAATAGTGGTAACTCGGCTCCTGGGACACTTGCGAGCTACCTCGACCAAGTCTTAGTTAGGAGAGTCGACGTAGGGCTCTTAGGGTGTCCAAGCTTCTACTATATAGTTTATACGGATCATAGGCTTGTCCAGGTCCGTGTAAACTTAGATAAGCCTAAGGTTAGAATGGCTGGTTACTGGAAATTTAACTGTTCATTATTTGGTGAGCAGGGTTTCCGGGACCAGCTGCTACTAATGATACAAAGGGAATTGACGGGGGCAGTTGTGGAAAACGCCTGGTGGGATAATCTTAAATCTAAAATTAGAACGTTTGCTGCCGATTTTAGTCGTCGACTCAATCTTAATAGATTAGCGGCGCAAACGGCTTTAGAAGCGAAAGTAGATCGGGCTGTGAAATCCCGTGTTAGTGGGGAAATAGCCTTAGTTAAGGCAGAGTTGTCCTCCTTGCTTATCAAGAAGGATCAAGCTCTGGTAGTTAGGGCTAGGTTAAAAAGAATGTCTTCTGAGGCGACGAATATGGCCGCTGAACTGCGTGCAGAGGAGAATCGGAATGTGACTAGGCAACATATAGCATGCGTCACATTGCCGGATAAGCGGACCATGACTACAAACACGGGCATATGCGAGCCCTTTCGAGATTACTTTCAGGATCTTTTCTCCAGGGAGCCCGGTCTGAGATCTGCTCAGTTTGATGCCTATTTAGCTGACTTTCCCTGCCTTGAGGCAGCTGAAGTGGCTAGGTGCAAGGGTCCCATCACAGAGTCGGAAATCTGGGAAGTGCTGAAGCAGGTTAGCCTGGATAAGTCTCCGGGACTAGATGGTCTTACCTACAAAGTGTACTTGAGGTTGTCGCCCGTTTTTGTTCCTTTGCTGGAACTGATTTTCAACCACTGGATGAGGCAGAGGTCTATACCTCAGCGCTTCACCAGGGGTGTGATCAAGTTGCTGCGTAAGGACAAGAACAGTGGGGATGGGTTAGGGAATTTTCACCCTTTAACCATGTTAAACACTGAGTTAAAGATTTTGGCGAAGATCTTAGCCAACCGCTTGCAGCTTGTCCTGTCTAGACTGATTGGCCCTGAACAGACTTGTGCTGTGAAGGGTAGGTCTATTCAGGATAACCTTCATATGGTACGCTTGATCTTAGAACAAGTCGACAGTGAAGCCGCGCTGATCAATTTAGATCAGTCCAAGGCCTTCAATAGGGTTGACCATCGGTTTTTGGAGGCTGTCCTTTCGGCGGCCGGTTTCGAAGCCAACTTTTGCTCCTGGATCCGACTGTTGTATGCGACCCCCTGTGCGCTGGTGGAGGTGAATGGGGTAAAATCAAAGCCTTTCGTATTGTCTCGTTCCATTCGTCAAGGTTGTCCGCTCTCGCCTTTGCTTTACATTCTTCCATTGGAACCATTCCTTCGCAAGTTAAAGGCAAATCCGGTCCTGCGCGGAATTTCCCTGCCTGGGGCTACCACCTCAGCCAGGTATTCTGCCTATGCTGACAACGTTTCGGTTCTTGTGTCGAGCAGAGCCGAGATCCACGAAGTCAGCAAAGAGATCAGTGGGTATGAGATGGTGACAGGGGCCAAGATCAACCGCGATAAGTCTGTTGGCTTGCAGTTGGGTGCGTGGAAAGGAGTTTCTCTTCCCGGACCTTTCCTCTGGACGGATGGGCCGATCAAGATACTCGACGTCTGGTTCGATCCTGATCTCCAGTTGGAAATGAATTGGTCGGAGGTGCAAAGGAAGGCCGAGATCGCGGTTAATCTGTGGTCTCGGAGGAGACTTTCCCTGAAGGGAAGGGCAGAAGTAAGTGTTTCACTCATCTATCCAATTCTCCTGTACCGACTCTCTGTACTTCCACTCCCGTATGCCAGACTAATTTTATTAGTACGGACCTTGTTCTCTTTCTTGTGGAGAGACAAGGCCCCTATGGCATCTCGCAAGATCTGTTGCCTTCATCCCTTTGAGGGCGGTCTGGGTATGCCAAGCATTGAGATTCGTCAACATATGCGTCGCATCACCTTTCTAGACCGAGTGTGTCGTGGATCGGATGAGGAGGGTGCCTCTTGGAAAGAAGACGTCCGGAAACATTTCCCGTCCTTGAGAAGTCTGCACTCGCGCGAGGAAGAGGCCGGCCGTACACCACGAGCCGAGTGCTCCTTCTATCGTGAATGTTGTCGCGCTATGAAGCTCCTCTTACAGGCTTCGGATGGCCTCTCCAGGCGTTGTCTCATAAGGCATTGTATCAAGTGTTAGTTAGGGTGGGGGGCCGTTCAAGATGATCTGATTGGCGAGCTCGGTCTTACGAAGCAGGAGGCTCACTCGATATGGCCTTGGGCACCTGGGTTGAAATGCGTCAATAACAATGAGGCATCACTCACCTGGCTGGTGATTCGTGAAGCTCTCTGGGTCGGCAAGAGACTTTGTTCAGCAGGCTTGGAGAAATATCCAAACTGTCGTCGCTGTACGGGGGAAGTCGAGACCATTAGTCACACCTTCTTTCAGTGCAAGGCAGTAGTGCCGTTGTGCAGGTTTGTTGAAGAACTCATGGTTCGCATGCTGCAGGGAAAGTTTTTTGTCCTTGAAGCCAGTTCTGTTTGTAGCAATGTGGTGCCGCAGATGACAAAGGCTGAACACTATGTGTTCTGTTGCTTGCTAGGGGTTATGAGAGTCGTGATCTGGATGACGTGTCAGAAGGAATTCTATGAGGGCGAGAAGTTCACTTCTTCCCAACTGATCTTGTTCTTTAAGCATCGGCTTAAAGTCAAGATTAGGACGGAAAGGCGGCGACTCACCTCATCAGAATTTGGCAAAAGGTGGGTGAATCTTGCGCGTATGTGTCGAATAAAAGGGGCTGACCTTGAGTGGCATCTTGATGCTGGTTAGGCATCAGGATATTGCTTTTCCTGGGTTGAACTTGGGCAGCCCACCCCTGGTTTTAGGTTAGATTAGAGTTTTGGTTTTGATTTTTAGTTTCTCTTCTTTTTCTGTAAACTTAGCTATGGTGTGTTTGCTCATTGGCCCCTTTTTTTTCTGTCCCCTTTTCTTTTTGTTTAACTCCCCATCCCATCCCTCGTTAGGTGGTCAGTATTTTCAGTTCTCTGGTGGATGCAGGACACCTTTCGTTTCGAGCATGTGTTTTTTCGTATTTGTTGTTGTGTCTGATTCAGTGCATGCCTGTGTGTGTGGTTTGGGAGGGATGATTGTTTTTCTATATTTTTAAAGTTCCGTGTCGATTTCGTCCAGTTAATTGATTTTACTGTCACATTTAGGTTTTGTGGGGGGTTTTATTACTAAAAGGATTTTGTTTAGTTTCATGTAAATATTTTTGTCATATTGTACATATTCATTGGGGGGTTTTTACTTGTTTTTATTTTGTTCCCCCCCACAGACATTATTTGTACATATGGGGTTATTTAGGATTCTCATTGAGACAATGAGGTATTTTGGTGGTTGTTAGTAAGAAAGGTAATTATGAATGTGGTGTTTTGGTGGTAGGAATATTGTTTAGTATGTTTGGGTCAGTGGTTGTGGATAGCTAAGCTTAAATTAAGACAAATGATGACCGTCCTTCTTTCCCTATCCCCTCTTTTGGCCTTGTGCCACATTTGTTGCGGATAAATATGTTGAACATGCCCGTAAACTAACCATCTAAAAATAAAAACCTTCTGATACCAAATTCAAATTCCTAGCAATCCCAACAGTCTCTTTCCTTTAGAATAAGTTACTTAACAATTGAACATTATCATATCCTTTATTTCACTTTAAAAAAAAAGTAAATAGTATTTGGAACTTATGACTGTCTATTATAAACGATGAAATCAAAGGATACTAAGAATTTGTCCATTTTCTTGATTATCATTATTTTAATAGAAATCAAGATTAAACTGACTGAATTCTTTCAAGACTAACTATAGATGTGTGAAGTTTAGCAGAAATTAAAAACTGCATGTCATGCTTATTTCCATGGTCAAAGATAGACATTACATTATGCTATCATGGAACCAATGAGAATCACTTGTGGGAGCAGCAATCACTTTCTTCCTCTTTTTTTCTCTTGCATGACATTCACCATTAAGACTGGAGTAAATAGTTGTGTCATCAGCATAGATACCAAGTCGAGAACTGATGACATCAGGAAGGTTACTGATCAAAACTAGGAACAATGTAGGTCCAAGGATAGAAACCTGGGGGACACCTACATTAATGCAAAAATATCTAGAAGAGTTGTCATTCAAAACAACTTTTATTTTACCATTTGATAAGAAATTTGTCCAGAAATACCATAAACATTCAAATTGTGAAGATCAGCATGCCAAACCCTGTCAAATTCCTTTGGGATATGCAAAACAGAGTTAACAATTTGACATTTGCACATTTTAAGAGTGACTACAACAAATGTAAATAACAGAAAATACTCCCAAAATGCTATAACTTAAAATTATTTTCAGTTTTACCATTTTTTCTTTATTAAGCATTTTAAAAATGTGCCCTGTCAACAGGAGTTTAAAAAATATATACTATAAAGATTTAAATTATTAGCAGCAACAATAAAAAGAAAATGAATTCTTAGTCTGTAAGATTTTAGCTATCAAAATGCTTTTCACATATTAAATACTGAATTTACCTCCCTTAGATTTCTATATCTTGCCTCATATTCTGAGAATATGTTTTTCCATTATATATATATATATATATATATATATATATATATATATATATAATTCAACTTCTGTGACCAAAACAATTTAGAATTTGTAAGTTGAAAATAAATAATTCGTAGGGCTTGATGAATCCCTTTGAATGCACTCTCAATAAAGTAACGTAAGGGAGGCTATTATTCTGTATATTTGGTATGCGAAAATGTATGGTAGCTAAATTGGAAATTACTCGACACTACTACACATTGACTGAAGAAAATGTTTTTAAATTATTTTCTTAAAATTTAATCTTAAAATATTTTTTTAAATTTTAATATTTTTCACTAAGAATGACAGTACAATTAACCAAAAAATAAATCTCGTACACGGGAGACCGGGAGAAGAAAATCGAAAAAATTAGACAGGATATATTATTTTTTTAAAATATGTAAATTGGTATTTATTTTTAGTGTATTATTTATTTGTTTGTTCATTTAAATTACTAATTTTAATTTTTTTTTCTTTACAAGTTTGGATTTCTGTTGCACTTTTTGAAACTCAGCATGCGACGCTAAGTTGCTTCGCATATTATCGTGTGTTTGGATCCAATGGATCTGATCCCCGGAATGCACTTACAAATGTTTGAACATAATAGGAAACCCTAGATTAAGGCAAACAATATTAAGAAAGTAGTTATATCAACTTCTTACAAGATTATCAGTTATGCTTTTCTTAGTTTTAAAAGTAAAACTAAAACTACTAAGAGAGTGAAATGAAAAGTCAATGAAAGTTTTTTAAAAAAAATAAGCAACAATAAACAAAAAAAATATTACCGATATTTTCCTTCATCTGGCATTAATTTCACCTCTTTTTCAATAGAAATGCAATCTTCGTCGGGTAAGTTAAAATTTGTTCTACTTTCAAAATCTACTTTTAACATGCGCTTCGCTAATTTTAATCTTTGCCGCTTTGCTGCCATGTTGTTCTAAGGGAGATAACTCTCCATTGTTGTCGGTTTCACTTTTAGGAGGGAAAAGAATGTTGAGTGAATTCCTTGACAATAAGTTTCATGGAAAAAAAAAAAAAAAAGATGGAGAAAACTTGATAAATTTTTCAGGTAAATTTCTATTTTGTTTCCCGAGCGCTGATATCTCTTCAATTTTTTCCAAAATACACTTATTAAAGTGTAAATGTACAATACATGCTGAACTCAAATCAACAATTTGATCATGAAGAAACCTACCTTTTTGGATGTTAACGACCAGAAAAAAATAGGACTTCTTCTCGGTCTTTCGTCAGCCATTACCGGCTTATTGAGAAGTAATTCACTGCGGAAATATTTTTGGCGGAGTCATAAAATTTGGGCCTATTTACTTCTTTTACAGACTTTCCTTGCAGAAAATCACTACGCACTACCGTAAAGAAATGTAATTTTTTTTTTTTTTTGTTAAGTTTAGTTTTATTTATTACAAAAACGAATTATAATACAATATAGAACCTTTTTTCCGTTTCAAATAGCAATGACAAATTAAAAGAACAAATTAAATAATAAAAATAAAGCATTTTTTATATTGTAAAATTGAAAATAAAAACAAATTAATGCACAAACTTGGTAAATTATCTAATGTTTTTTATTTTTTCATTTGTCCCCTTTTCTACACAGAAAGAAAACCCCACCCCTAACCTTAACACCTAACTCTAAAGATTAACTTTAGGGTTAGGTGTTAAGGTTAGGGTTGGGGTTTTCTGTGTAGAAAAGGGGACAAATTAAAAAAAAAATTAAATAATACAATCAACCCTTCTACTTTACCAAGTTTGTGCATTAATTTTTGTCCCCTTTTCTACACAGAAAGAAAACCCCCAACTTTAACACCTAACTCTAAAGATTAACTTTAGGGTTAGTTGTTAAGGTCAGGGGTGGGGTTTTCTGTGTAGAAAAGAGGAAAATTTAAAAACAAATGAAATAATACAATCAACCCTTCTACTTTACCAAGTTTGTGTATTAATTTTTATTTTATTTTCAATTTTACAATATAAAAAATGCTTTATTTTTATTATTTAATTTGTTCTTTTAATTTGTCATTGCTATTCGAAATGGAAAAAAGATTCTATTGTATTATTTAATTCGTTTTTGTTATAGATAAAACTAAACTTACCAAAAACAAAAATTACATTTCTTTACGGTAATGCGTAGTGATTTTCTGCAAGGAAAGTCTGTAAAAGAAGTAAATAGGCCAAAGGCAAGCGCAAGTATCCCGCAGCAAATGAGGATTCATGATGGCAGTAATGGGGGACGAATGACCAACAAGAAGTCCGATTTTTTTCTTTTCGATAACTCTAAAACGGTAAGGATTCTTCATAATTTAATTGTTAATTTGAGTTCAGCATGTACATTTGCATGGAATTATGACTATTTTGGAAAAATTTGAAGGGATATTAGCGCTTGGGAAACAAAATAGAAATTTACCATTTTTCAAAGACAAAAATGTCATTTTTCTCATTTGTAAATTGGAATTACATCACAAACTTTTTTTTGATAAATTACTATTTACTCTTGTTATTTTGTTTTTTGGTCATCTAGCTGCTCTATGGAAATAATAAAAAAAACTCCTCCTTCATAAAAAACAGTTTTAAAACTAAAAGCCTTTTAAAATTATATTGTCTGAAATTCTTTGACGAATTAACATAGAAAGAAATCATAAGTTACTGATTTAGGCTAGAAAACGGTATTGTTAAGTTTAGCGTTTCAAACGACTTGCATACCAGATAATTTCTCTTTAAAGTTTAAATGTTCTATTTTCTTTGATTTAATCCTCTATATTTTGAACTAGCCTCAAATGGCCTCCTTTAGATTTGAAATCCTCATTAGAGAACTGTTTTGAGTTTGACTTTTGAGGCACCTTGCAAATCAGTGTGATTTTCAGAAATCACTGACAAATCAGATTTCTCAATCAATTCAGCAACTTTGTAAATGTCTTCTGCCTTCTCCAAAAATCTCTCAATCTTTGCTAACTCATGAAAAGTGCTGCAGGTCTTCCAAGCACTTTCTATGAGGAATGATTGGATTGTATTTAGTTCTTGGTTTTAATTTTAATGTTTGAAATTATTTATAGCTCTTTTTGAAATAATCACGCATCCGAAATACAATGAAATAGAGAACGTCTGAAATGCCGTCAGCTATTTTTCCGTACAAATAACTGAAATGAATTCAAATTGCGACTAATAAGTCAGAATTTGTAAACAAAAAAAAGGGGTTGTTCTGATTGGTCCCTTCACTTTTGGTTTGAAAAGTCATGCATTCAAAATAAAGCGAAAAATAGCACCTGAAATACGATTTTTATTTTTCTCTTAAACTTTGAATTCCAGACAAGTGGAGAAATCAAGAGGAAACCATGTGGTTACAAAAGTGGTGGTTGTGGCTATCTTCAGATAACATCCTTAATCCTAAGCCCAATATATACCAAATTTTGGCCTTTTAAAAATGCATGCAAAGATAATTAGTACAAAAAACAAAGATATATTTTGCATGTACTGTTAAAATTTTATATCTCTTAAAAACCATAAAGATAGGGGACTCCACTAAATTTTCGATACCGAAGGTTTTTTAAGCATTCTTAGAGCTTTCTTTTAGCTTTAATTGAAAGCTAAATGATTTAAAATTTATTCCAGCAAACAAAATACTTTGGTTTATTTCAAATTGAAATTATATTGATTGGAATCTCAATTTTTTTAGTCACTTAAAATCGATAAATATCGGCCATTTTGACACATTTGTAAACAAAAGTTAATTCTTGGTTTTAAAAATCTTCCAAAAATAAAATATATATTTGTGATATGTTATTTGATGAAAATTAGAAAATTTAAAGTTAAATTAGTCTGATTTGAAACAAGTATTACTTAGCATGTAAAAAAAAGTAGTATACAAGCATTTCTTAATTCTGAGGTTGTGTTTATGAAGTGCTGATTGATTTATATTTGCAGCCTAAGGTGTTAACAGCTAAGTATGGTTGACCAAAACTTGACATAAATTGATGAAATCTAAGTGAACGCTTTGTTTTTGGTTTTTAACTACCTAGTAATTTTTTAAAATTAACATAATATTTTCAACAATTATCTAATATTTTATTGAAGTTTAGTTAATTTAAAGAGTTCATATCAGAAAATTCTCGTGTTAAACATCCAATTCCTTTAGCATAGAGAGAAAAGAGAGTCCTTGTAAATGTGTACGTATGTGTATATATATCTCTTGATAATAGTAATCCTTTTGACTCGCTGTGGGATTTTTAGGTCTCCGAAAATGTAGGGAGAACAGACAAAATATTTCATCAGCTCTCTGTTTGCATTGCCTGGTTGTCTCTAAGTTTATCACTTTATCAAGACAAAGGGATTCATTTCAGAATTGTCTCTTGACTTCTGATTGGTTCACAGGATTCATTTAACCATCCCTTTTCTTTCACCTCCATTTAGGAATTTGGGCCTATTTTATTTTTTTATCTTTTTGCTTTTATTTCTTTATAGCAAACCAAAATTGTTTGTCAACTTTTAAGTTTTCAATCTTTTCTGAAATGGTGAACTTTTTATTTTATTTATGTCACTACAGCAACTCTACCTACTATTTTTCATAAGAAGGCATAGCAATTCACAGATGATAAAGAAACCAAATCTTTGGTGAGTCATGATTGTCTACATCCTGAAGAGACATGGCATGTTTAAAAAAGAAAAATGATTTTGCTTATAGAAATGAATAGAAATAAGTAACCTTGCCTACTTGGCTGAGAATTGCTTATTCTAAAAATGTTATAAGTTTTAATTTAAGATAAATACACCAGTATTCATACTTATAATTATTTATAACTTACAATATAAGTACTATTACAATAATAATAATAATAACCCTTGAATATTTAGTTTTTGCTTGTTTTTGTTCAGTTGTGTTTATTATGTATAGACAGAAATTTTGAGGGATCTTCATTAAGTATATATATTTTGGAATAATATTTCATGATTTATTGCTTGAAAAAATATGGTAACAGCCATATTTTACAGTTATTAAGATATTTTTTTTTAGAATTTCTTGTTCTAAAAGCATTCTATTAAAATATATACACAAAGTGAGTTTTAAATCTTTAAAAAATCCATGGGAATATAAAGCTTTTCAACAGGAAATTGCTAATATGCTTAAACAATATAAATTGCAAACAAACCTTCACAGAAAAACTTATTTATTCAAAGTATTCTTCTTCAGTCCTTTTAGGTATCACCAAAATGGATTTTTTTTTCTTAAATTAAAGCAAAAAATCACTACATATTTTTTTTTTAAACTTTGTAAAAAATCAAAGAATTATCCAATTTAAACAGAATTTTCAGTATTTATTCATTAATGTAAGAATTGTATACTGAATAGATCATTTTATTAGATAATTTTGTTAAAATATTGATTTGGGGTCTGATTTGGTTTGTGTATTTTTTAATTTGGCTGGGAGGCATTTGCAAAATTCTTTTATAGTTATATAATGAAAAATTCATGGATGTGTTATTTTGAGTAAAAAATTTATGAAATATCAAATGTAAACATACTGAAAATTCATCCCAAACCCTACCAAAAATAATTCAATCTAACTCAAAAAATAATTTTTTTGAGAGTTGATACTAGCATAATTTAATAAAACATAAGATAAGAAAAAAATCCACATATTTGAAATTCACCTCATTGCTGTTCATAATAGGAGGTTTTTTTTATCAAATAAAGACGTTTGAAAAATCAAAAAATTTAAAAGTTTAATTCCAATTTCAAGTGTGAACTTTCTTTAAAAGAATTTTAATTATTCTTTTTTTTTCATTTTTGTAACTGTCACATTATTTTTGATACAAAAGTTCAAAAAGGAAATAATTATGAATTGCAGCCTTTGACTTTACCACCCTTCCCTATCAGAAGAGTAATATATGATAATTCAGTAAATCTTAAATTCAGAACAATTAAAAAAGACTTCATGGGTTGCAAATAAATATTTTATAACATCAAATAGATAAAAAAAAAAATAATCAAAAAATAAAAGCAATGAATTAAAATAAAAGTATCATTTCACTAGTTTTTTTTATTTTCATTTATTTAATTTAATTTAATCTACAAATATTCATAAACGTGTACACTGTACAGAATTAAAAAAAACTATAATCTTAAATTATTGGTTAAGGTTAAAGATAATTTATTTTTAAACGTAAATAACAATTTCTTTATTTCACTAACTACTGGTGCTCTATATATATTTCAATTTTTTTAATCTTTCACGGCCATTTGAAGAGTCAGGGATGACAGTGGAAAATTTACTGTTGTTGTCCTATGGTATCATTACAGTTTGCTGTGCATAAACATTATTTTCATTATGTTTTAAACAAAAAGTAAGCATTATTTTTACAAAATCCTTAAGTTTACTAATTTACTTTAAAACAAATCTCTATATTGGATTTTGAGATTTTTAAATTTGTCTACATTTTTAGAGGTTCAATGACTTGACGACTGACAAGTGAACGTGTCAATGTTTTTAAAAAAAACATTTATTTATATACAGAAATTTATTTTTCTTTTCATACAGGTTAGCTTTCTTTCGAATGAAAAGCAATATTTAACTTTAAAGAAATTTAAATTATTTAAAAATAAAATGTGTTTTTTAGTTTTTCATTTTCTTTTTTAGGAAATCCGTAGCAGTATTCTACTTTTAAATGTTTATCAATCTTTTAAAAAAACAAAATTCATTCAAATACATAAAAATTGTAGGCACATTCAATTTGATCCTGATTGAAAAAGTTTTTGTATCTTAACTTAAGTGATATAAATACTCAAACAAAAGATGAGAGAATATTATTCTTCAGTACGTCTATTAATCTAAGAATAGAGATGTGTAGAATAGGCAGGCTGTTATTATTCAATAACATTATGATAATTGAATTAATGTTGAATAATTTGAAGGAGCCTGCCTATTCTTCACATCTCTAGAATTATATGATAATAATGATAATAAGAATTATGATAATTCTTATGTAAGTAATGTAGCAAAAAATGATATTTCTCTTCACCAAACTGTTCACTTCACTGTTTTATTGTTTCAAGATAGTAATGATTTCGCTACTTAGAAGGAAGTCCTGATGTAAAAATCCTGTTTCACCAAATGCTCACAATAGCTTAGGAATTGTAGTGTGTTTTTGATTGAGGCTTCTCATTTTATTCACTATTCAGCCATTGTGCAGATATTCAGTTAGGCAAAAAAATCCATTTTTCATCACAAGTATTGATACATTGTTGTAGAAACATGAATTTCATAGTCAGATCAACATTTTTATGGTAAAATGTTGCGCTAGTTTCATTTTGTTTTAACTTCTTATTCATTGATTGAATCATTCAATTTATTTTAAACTCTTCAAAATGTTAGCAAATGAATAACGAAAACAATTTTACAACTATCAATGTGCGGGGAAATTTGTCTCAGCTTTCCCGCATCAAAGTGTTAAAAAAAAATTGCGACAAAAGCACAAAACCCGAGTAAAAAAAAAAAGCGAGATTAGAGCGGACAAACTCTCTCTTTTAGGCGCGGACGAATAAAGAAGAAACTCCTGCTCGGTGTGTAACAAAAGAAGAAAGTGTTTATTTACATGTACAGAAAAAAGGGTAAAGGGATTAAAGACAATTAAGAGTGAAAGAAAGGAAAAAGGGAAATGTCCTTTAAGAGAAGAGAAAATGTTCATAACAGAAAAAAGGCTTGTTCAAAACATTACTCTGAGCGCCTAAAAAGTTCTTTAAGCGATTAGAATTTTGTTAAGGTTTAGAGAGAAACACTCACAGTTCTTGTAGAGTAGGCAAATTGTTGGTAGATATAGGAATCTTGCAGTTGAGTGAGTTCGTAGGTCGACGACAGAAGGAGTGGTGAAGGGATGCAGCTTTCAATTAGTTTTTAATGGGCTGACGGTCTGTTCTTTCCAGCCCAGCAGGAATTTCTTCTATTGTTGAAAGTAGTTCTGAAGTTGACTGGAGCTCCATATCGTCGACCTTACATACAATGTTCGAAATTCTAACTGCCAAATAGGCAAAGATTCTCCAAATTTATAGAGATTTGATAGGCTCAGAAGAATCGGGGACTTTTCCCTCCAAAATTGTTAAACAAACTTCCTAGCCCCTTCATTGGTCAGAAAATATATTCTTATCTCTGATAAGAATCAGGGCTCTGGGAGCCGGTTTTGAAAGTAATGAAAACAGGTCGGAGTGAACAAGTTGTGAGGTTTCCCACAGACCTTATGGCACCATGGTGGAATTCTTTTTTATATTTTCCAGCTCTCTCGTTAGTCAGAAAATATATTATCTCTGATAAGAATCAAGGCTTTGGGAGCCGGTTTTGAGGTTGAAGTGAGGATAGAAAAATAACGAGAATGTGAACTTGTAAATATTGTTTTCAAATTAAATTCCAACAAATGTTATTTAGTACTAATTTTTATTTATATTCTAACAAAATCTGCTTTAACGTCCTGGGTATGACGATAAACTACATCCGCGTCCTGTGTATGGGGATAAACTACATCCAACAGCAAGGCCTCAGATAATGTTTTCGGAAAAATAATGTTGCCAGCTATACGTTTTTGAAACAATGTTGCCAGCTATCCGTTTTTGGAACCATAATGTTGCCAGCTATGCGTTTTTTGAAACAATAATGTTGCCAGCTATAAGTTTTTGAAACAATAATGTTGCCAGCTATACGTTTTTTGTAAAGAATAATGTTGCCAGCTATACGTTTTTGAAACAATAATGTTGCCAGCTATACGTTTTTTATTCCATACAAAATAGGCATTTAAAATTCATATAAACTGGATTTGGCATTCAATAACCCACAGTGGTTGATATGCCATAAAACCCAAACAAACAAAAATCTGCTTTTACACATACCAACAAACGTTTCTGGTCGAAGCTAAAATTCCATGAGCTGTATTGACCGATCTATGTTCATTTGTTTTTGTAGGTGCCACCAAAATTTGAGCTGAAAAAACATTTAAAATAATTTAAATGTCTCCCTTTTAGTAAACTTTGTTGGTTCTATTTAAAAAGTAACCGCCTAAAAACTAATCTATAAAAAAGAAAAATAATTTTACACGTGTCGATAAGACATTTTTAAAACATTCTATGGACATTTTATCATCGATCAACTATTTTCATTGAAAATAATGACAGAAAATGTAAAACACTTTAAAAATATCTTAATCAAATATCTATCAGATATTAGTTTCAAAGAAATTAAGTAAAATGAAGGATAAATTAACAAAAAATATTTCTTACTGTATGCTTAAAAAATGTAGTGAAAAACACCTTTGAAAACAGCAAGGCAAGGTATTCGAACTGTCAACAAGATTATAGATCAAACAAAAGAAGTTATCTCCCTCAACCCCCAATTTTAGAAAAAAAAAACTGCTGCAAATTTAATTAAATACGAAAACGCAAAATTGCCAAAATAAAAAACTGGTTTTATTTATGTTTTAATTTAAAATAATCGTTTTTAACTTTTGTTAAGCATTGCTCAACATGCGACGTCACTGGCGTCGGTGGTGAGTGTGAAAAGTTTGGAGAAATCCGGAAACGAGATGACGGGTGGCGAAGAGAGACGGTCCTTGATTTTTTTTTGAAGGCTCTGTCGGCATTTTGCGTCCAGATAAACGGTTTATTAACCTTGTTGAGTTCGTGTATGGGACCCATAAGTTTTGAAAACATATCTGACCTGATTTGTTCGTGAAGTCGTATCTCTATGAATTGTCTGATCCACACTAAATGGCCGATAAGGCTTTGTAATTCCTTTTTTGATGTTGGAGGTTTCATTTCCCTGATGGCACGAACGTATTCTGGATCAGCCTTGAATCCTTAGCTGTTTACTATGCGTCCGAGGAATTTTGCCTCTGATGCAAGGAAGGAACATTTATCTGGATTCAGCTTGAGTCCGAATTTTCGGAGGGCAGTAAAAAAAAATTGTTCGAGGGAGACTATGTACTCCCTAAATGTCCTAGCGTGGACCAGGTTGTCGTCGACATAGGAAGAAATGTTGTCACGAGATGTGGCCTTGGCTAGGGCTTCTGCGGGAGAAGATTTGTCCGGCAGATGTAAGGCCGAAGGCCAGGCGCGTGCATTGATAGCATTGGTCCTTCCATGTAAATGCTGTTTTGTATCGGTCTCGCTTGTCGATCTCAATTTGCCAGTAGCCGCTGCGTAGATCGAGGGAAGTGAAATATCTATTGCCTTTGCCGATTTTGTTGAACAAATGGTCGATCCTTGGCATTGGGTAAGGGTCAAGATCGACTAAGACCTTGTTGAGAGTTCTTTTAAAGTTAGCGACGACGCGAATCGACCCGTTTTTCTTGCGTACGGCAAATACAGGGCTATTGAAGCCTTTGAGGTCGCTGCAGTTTTCAATGATACCTTCATCGGCCATGCGCTTAATTTCGGTATCAACGTCTGCTTCCAAAGCCTGGGCGATCGGGTGTTGTTTCTGGCTGCGAGACTGGCCGTTGGTTGGTATGCGGATGGGTCGAATGAATGTGCCTTTGCTGCTGCTTTCGGTGCCGATAATGTCAGCGTAGCGAATGAGTAAGTTTGCAGTGGCCTCTAGTTCGTCTCGGTTCGGGTGGTTTGGTAGCGATAACCCCGTGTTATGCTTTAGCCAGGTTAGCTTTTGATCCAGTGTCTGGGTGTTGGGCTGTAGTTCTATAGTAGGCTGGTTTTGGATGACGTCAGCTTGGGCGTCATATGCTGGATCGTTGGTTGACGATGACGGTGATATGATTGCGGCTGTGTGTGTTGTGTATCCTGAGGAAAGTGTGCGTCTGAATTCTATAGTCGCATTTTGGTTGTCAATTAGATAGGAATCGAGCGTGTTGTGACATAGGATATTTTGGCCGATCAGGATTGGTGTGGTTTGGGTAGTTACCAGCACGTTAACCTTTTTGAATGTGGGTGAGTCTCGACTGCCGATTTTACTACGACGTCGGAGCGGGTCATGTGTTTCTTGGCTTCTCTGGGTAACTGAGATATTGGTAAGATGCAGGTGGAACATCCAGAGTCTAGCATTGCGACGCCAGAGAAGGTGATGTTCCTGAAGTTCAAGGTGGACTGGACGAGCGGTGAATGGTGAGCGAGTTCTTGAAAGTTGAAGGTGCGATGGCTGACGTAGGGGCACGGCGAACGAGGCATCACATCTCGTCCTGCCCGAAGCGAAAATCCTGTTCCACATCATTTATGGCTTGTATATTATCATTCGTTGCGGCGATATGGGCCTGTGCCCGAGTGCGAGGTGGGTGGCGATATAGGCAGTTGCGTCCATGGAGGCAGGGGCAACCTCTGAGGTAGTTCTTGCACACGCTGATTCGTGGTGTGTGCTGATGGTTTCTGCGTGTCGGATGGTGGCCATGTTCGGGAGGGTTGTTGAGGCCCGTTTGCTGTGCTGTGTTTCTTTGGTTTGACCGCTGTGGTTTCTGTGTGAAATACACAGTGTCGTGCGAGGTCGTGTCGTTGGACTTTACACCGCGATCAAGGTATCTTTGAGCTTCGAGGGCTATGCTAGTGGTTGTCCATTGTCTTGACAAGTCCATTGACTGTTAAGTCTGTATTTTTGTATTTGTTTTTTTTATGTGAACGGCTGCCTTTCTAAGGGTGTTTTCGAGTCGACCCGCGAAGTCTGTTAGTGTTAATTTTTCGCCGTCTCGCCGTTCCAGATCCCAGGCTTGACTGAGGTGTTGGAAGTTAGTCATCTGGCTTCCGTGGGCTGCTAATAAGTATTCCTTCAGTTGTTCGAAGGTGGATATGTCTTTTTTTGAGTCAACCATCTGCTGAAAGATACTTTGGTCCAGTAAATCTTTAGCAGACTTGACGAATTGGCATTCCAGGCTGGAATAGGTGCTAAGTTCTGACGTGACGTGGATTGTGTATGCTTTGTTTAGAGCCGTGATGAATCGGTTCACGTCGTTTCCAGGGTGAAAAGTTCTCTAGCTTCAATATGTCGCGTATAGTTTGTTGGCGCATCATTAAGCTGTAATCGCCGTTTGTTTGAGCGGTGGGAGGTGTTAAAGTAGTTGATTTTAGGGCAGTCAGCATGTTTATGTCGGCTTGAATTTCTTGTATCGTGGCTTCGGAACGCTGTGTTGGTCCCGTTTTCAAGTTGAATAGTAGTGTGTTCTATTCCTTGATGAGAGTAAATAGTTTGGCTCGGGTGAAGCTCGTGTAGTCGTCCATATTTCTCTTGCTGTACGCTTCTGACACCAGTGTTATAGACAAGCGTATGGTTGCAAGAAATACGACAACAGCAGAAATAGATTTAGGTGATTTATTTCAATAGGAACGTGTGGGTTTGGGACAGCTACCTTGTGGTATAGTTCATAAGCCGGCTGTTGATCTGGGTTGATCTCTCATAGTAGTTCTCACTAGTTGGCGTGGCGCTACTCTTACTGACTGGCCGTGACAGGTCTCTTCCCTGGCCTCCTGTTGACTGCCCTTGTACTTCCCCGTGTGACCCCTTTTATGGAGTTTTTTAAAGTGTTTCTATTTTTCGACCAATAAAAATGCTTCCCTCCTAATTATACTCGCGTCGTTTTACGAGCCTGTTAAGCCATTAACAGGCTCGTAAAACGACGCGAGTATAATTAGGAGGGAAGCATTTTTATTGGTCGAAAAATAGAAACACTTTAAAATATTATTTTATTTTTCGACCGGAACTCGTGCGTCGGGAATATGCGTAAACGACGATAATGGTCATTTTGTGACGGGGCCTTGTCTCTTGAGTATGTTAGTTTATTTGCCTGCAAATCAGCCGAGATATGTCTTATTTTATTTTATAACACTTTCTATAACCAATAAGGCAGTACTTTTGCCATATCTGGACTGGTGCTGTCTTCACTTTCCAGTTTTGATAAGAGTCCAAAAACGCCTACACAGCCTTTGTGCGTGATAAATTTTTTTCCACCTTTATAACCCCTTTTCCACAAAGGAAACCTAGCTAGTTTCTTGCTACTCTATTCATTAGTTCCCCCAACCCTAACTCTCCCAGCTAATTGCCACCATACCACACACATTTAGGCAAACCACCCTCATTCCCTTCCTGTTGCTTTAGTAAGGAAGGAGTAAGTTCCATTCTAATAGTTTCTTCACAAGAACTCTTGCTTTGTGGAACAGAATCCCAGGAAGATGCTTTCCCGACCACCACAATCTTAACCTCTTTAGGTTTAGGGCTTTTCAAACATACCCGCATAAACTGCACTCCTTACTTTTACTGCTTACACAACAACCACCTTCAGTAACCTACCTTGAGTGGCTCTTGGGCTTTGTATAAGGTAAACATTAGTCAATATATATATATAATTATTTAGTAGAATTTTTTTTTCCATTAATGGGTATATAAAAATATTTTTTCAGAAAATAAAATGTAATTTTTTTTTTTTTTTTTTTTTTTAACTATTTGGCATTTAACCTCTTTTTCTTTTTAACTATTAGAGGTCATGAAATATTAACTGTACGAAATTGGGTGTTTTTAATTATTTTAAAATATATTAATTAAACAAAAGAAAGTGTTGCTATAAAAAAAATTGGGGAAAATTTATAGACTTACTAAATTGATACTGTTTATGGATTGCTTTCTTCCAACTACCAATATCATAAAATATTCTTGACACATTTAAACTAAACAGTTATTTTTAATTTTATATAACCAATATAGGGGGAGGTAATTCAGACTTATTCAATTATTTCCTATTTGATCTGCTATACAAAATATAATCTCGTTGTGAAAATAATAAAAATAAAAAAATTCTTTTAAAAATATTTCTTATTCGAAAATGGTATCTAACTTTTATATTTTTCGATTCATCAAACTAATCTTTACTTTAATAAAAATGATCTTTTGTCATTAAGAATCTGAATAATTTAAAAATCGCACTAAAAAATTATAAATTTTTCAAAAATCATTGAAGTTTTTTGTATTTGTTTATTTTTTCATTAAATCTGAAAGAAAAGTAATGTTTTATTAAATTACGCAAGTTAAGTAGTAACTCACAATAAAAAATTGACTTTTATTGAATTATTTTTGTAAAATTTCAGGACAAACTTTCTGATTTTATACTGCATTTTTAATATTTTTTTATTTTTTTACTAAAAAAATGTTATTCCTTTTTCTTTAAATTTGAAAGTACATATTCTATTCACGATATATTGAAATGGCAGAGTAACTAATACTACAAAAATGTTTTGACAAAGTTTTCTAATTATTAACTCATTCAGTATATAATTCTGAAAATTTCATTTAAATCGGGTAATTTCTTGAATTTTTTTTAAAGTGGATACTTTTTTTTTGTTTTTTGCTTTCATTTCGGAAAAAAAGCATCATTTTTTATTTTGGGGACTGTACCTGTTTTTCTCATTTAAACAAATAGGCAATCACTACACAAAATTTAATTAAATTGTATATATTTGCTGCACAAGGCTGTATTCATTCACTGAACATCCAGGACGGATTGAACTCACAAGCTGCGATTCGCAATAATTGACAAACCAAGCTTGACTGCATTATCGCGTTCATTGCATTAAGTTGAAAAACCCGGTAAGAAAACAACTGTAACCGGAGAGGAAATGACGACATCAATGTGGGTTTCTTCGAACACATTCCATATCCGTTTTTTTTTTTTTCCTCCAGACGTCGGCTTCCGGTAGAGCACTGAAAGTTGTTTTACCGTGGCATGTCTTCTTGGGTGGTGGAGTCTGTTCAGGCAGAAATAGGGGGTAAGTTGATAATATCCTAATTTTGCTTTGAAATCCAAATGATACTTAAAAAGCGAAGGTTATAGTCATTTATGCAAAGGTAGCATGCACTCAAATGGGAAATTGGTAGATTGAAAGTTAAAGTTACCATTATATTTGCTGCAGTGCTGGAAGACACGCATGATGATTTTTCTTTCTTTGTGTCATTCATTAATGACTTTTACATTTGAACACAAAAGAAAATGTAATTGTATCTTGTTAATGTAAATTTTATATACATTATAGAACCTGACATGCTAAGCGCGAGTTAAAACTATTCTCAATTCAACCTTGTGATTATTAAGAAGGGTAACCTAACCTGTGTGAGCACTGATCTTGCTTGAGTAATTTATTTTATTTTTACAAATATAAAAAAAAGATGAATAAAAATTAAATAATAAATAGAAAAGCGTAAGTGGAAATAATGAAGTTTGAATTTGTAAAAAGAAAAAAAGATGGCATTGTTACATTACTGTCCACGACTGAACAATACCATGACCTTCATTATTTTGATTTTTGAATATAAAGAAAAAAAAATTTATTTATTTTTTTTTTTTAAATTTTCAATAAAAAAAAAAAAACAGGTCTTGGAGGTTTCATAATGTATGAGCAAAGAAATTGACTCCAATCTACACCACCCGATTTCACACAAAAAATTCAGTAAAACTTTAAAACTTTTATTTCGGGATCTCTTATGCGAATCAGGACTCTTAAGAAGATACAAAATAGTGTTTACATTTTTTTTTTTTTTTTTTTTTTTTTACCATGAAAAATTGTCCAAAAATAAACCCATTGTACTCTGCAAAAATATGTTGACCTCAAAAAAAAAATGTTTTTTCCTTGAAGAAATAATTTGGTTTTTCCTTTTAATTAAATCCGTCAAATTTAAAGCTCTTTGTTTATATTTAAAAAAAAAAAATTATCGTTTGGAGTAAAAAAAAAATTCTCTCTTTCTCAAATGCATCAATGTGAATATTTCAGGAAAAGTTTTAAAAAATTGTGTTAAATATCCACACTAAAAAGAAATGACCAAGTTTGGAGAAATGAAAGAAACAGGTGATTTTGTATGCCAGGAACTGTTTCATGGCATGGCTTGATGACTTTAAAAAAATATTTTAAACAGCATGACTCTTTCTTTTTTTTGCAAATATAAATTAGGATGCAGGGCCAAAATTTTTTTTTGAGAAGTAGATATCAATCACAAATTAAGAAAAACCTCAAGAAAAAGAAACATCCTGAATTATTCTTTTATTCCTTTTAGTTTTATCTTAAAAGATAAATATTTATTTATCGTCTTTAAATAAGTGTTCAAACTTGTCGATCTGCTTCTCAAAAATTGTGAACCAACTTGGTAACTAACTTTAATTGAAATCTTTCATGCCCTATTTTTCTTTCTTTTTTTTTTTTTTTTCTCTCCACTTACCAATGTCATAAATGATGTTGCTTTCTGGCTATATTTCCCATGCATGATTATTTGAGAAAGATTTTTCCCTGTTTTTACAAATAAAACTTTCAAAAACATTTTTTCTTTTGCCCTTAAGAAAAGTCTTTAGAAAGTCATAATTATGTATAGTATGATAAGCCTAGTGAATTGGAGAAATGTTTCTTTAAACAATTAGACTTGTATCCAGCCAAATTACTAGCATTTGATGGTTGTCATGTCATTATTGCTTTGAAGGTTGACTGTCCATAACCAATAAAAATAACCATCAAATAGCTTTTGTCAGAATGTTAGAAAAGGTTTGGATGTCAGTTGTGGAGAGTACAAGGGTAAGAACAGATGCACTGTAAAAATAAGACTTGAACATCAAAAATCATAATCCATCAACACAATTTAAATCTGGTCTGGGGAAGGAGAATCATACAAACCATCATGGAATACGACTAATAAGACTGCATTTATATAAGCTGAAACCACATAGTATAAAGGGACTAATGAACAAACATAAACAATCTTTGAAAGTTTCAATTCATTTGTGGCTTCACCTATTAGGCATTGCTTAAAGTAGACCTGTTTTTCTGACTTGCCATAAGAATGGTCAGTTCAAAAATTGACACATAAGTTTAAAATTTTTAGTGAAGTTGAACAAAATATCTACTGAATTCTTTTCATATGCTAATAATCATCATTTTGACTGATTTCTGTGATTTTAATATACATGCTGATGTGCAGTTTATTCTCTAACCCTGATGGATTATTTGAGAATTCTTAATGGAAATATTTCCAAACCAGTATCGATTATTTATTTTTTGACTAGTATTTCTTTTGATAATCTCTAATCATTAACTAAGTAATGATGATCAGAAAGAATAAACCTTGGCATTGCTTATTTAATGATCACAGAATGATGATCTGAAATCTATGAAATAGAAATAAGATGAAAGAACTTACTAGTTAAAAATTAATTCAGAATATTGTCAAAACAGTTGAAGTCCAAATGATTTCCTAAATATTACTGAGATGACTTTAGAAAAGTAAATTTTCTATTTGTTCTGTTATTCTCTGTTTACTAAGTTGAGTAGAATGTTCTTATATTTGGAACATGAAGGAAATGAGGTTGATTTGACTCTCTGAAAGGATATGCCACTTCCTTGAACACAACAACAATCCTCAACTTTTCAAGTCCAGAGTCAACTGTTATCTATTCTCCTTATCCTATTAATCTTCACTTTCAAAAACTTTCTCTTTAATTCATATCACACACCTCATTCAATCATTACCATTTTAACAATAGCCCTCTAACTTGAGAGTCTCTCAAACTTTGATTTGGGTGAATTCTAGCATTTTAAAAAATGATCACTTATTTCAATTTTACTTTCAAATTAATATCTAGCATAGAAAATTTAGATTGTATAATTAGAAAATCACACAATGCATTTGTTGCTTGTTGGTCATTAAGACATTTTTTTTTCGTTTCTTAATGTAAGATGAAAATTCTTACTTTTTATGAATTTTGATTTTTATCTTTCTTTTTTCACAAAATGTACAGCTATATAAGGCATAAAAATTAGTTGAAATTACAGAAATAAACAAATTAGTTTTGCTTGATGTCATTTTTACAACATTCCTTTCATTTGAGGATTGAGATTTTAATTCTATATAATAGTTCTATTTAGGTAGGGCAAGAACATTTGATAAAGATCTGAAAGACAGACTATATTATTAAATTATAATTTTATTTATTTTTAACATGCATCCTCAGGACATACAACACAAATAGAGGCATTTTGGCAAACTTATGTTAAATATTCTTTCTTCTCATTTTTATGTTTTGTTTACAGATTTATTCTACTTTGAAGGTAAGCCTCATATTTATAAAGTCCTAGTGAACATCTGCTACTTAAAATTGTATCGAATTAAATGTCCGTGAATTTATTTGGACTGATATCCTCATCTTAGTTTGTTTAAATATTTTGGACAAATAGCATACATATAACTAAAGTTAACTAATATTTTCATGTACTTTAAATACAGTCAAAGTTGACTAAGAAAGTAACAGCTTTTTGCTGTTACTGCCTATGCAAGTTAGATAATTACAAGAGAATGGTTTCCCAAGTGATCACATACCCACTGACTTCTCAGGTCAGTCATACCAGTGATAAGAGATTTTGTCAAGATAGCTGACAATGGGTCAGAACATATGGAGAAGTGGATTCATGCCTTTCCCAAAAATAATATTTCCAAGTATACATAAGCAGCTTCAGCCAAAATTAAAACTAGGTTTGCAAATTCCATTATCCCACCACTTTGCACCTCAGATATTCAATGCATTCTGGGGGAAAAGATTAGTTGTGATGTTGCAACTTAATTTCATTATTGAATTTATTATTATTTGTTATTAGAATGCTAGAAAAGCTGTTAGTGAATTCTGTCACCTCTGAAAGTTTTATCAGATATTACTAGTGTTTAGTGCTTGTGATTATTATTTTTTTAAACTTATTCTCAATGATTGTCTTTCAATAAAAGAAAAGTTATAAAAACAACAAAGATGTGGATGTTAAAATAAATTCATGAACACTGATGGCACCTAATTTTATAAATATTGAACTATTCTATATGGTTCATTTAGTTCTGAATGAACAAATAGATTGACCAACAGATATCACTAAATGTAATGCATTCTCACAGTAATTACTTTTAGGTCTGCATCAATTGTCACTCTGTGTGTGCACACGCACACATGCACGCACACACGCACAGTCTTTACAACCACAAATACCTTAAAATGACCATTACAAATCTCTCTCTCTCACTCATATCTTTGCCAAGTAGTATAGCATCTACATCTGCACGTCAGTAACAAAATATGCTCTTTAACTGACAATATAAATATATCGACATTTTTGTATGTTGTTTCCTTTTTAGGTAATAGTAAGCACTGCAGGTGCTGAGAATATTTTGTTTAAAAAATAAATCACTTTTGGATCCTATCAAAGTATTTTTATGAGTGGATGCTGAACACTTCTCAGCCTAACCAAGGTGCCCTTTCAAAAATCTGTAGTCATTTAGTAAGATTTTGAGGAGTTGGTTAGAGGAGAACTTTTCAGCACCCCCTCATCTATCAAAAGAGCAAGATTTTGTTGCATGCATTTGATTTTTCTCACAGCTTCTTGTCTCCAGTATTTATATGGAGGTATAAGTTTTCTCGTACTTATTTTTTTTTATATTAATAGTTAATGCATTTTTAAAAAAATGAAATATATCATTCATGATACTAATGAATCCAAACTTACATTTTATTAATAATTCTTTTATGTACATGGTGTAAAGTAAGATTTACAGGTAAAATTTGGTTACTGTTCACCTCACAACCTATTATATAATGGATGCAATATTAATGGAGAATTTTCTGGTTCTAAATCAATACTGGCAAAATATGCATTTTACCATTAACCTGTTTATTTTTCAAGCTCAGCTGATTTCTAGTAAATGTATTTTTTTTTTTTTTTTTTTTTTTTTTAATTTTTTGGTCAATTCTGCTAACAATAGGTGTAAGGTGACATAGTAGTTACAAGCACAAAAAAAGAATCTAAGCTGAGATTGCTTTTGTACTGGGAAGGTATGAATCCACTCAACTCATTTGTTCTCTCCCACTGACTAATATTGTAACAAAATGTCTCATCACTACCATGTCACAATGGTTGTGGAGTAAATAATGGGTGAGTGAATGCTTGGACAAATCACTCGCCCATAACTATCTTATATGCCCAGTCAGTAGGCAGTTAGCCACTATAATTTGACAGGATTCCAATTAAATTCTAGTAATGAGCCATATTTATTCTAGAACCAGAGCTTGAAAAGAAACTTGATGTTCAAATTTTGGTTGTAGAATAAGTGAGGTTCATTATCAGAATTTGATTGGAATGCATCCTGTCATATTGGACAGAAAATTATGTTCTTTCAATTCATCTTTTGTGCAAAGTATTGGGTTGGCTAAAATAGTTTGTACTTCTTGTCAATAAATGATATTATGAGCTCTCTTTTTTTCTTTTTCTTTGTAACTTTTTTTCAAAAATAACATTTGGTTGTATTGTGAAAGCTGTCATACCAGTTTGCATCTTTGGATTGTTTTTGTTTATTGGTTCTAACAAGGGAGAAAATATTTTTGGTATATTGTGCTTTTAAGAATGGTGAAACTTCAACTCCTGTGAAACAAGATTTATGCATTTTATGAAAAGGTACTCTGAATAATTGAACATATCAAAATTGGTTTGCAAATTTTTGTGCTGGAGATTGTTCGCTGAATAAGTCTCTACAGTCAAGTAGACTAGTTGTGATTAATAATAATCAAATTAAGACATTCTTTTTTTTTTTCCTTATATATATATATATATATATATATATATATATATATATATATACACACACACACACACTGACCACTTATGAACACATGAACAAATACTCTTTATTTCTAATCAGCCAGTGACATACCTGCAATTTAATGGATATAAGTATTTAAACATGGTCATGGTAACCTGGAATTCATTTCATGCATTAGTGTAAGTGACTTTGAATGCAGCATGGTCATCTGAGTATTTATAAAAAATGTTAATAAGATTTTCATGTACAACAATCACTATGGTTTACAAATAATGATCAGAAAAATAAATTGTTGTTGATAAAAGATAGTGGAGGAGAATGCCCAGACTGGTGCAAGCTAGTAGAAAGACAACAGCAGCTCAAATAGCCACTTAGCCACTCTTTACTACAGAGGTATACAGAAGAGCATCTCTGAACACACAACACACTGACTCTTGAAGCACATGGTCTACAGCAACAGAAGACCATGCCAGGTGTCATTCCTTTCAGATTAGAACTAGAAATTGAGGTTGTAATTTGCTGAGGATAAAAATTTAACAATAAAAGATTGGAAAAACATTGCCTGGTCTTGATTCCTACTGCAGCACTTGGATTATAGGGTTATAGTTTGGACTAAAACATCCTGCTTTGTATCAATGGTTCAGGCTGGTGGTGGTGGAGGAGTAGTGGTATGGGGCTTGGCATACATTGAGAGCTTTTGTACCAATAAAAGACCATTAATTACATGTGGACTATTGTTCTCATCTTTGTTGTTGTTAACAACAATAAAGTTTGACAATAGTCTATGTGGGGGAAAAAAGGAATGGCTTACCTCCCAAACGCCCTCGCATCTGTGGCCTGTGGGTTGAGAAAAGAAAGGGTCCAAGATGCCATCCGGGACTTTTAATATTTACGGTCTCGTGCAGTCACGCAAAGTCGCGTTACACGCATGGTAATGAGGTGTGTCTGGACTCCATAAAAGCAGGTCGCTTGGAGAAATTGGCAGAACGGCATTACACCCGTGTTCAGTGTACATTGCTTTGCATTGCAGCGTGTCAGACATTTTCTGACGGAAAGAGTTGCGTCCCTTTCACCCTTGAATTTGACACCTTTGCTACAGTCTACATGTAACTAATGATCACTCCTCATCCTAGAAATTCAGACAGAAATTATCAATATATGATTGGTTAAACGCAGCATCCTACCTAGGTATTGTGGCTGACAATGAGCCTCAATTTATGATTACAGTGTACCCATTCTCTGGTAGCCACTTCCAGTAGGTCAACACACTTGTCACAAATCAAAAATAGTTGCAGATTGGTCCATGGAGCACAGCAATGGCCTCTATAATCTTGGGATCTCAATCCTATAAAGCACCTTTGGGATGTGGTGGAAAAGAAGATTTGAATTCTGGATGTGCAGCTAACCAATCTAGAATTGTGAGATGCTATAATAACTGCAATGATCCAAATTTTGAAAGCGTGCTTTCAGATCATTGTCAAATTCATGCCAAGAAATGAGGTGGTTCTAATGGCAAAATTCTCCAAGCCCTTTTTTCTTTGTTTAATGGAATTTTCCTATTTCTTAATACTTTTAGTTTCAAGTACTGCCGCAATATTTAGTTTAGCCTTTTTGTTTCTTGTTTGACATTTTCTAACTTCCCATATTGATAGTGTCCTAATATCCATGTTGCAATTACAGTTTTGTTTCACAAGTCTCTGGCTGACACCTCTCAAATTTTTCTCTTTACCAGGTGAGAAATCAGTCCCAAAGAAGCTGATTGCCTTCATACCCTTTTGTTATTTTTGTATTTCTTTCAGCTATGACTTTTCTTGGGATGAATAGTGTATTGGTCTCTCATTGTCTTCTCCACAATATTTTTATTGAGACAC
The DNA here is from genome assembly GCA_963932145.1 of Acanthosepion lycidas. Lineage (NCBI taxonomy): Eukaryota > Metazoa > Mollusca > Cephalopoda > Sepiida > Sepiidae > Acanthosepion > Acanthosepion lycidas. The sequence continues at coordinate 29,528,842 of OZ010576.1, forward strand.
CACTTCTAGTTAGTTGACCGTTGACTCTTTTGACTTCTTCAATCCTTTGATAGATCTTATTTTTTTGCATTACCTGAGAATAATCAATGCCACTATAACATATTGAAAACGTCTAAAGCAAGTAATGAAAATCATTTGCATTAGCTTGGTTATGTTAGTTACTTTGATTATATAGCTTTTATTTGGTTGTTCATAAAATAATGTCCCATTTAAAAATCAACTTTTATTCATGAATTAATATATTTAGACAGTCAAAATAGGAACCCTGAACATCTATATATTTCTGCCATCTAGTTACAAGGTTAATTATGCCTTTATAATAAAACTCAAAAGGTTTGGACACTAAATCCATGAAACTGCCTTCAAACATTTCTGTTTGAATGCCCTTTCTGCATCTTCTTTGCAACAAAATGTCTTTTGGCTTAGAAAAAATTGTCAAGATGCTTGAAAAAGTGTTTGTCAGTGGGGAAGATATCAGGGGGATATGATAGCTATGGCAAAATCTCATATTCCAAGTCGGTGAGCTTCTGCAGTGTCAACCTGGCAACATGTGGCTAAGCCTTATCATGAAACATAATTAGACTTCCTTGATTAACCAGTGTTAGTTGCATTTTGCTTGACTGGATGTGCAACTTTTGCTGGCAGGACACTTTGGCTTTGATGTCCTGGTTAGATTCCAGAAAGATGTAATGGATAATGCCAATGACAGACCACCAAACTGTCACCATAATCTTTGGTGCAATTTCAGTTTCGTGTAATACTTCAACTTGATCCTGACTTGCAGCAAACTAAATGTAACACCTCAACCAATCCTGGTTCACAACACTTCAATCCGATCCTGGTTTGATCAATGGAGTAATCTCTTCGATCATGACTTGTCTTACCCAACGTTGTGATTATTTTGATTATGAGGGGGCCGAGATCAATTTGTCGCAGGTATCTTCATGTTGGGCTGGTCAAAGTCGAGTGAAGTCATGCAATAAAATTGGGGGAGGAAAAAAAAAACAGCACTTGAAATATATATAAAAAATAATTACTATTTTTATATTAATTCTGCGTACAAGGGTTCATTAGTAGTTGTGTTCACATACAGGTGTTTGTTGACCCAACTCATTCCTAAATCAGACACAACACTTGGGTAAGCTGGTAAGTTTTTGGCTTGCAGAGTTATTGAAATTTGTTTTACTGTTTTGGTAAGTCGGAGGTTCTTGTGTTTGGCAGGAAGGGTGGAATCTCTCAGCGACCTCCCTTCTCAGCTCTGTGGCTGTCTCTCTGAGCTCAATTCCCAAACTGTCTGAATGGCTTTCATGCATTCATTTTTATGGACTCTAACTAGAAACTGATGCAGGGCAAGATGTAGGTTGGGTTTCAGTGAATCCCCTGATTTCCAACAAAAGTCTATTATTTTTGGTCTTATGAAATCAAATTAGTTTCATAATTTTGGGGAATTCTCTCTCTCTCTCATCACTCCACCCGACTACCTCCATCTTCTCTTAGTACCATCTCTCACTATTGCTCCCCAGGGAGTGTGAGCAGTTCCTTCAACCTCCTAATGTCCCCTCTGTGCATGCTACTGTGGCAGACGTGATGAGACAGGACCTGGGACGAGCACAACTGGTTGCCACTTGCCTTGTCCCCTCCAAAAAAGAGTCCGTATTTACTTAGCATGTAAAACTACTGCAGTTGAAATGAGGGAGAAAAAAGCACTTACCGCTCTGCCGTAATCCGTCCTCGGCCAGATGACATAAAAGAATGAGGGGGGACTTGCATTGCATTTTTATACAATAAAGATACAATGCATTATGGGACAGGGACGCAATGAATTATGGGATCGCATGAAGACGCAAGGGATTATGGGTATATGGACAAATATAAAAGTAACCAATTTTTCCTAGTGCGAGGTGCTTGGAGTGACGTTCACGGTTGGCGGCTAGAAAAGTCTGTTAGTGTGATTTCGAGACAGAACTCAAGGAACGACTCTAAGTTGGAATATCAGCTGGGAGAGCTTGAATTTACTCACTGGTTGCTGTTTTCTTTTTTTTTATTATTATCCACAGCTACCCTTCAGTGGGTGCAGACTACCCCTCTTCCTTCCTTGATCACTCTTGTCCACCTGTCACCGCCAACATTTGGTTGGAGATTGATAAAGAAAAATATGGCTTCAAATGTACTTTTCTCATAAGTGAATTGACACCACATTTTGCTCTCTCACCTCTGACTCAAGAGACACTTTCCCAGGGAAATTTTTACTGCTCAGCCGCAGGTGTTCAATTCATCATTTTTCATTCTGATATCTCGCAAAATGGATTCATTTAGCTTCAACTCAATTCTTCTCTTGTCAGATTCAGGCATTAGTTATCACTGGCTGCCAACAGCTGATATGTTCGCACAAATTGAGAATCGCTTTCAAGTGGTCATTTTGATTCTCTGAGAACAGTTCTTACTATCAGCCTATTTTTCAGGTATTGGTTAACCCTTTTCATGTTAAGTTATTCATTATTATCTTTTTTTCAGGTTGCCATTTGATTATTAATTACCAGCAACCCAAATAGTGTCACATCATAAAGTGTTTGGGTCCTTTGTTATGATCAAGCCATTGAGCCAATCATTTACTATTGTCATAAGGGATCCATTTTTCATCATAACTCACTATTCAATCAAGAAATATTCACCAAATACTGCAACTTTGGGTTACTATTTATTCTGCACCTTACAGAATTTTTGTAATGAAACAAAAACTTTAATTACCGGAGAGACTGCAAAAGGCTATTCTTTTTCTCAGAAAAATAAAATATTCTGGGAGGATGGAATTAAGAAGTTTTCTGCAACATTGCAGAATATAGTAGGACATTGTTGTAATTTTTTAAAATAAAATAAAAATCTGTCTTATTTAACTTTTTTTTATTATTTTTTTTAACTCAATAGTTAATATTCATATGCTCCAAATTATCATTTACCAAACTTTGGCAGTTTATCATAATCACTCTTTGTTCTTAATTTTTCTGTCAAACAGACATTTACATTTATTCTGAGCTAAAGGTTATGTCAACTTCTTGAAGTTAAAAATGCATTTTACATCCTACAAGGAAAATCACTATATATATATATATATATATATATAAACTTATTTTATGAAATTTTATTATGTAATATCTGTGAGAACAGTTATTTTGTTTCGTATATTAACTTTTAAACTTTAAATGATCTGTTTCCCTATCTGGTTCTTTTCTAGCCTCTGTGCCCTGGCCTGATGATGTGGCCCTATACCAACCATATGAAGGTTAGTGAACTCATACAGTTAAAATATCTTTTGTTTCTGCTATTTGTTGTGCATGAATAATAAATCGGCTATTATTTTCGGAACAACTTATGAAAAGATGCTGGGAAGTTTTTAATCTGATCCACTTCCCAAAACCTGACCAAATGACTAGACATAAGAATATTTTTATTCCCTTCTTGGTCAGGCCCTGAACATCTCTGCACTCCTTTGTTATATAATTGAGGGCAAATGATAGAAATAGAACATTTCCAATAGTTTTTTTGTTTTTTTGTTTTTTTTTAACAATTGAACACATTCTTTATGTTGCTATGACAGTATTTCAGTTAATCCATTCAGCACTATTTAAATAGGTTACTTCACTTGTGAAAAATTAGGGGTGGGGGATAATTTTTCTAGATTAGTATTCTTTAGACCTTCCTTAACCTGCAACACTTGCCAGGATTGCAAAAAATGTTGATTTTCTTTTCTTTTTTTTTTCTTTTTTTTCCATTTGGAAGTGGGGTTTATAATATCAATACAGTGTCAAATCAATCTTTGACTTTTACAGAGTTGTTGGACTTAGCTGTTCAGGATATGATAACAGACTTTGTGGGGTAGGGTATAAAAAGATTTCTATTCCTTTTTAAATAAAGCACAAACAAATATATACACTTTTAATCAAAGAACAAAAATTTATGTCTATTAATAAAATTGTGTCTGTTTATTCTTCATTTAAGATAAATAATTATTAATCTCAAATGTTTGTGCATGTGCTTCCAAAAAAAATTACATTCAAAGAAATGCTTTTAAATAAAGTAAAGTAAATATTTAGATATCAATAGCACATTTTCAAACTTGACATTTTTAAAAGCAGCTGAATGACATAGAAAAAAATTCTGTAAAAAAAAGAGTTTTTCCCTATTTTTTTACAAGTGAACTAGTCTATTGAAGTAGCACCATTTATTCTATGGATCCTGGTGTACAATCCATAAAAAATGGATTGAGCTGGTCAATACCACTTTTTGTTTACTACCTAAAGTCTGTACACCTGAAAAATGCTACAGAATGGATTGAACAAAATGTTTTTATTATAACATAGCCAACAGAAAGAATGAGTTTACTTGTCTAAACAACTCTTGAACTGATAATGATTCTTCAACAATCTATTGACATATCTTCAATTGATCATTTGCAGTATCAGGAGAACCATGACTCTCTTCATATTTGAAACTTTAGAAATCAATGATATATAGTATATTTATTAAATTTAGCTGTGAAGCATTATGCCCAAGTTTATTCTATTGTAAGAATATTATAAAAAAGTTTTATTTCATCTTCAAATTAGAAGATAGTTAAACACAAAAAGAGGTAAAAAGTAACACTATAGACCAGTAGTTAATATCTTGAAATATGTATACAGTTGAATAAAATATTTTATTCGATTGCTTCAATTACTTTCCTCTGCTGCTGTTGTTACCGCCTTGCTGTCAAGCTTGGTTCCATCTGCATTCAGTAGGATAACATAGAGATTAATTAAAAAGGGAAGAACATTGTGTCATAAATACCAGCAACTAATAATATTGGTGCATAGTAAAAAAAAAAAAAAAAACTACAATACAAAGGGGAGAAAAGTGGTGGTGGTGGTGGTTGAGTGGGCCATGCTTTGGCAACAGTGGTAGCAAGAAGAACATAAGGTTTTAAGGTTCCATGTTCTAGCTTCAGGGATTGTCCCATGGGACAGTGCTGGTCAGTGAATTTCATGGCATAATAATTGTGATTTCAACCCTTGTGCTTGTTATTATGGATATACTCGGACTCAGTGAAAACAGCACTAACAATACCTGAACAATTAACCAAGATGAGATAATCCCAAGACATTGACAGCAAATTGAATAAAGGATTCTGTTCAAAATTCCCTGAAGAAGGTCAAAACATTGTGGTTGCAACTTCTCCAACTTGCAGAAATTAACTTAGATGCAGTCTAATAGGTAAAAGATAATGTAGCTGTGATAGCTATGGGACACAAACAGGGAGTAATATTTGGGCTAAAAAGGTGGAATATTGACTAATGCACAAACTATTCATTGGATATATACATTCCTTGCACCTCATTGTGAATGAAATTTTCACACTTTCTTAATTAAAAACATTGTGTAAAAAAAACAAATATAAAACTGTACTACAATAACTTCATGCTGTTTATCAAAAATAAATTTGTTCATTTGATGACATAGCCTTTTTATCTTGTGATTTCTGCATAAAGAAATAATTATGTGAATTATTTTCCTGTAGTCACACTCAACAACTACAACTCACTTATGGACAATCCTGGATTTTCTAAGAATAAAACAAACTTTCAAACTTTGTCTCATTTTTGGTCACAGTGTAACTATATTTTAATGCTGTTCTCTTTTTCAAAACATAATTATTTTTTGAAAATAGTTTTGAACTTCAACTCTACCCTTTATTCTCAACTGTATATGTATTTTCCATTAATAATGTGTCTAATTTCATTATTTTTGTCTCCAAATACATAATTTTCATTTTGAATTTATGATATCCTTATCAATTTTTTATTTTTAAATATGGATTATTTTTCCCCATATTCAAAAGATTTCATGATTGTTTTTTCAGTGGAGCAGATTCTTCTTCCTGATTCTGCAAATTGTCTCAGTGTGAAAACCTTTCTGCACATGTGTGGCCTAAATTTTAATTTAGAACTTCGGGTCAATGCAGAGGAAATGTCTCCATCTGGTAAGTGATACTTACTATTTTTACACAACTTGATGAAATTCTGCATTGAAAAAAAAAAAATCAGAATATTTTTATTTGATGTATTTTATTTATTTTTGATATTTTTAACATAAATTTTAAAGTTACTTATTTTTTTGTGGGCTTATGAATAAAACATTGCTGTATTATCTGTATTGTATGATAAAACTGGTAGATTTATTGGGATTTTATTTTGTTTTTTAGGAAAAGTTCCTTTTATCAAAGTTGGTGCATTCCTTATCTCAGAATTAGATCCTATCATTGCCTTTGTGAACACCAAAGTGAGTAATATATTCTTCTTTATCTAGATCTATAATGCAATGAATATTCCTTCAACTATAAACTTTTTTTTCTTATGGTCAAAGTGACTATTGAAGATAAGAATGATGAGAATTCAGATTTCATTGGCCAAAAGATAACTACTCAAAAATGATGACAAAATCTTTTGTTTAGAAAATAAAACGGCTTTCATTTTCTAGAATTTTCTTAAATCTTATGCTATTCAGTTTTGTTTATTTCCTTACTATTATGGTCTCATTAGTTCAGTATTATTACCTTATAAGATAGTCACAAGCAAAAGTTACAAAAGCAAATGTCCTAACAGATATAAAATAGATGTTATAAAAAGCGTGATTAACTGTGCCAAAATAATTTCTTCATCCACATATTTTATAAAGAATTGAGCAATATAAAACACACTTATCAACAATAATTTCCCCAACTATATTGTCAAGAAGCAAATAAGATTAGCTTTAAAGAATTTTAAGGAGATTCATAATAATCAAATCTCTGGAAGAAACTCCTCTGGCCCGTCTGTCACTATTTTTGATTTAGCAGGACAAATTCAATAAAAAAAATATGTGGATAATATATTAGGTTGGTGCAAAAATAATGACGTAATAATGTCGTTTTCTGACATATTTTTTAACGTCAAAAAACGATATTATTACGTCATTATTTTTGCACCAACCTAATACTTAAAATGAAGTCTTTTAATTTAAAATGTAAAGCATATAAACATGAAGGACTTAACAACTCAAAGGGAGTTGTCAGAAACGAGGGCCGTCCCTGGCTATGTCAGAATAGATGCAGCCATTGAAAAGCAAGGAGTTACTAACTGTAAAAGGATAAGTATAAAAAGAGGAAATCAACAAATTCTAACTCTACACATACATGTCTTAACATTTAATAAAACTGCAATCCCAAAGGAAATAAAAATTGAACTTAGGATTGAGAGGGTTGAACAATACATCCCCAATCCCTTGAGATGTTTCAAGTGTCAGAAAAACAGGCATCACAAGGACACCCAGTATGTGCAAAGTGGGTGGTCAAAAAGATCCAGATCATATGGAGGAAGAGTGTACTCATGAAATGTGCTAATTGCCAAGAGAACCATCCAGCCATTTCAAAATATATATATATATATATATATATATAGGAGAGAAAGAAATCATGGAGGTGAGATATAGAAGAGATGTCTTTACCAGAAGCAAGGAAAATAATGGATTCCTTTATGAAAACTGATACCTATGCCAATGTAGTTCAGAAGATGAATCTAGTAATAACAACAACAAAACAGACAAATATAGAGCATCCATCAACCAGTTGGTGCAGCTAGGACCAAATGACTGGTCAAAATTCCAAGAACTGCTAAAAAGAACATGCACAACTGAAAGCTGCCTAACAGAAATCTTTATATGCAAAACAGAGGATGTCTGTGTGATACCTTTTCACTCGAGATCTATCCAACCGATTTTGACCAAACTTGGCACATACATTGTACAGTGTAAGAGATAGGTTCTTAGCGTAAAAAATTGATAATTAATAAAGCCAATCAAAATTCAATAAATTCAACTTTTTTCCTCCAGTTGCATTCAAACTCGGTATGTAGGTTACTTACATCATGACAAGCTCAACAGTACCTCATTTTTATTTCTACGCCACTGCATTTAGCGAAAAATCGCAAAAAAATTCAATTTCAACACAAATTTTAAACTAAAAACTCCCTCAATTTTCAAGCAATCTAATACAAACTTCACTTAATTGTAACCATCAGTATGTTGATTATTTAAGTCATTTAACCTGATAATTGAGTCCACCCATATAGTGAAAATCCACGAATAATGGCAATTTTTACTGGTTTCTTTTTTCTTTTTCTTTGATCTTTCAACCAATTTTCATCAAACTTAACAATTGCTTTATAAATGTATCTTCTTTTTGCATCTGTTGTAACCTAGGAAAAGGTTACTGAATAAGAATAACCAAAATGAAGGTTGGAACAATAATATTTATAACAGAAACAATATACAAGATTCACCAGAGGCGTGTAGTAAGTAATCAACTGCTAGGAATGAATCTCAAGTGAATTCCCACAGTGAATCTCAGTACAGTATATTCCACTATATTTTTAAGGATTGGGACATGCCCATTATAGTCCATAGGTATGGTATAACAACATCCCTGGTAGCACACTGACAAATTGAATTTCAAAAACTCCAAAATAATTGTGGTCTGAAGTGGGTCTTCATGTTGCCTGTTTTATACCTTCATGTCCTCGACTAATTTTGATTGAATAAATACAGACTAGGTCTGTTATATCAGTGATTGCATTAATTCAAAATGTTTTTTAATGAAAGTACTTTAAAGTAATTGAAGATAGACTCTGTTACATCTAAACATGATGTTGTTTTTGCTTCATTCTAATTGAACGCTTTTTTCTGATCAACCAGGTGGGTATGGCTACTACTAGTAAATAAATTGGAAAAGTCCATTTCAAACCCACATGCTATGGCTCAAATATCACCTGTACAAAACAAAATCTCCACCTAAAATAAATGCCAGTAGACAAAAATCTCAAAGATCACCAATCTATCTGCCAAAGCTTAAAATAGACCCCTCTGAAAAGTCCCCTACCAACATGAACAAGCAATAAAAAAAAACACTTCTAATAGCCACAAAAAATAAATTAGAGGTACTAAAGAGAATGGATGATATGCCACCAAACCATTCCAAACAAAAACCAAAACACTGAAAAGGTATAAAACTCAAATAAAAATACATGGGATATAAAATACTACAATGGAACTCTTGTGGACTAATGCCAAATTACAGTGATTTACTCATGCAAATAACAACATTGGATCCTGCGGTTATTTGTCTCTAAGAAACATTTCTAAAAAAAAAAAAAGATAAGGTTAATATTAGAAACTATCAAGTGTGCAGTCATATTCCCAGCTATGGACTCGGGGACTTTGGAGGTATAACTATCTTAATAAAAAATGATGTGCCACAGAGCAAAATTGAATTAAAAACAGAATTACTTGCAGCTGATGTGAGTTACTCTGCACAGACCAATCATCATATGCTCTCTGTATATCCCACCACATGACCAGATAGAACAAGACAAACTATAAGATCTAATAAAGTCAAACCTTCATTCTCCTAGGGCTTTTAATAACCACAATGCTGTCTGAGAATTCAAAGAGACAAACAAAAAATGGAAAATTACAGAAAAATTAATTAAGGATAATCAACTATGTCTGCTCAACTAGGGAACACCAACACATCGATTCAGCGATTGAAAGATTCTCAGCAATTGACCTAACCCTGTGTGATCCAGCAATTTATCTAGACTTGAAGTGATTATGATGATACATGCAGTATCAACCATTTCTCCATCATCATAAGTAACAGTAAGGTAATTGATGAGCACCCACCTAGATGGAGGCTAAGCAAGGCTGACGAGGAAAAATTTGCAAATTTATGTCAAAGTAAATTAACTCAATATATAATAGTGGAAAGTTTGACAGAACCCTTAATAGCCATAGCAAAGTAATTCATCCCCAAAAACTCAACACCAAGCAGAAGAAAGAGGCCCTGGTTCAATGATGGATGCAATGCAGTAATAAGACTGCATAAGGAAGCACTTGGAGGATTTAACAAGGAGCCAACAATTGCCAACTTCATCAACCATAAACTAAATATAACAAAGGCCATAAAGCAATAAAAGAAGTCAAAAAGGATTTTTGGCAAAAATATGTCAGCAAACCAAATTCATCTACAAAACCCAAAACAGTTTAGGAAACGATGAGAAAAATAGCTGACAAACATCAATGTCCACCAGTAAAGCAACTCAGTAACTGAATTTGTAAGAATTTTGTCAAACCCAAACATGCATAAAGATGTTGCAAAGATCAAGTGTGGATTTATGGCAGACAGGGCTATGCAAAATTTATCCAAAAAAAGAAATGTCAACAAAAGATCTGTTTGAATGCAGAATTGCAACAATGTTCTTCACCATCATTCAGAAACTTATGGCAAAGTTTCCCCTTAGATAGCCTCTTTTAAGGTCACTTATATGGCTGAACCCTGGATTCATTTGTGAAAAAAATGGCCACAGAAGACAGTCTAAAAAAAATGTCTTTCCCCCACATGATGAACCAAAAAACAAGTCAGCAAGTCTGATTGTGATGACATCATCAGTCAGTACAAAAAGTTCGATGAGGAGGAGGCTGCTGGAAATATTGCTTTCAAAAATTTCAGCAAGCATGAAGACTGTCTGGATACTTTGTTCTACTCTTCTTTGTCTAAAAGCAAAGAATATAAAAAATTGTGGAAAACTGTTTGTATATTGCTGATACTCTCTCATGTACAGGTCTCAGTGGAGAGTGGTTTCTCAGTCAATAAGGAAATATCCACTGACAATATGAAACAGCAGACTCTGGTCACACAACACATTATCATGGACTATTTGGCCACAGTTGGGGGTGCTAGGAATGTTCCCATGACTAAGGCTCTCTTTTCCAATGCCAGAACAGCATACAACCAATATCTTGAGGCTGAGAAGAAAAAAAAAGGCAGGAAGAAGCAGCTTGACAAAAACAGATTTCCATGCTTATGGAAATTGAAGAACTGAAAACCAAAAGACAAGCTTGAAAGTTGCACACAAGATTTGCTCAAGTGAGCTGACAGTTATGCAGAGAAAGTCTACTCAGAACTTCACACTTATCACAAAGTCCAATGTCATGTGAAGATATGCAAAGGACAAGTCCATAGAGATATTCAAAATTGGAAGAGGCGCTGAATGCTAAACTAGATGAACTGAAAAATGTAGTAGGGATAGCTAAAATGTGTAGTCTTTGTGAAAGTTTCTATTTGTGGTTCTGTTCATTAAAACCATTATACACAACTTCACAGGGAATGTGCAGCAATCAAGAATTTTTGGGACATTCACAGACCATGAGTAGTTTAGATAGCTGAAATTTGTAGCAGTAAAAATTAAAGTAATTCAAAATTTTCAAGTGTATTAGAACTCTGTAGAATGCTACACAAAATGTGTAACCTAACCAGGTCTGCATTGAGTTGTGTTTTAGACTTCAACACTTGGATTTCTTCACTTCTTTTAACTGATCCATGTGACATGGATTATTGGAACCAGATGTAGCTTTTCTTTGAATATCTCATCTGTCAAACTATTAAGATAAATCACAAAGTGTGTGCTTTTGAAATTGATGACCATTCACTTTGTGTTGCACATGTGTCATTTTCAGTTTTTGAAGCTTTTTAACAATTCTGAAAAAGTTCTGGAATTTTTTTTACACAGATCTGTGGGAAGCCTGAGTTTTAGATTTTCAAAAACAAAATGCATGTATTTTTGTAATAAAAAAAACTGCATAATAATCTAAAATTACAACTTGAAGCAACAGAAATCCAAATGGTAAATGAATACAAGTTCTTGGGAATAATTCTCAACAAGAAACTAACATTCATACTATACGTAAAATATCTGAGAACAAAATGCAGTAAATCATTACAACTTTTGAGATTGGTGGCCCACAAAAATTGCTGAGCAGACCAGCAAATACTGCTCAAATTTTACTGAACATTAATTCGATCCAAGCTGGACTATGAAACTTCCAATCCTCAAGGAAATCATATCTCAAAATACTTAACCCAAACTACAAAGAAGGTTTGAGATTGGCACTTGGAGCATTTAGAACATCTGTAAGAAGTTTGTATGTAGAAGCAAACGAACTTCTGCCAAAACTTAGATGAGACAAACTATCCCTACAATACTATATAAAACTAAAAACAAAATCCCTCTCAGCACTGGAAATATTTAATGGTGATATATCTTCATGTGTATCTTAAATAAAATTAACATGTTGTGTTTCTTTTGTTTCACTAGTTTTGAATAAGAATTTGGTTATCAGATTCTGTGATTTTGTTTTTGTTAGTTCTTTATATGATTCTTCATAACACGTGCCATAATCATTTTCATATCACGTTGGAATTGCACAGCTCGTTCAACATTGTTATCATTTGTAAGAAAATGATTTCCAAGTTTATTAGCTATTTGGAGGCCTTCTAGAATTGTACTTGCAGATAGTGGAACCACTTCTTCATCATCAATACTATAAACTAACATGGAATTGAATATATATTCTCGGAAATACTCTCTATAATTTGTTCTTCATTAGGAGCTTCATCAATTGTTAATTCTTCAAAACATTCTCTGCCAATCTGATGTGACAGTGATAATATCAGAATGTAATTTGTATATATTTATATTAGATACAAGATTTTTAGGCTTTACACATTCTGACTAAAGTGATCTCTGGCATGCATTTAGGGTGGATAACTTTAATTTGGATAAAATCAGGACAGCATCTTTAACACAATTATAGTAAACTTTTTCCATGCTTGAATGATTGAAAGTGTACCATCTTTTTCTAGTTCATCTATAATATATTCAAATGTTCACTGTATATATGACTTGAATGTTGAAATTGCCCTGATTAAGCAGTTGAATTACTAATGTTGTATTAGGTGGTAAGAATACAACTTCTACATTCAGGTGTTCCAAATCTTGATGACCAGGTGCATTGTCTATAAGTAAAAGGACTTTAAACTCAAGACCTTTATCTTCCATATATGTTCTTACTTCAGGAACGAAGCAATTGTTAAACCATTCAGTAAATATTTCTGCTGTCATCCATGATTTTTTATTGACTCTCCAATGAACTAGTAATTTACTTCAGTCTATGCTTTTCATTGCACGCAGACCAACTGATCAATTAATTAATAACAATTTTAACAAACAATCTCCTTGGCCCTGTCAGCTGGGGCTGTAGAATATGTTGACTGCACCTCTGCATATGGGTAAGACCCCTCCCCCTCAATGGGGTCACCTGTTGGCCATGGGTAGTGACCCATAAGGCACTAGGATGGAATCCTGCTAGTTAAGCAGTCATTGATCTGGCGACAAAATGGTCAATGGCTTGCAACACATCACTTTGTCCTTTACTTGGTCTGTTGAGCGGTTGGATAGGCATGATTCAATCAATTGGCTGGTCCCATCATGTCCTAGCACATGTATCTTTCTTTTCTCCTGAACATATTATTCAATCTGCTGTTGTATGGGCTGAGGGTCAGTTGTGTCAAGTGGAAAAGACTTTTTGACCCTGTTAGATTGTTGTGTAATAAAATCCAGAATTTGGCAAGAGCTCAGAATCTTGCTCTTGACATGAATATAGTGTATCCCCATTGCAGCCAAGATGAATGGGTTTCCCCCTTGGTTCATTCCCAACATAAGTTCGACTCCGTGGTGGGTGGTGGAGCATATGACCAATGAAAAATATATACTTATTATGGCTTCTTCCTTCAAAAAATCCAAAAGATATTTATCAGATTCAAACTCTGAGATTGATACAAATTATTTAAGATTCATTATTATTGAATCATTAGAGGACAAATCAGATAAGTCATCACCTTTCCTGATAAAGAAAATCATATCAAGTCGAAACCAAAAAAATTTGAAATGGTAACTTGCTAGTGGAAGTTGAAACAAAAATCATGTGGAAAATTTACTCAAAATGGATAAATTTCACAATTTTACGCTCTACATTTAATGAAATGTAGAGCGTGTCCACATGAAAAATTAAACACTTCAAAAGGTGTTATAAGAAGCCGCAAACTTTCATTAGCAACACAAGAAATTGAAAGTGCATTAAAAGTACAGGGTCTAAAGGAATATAAGAGAATATCTATTCAAAGAAACTATATTATAGAGACACATACATATATACTAACATTTAAAAAACCTGTAATACCAAAAGAAATCAGGATTGGCTACACTATAGAAAGGGTAGAGCAATTTATACCAGCTTCCCTGCGGTGCTTCAAATGTCAAAAATTTAGACATCACGAAGACATTTGCAGAGGACACCAAGTGTGTGAGAAGTGTGGTGAATGTGATCCAAATCACACAGAGAATGAATGCAATAATGTGAAATGCGCTGACACAAAGAATACCTGGCCTTTTCAAGGACTTGTGATATCTACAAGAGAGAAAAGGAAATAATGTATGTAAAGCACACAAAAAATATACCTTTCCTAGAAGCCAGAAAAATTGTTGAAAGCTATATGGGAACAAAAACCTATGCTAATATAGTACAAAAGGCAAATCAAAAACCCCAGGACATCACTCCAATAGATAAGTATAAAAGAACTTAGAAAAATTAATAAATTTGAATACAGATGAATGGCCAACATTCCAAGAAAATCTTAAAAGAATGTATTCAACAGAAATAAAACAGTCTTGTATGAAAACAAAATTAAATAATGATACCAATGTAGAAATGCCCATAAAAAATTCTAAGATGACTGGATCCACAAATGAAAAGCAACAAAGATCATTGATCTGATTTCCGGATATTAACAAAGACATAATTGAAAATAAAAGAAAAAAATATTGCTGTTAAAAAAGAAAATGCTATTAAAAAAAATTACACAACCCACCCCAATAAGCACATCAAACAAATTTGAGGAAATAGAAATTGAAAATAAAACTTCTCAAACAAGCAAATCTCAAAAAAAAAAAATTCACCAATCTCAAAATTAAATTTAAATGAACAATATAATCCAATGGAATATCAGAGGATCAAGGGTCAATTATTCTGAATTGTTGCTGCTTATAAATAAATACTGCCAAGCAATCATATGCCTTCAAGAGACTCACCTCAAAAGCAACAATACCATCAACATTAAAAATCACCACTCATACAATTATATTAAACATCACACCAATAGACTTTGTGGTGGATCATCAGTAATCATTAATAATAATATCCCACACAGCGAAATCATACTAGATACAAATCTGAAATGACCGGGCAGACTCTGAAGCAAAGAAAGCTATTTACAATAGCAAAAACAAAATTACTGTATACCGATTATAAAGCAGTAGTGAATAGAATTATCTTTAAGAAGTAGCAAAATCATTGGGATAAATACACTAATAATAAACTACAAAACATAAAACCTACCATTGGAGAATGGAACACAAAATACAAGAATAGAAGAGAACAAGTTGTGTTGACCTGCCTTCATATAGGCCACACCTACATCACCCACCATCATTTACTGGAGGGCACAGAATCCCCAATATGTACTACTTGCCAAAAAAGATTCACAGTTAAACATATACTGCTTGAGTGTACAAACTTGAGTCGAGTGCGGAAACAATATTACCCAACAAGTAATTTGAATCAACTCTTTATGGAAATAACACCATCTAGGATACTAGATTTTATAAAAGCAATTGGAATATACTCAAAAATATCAGTGGCCAAATACTGCTGTATGTGTGTGTGTTCTACCAAACTATGCTAAAATCCATTCCAAAACTGTGTCAGCATTAAATGACCCACTGAGGTTGATATGCTGTAAAACAAAATAACCAAAACAATCTGAAGCATTGCTACACAACAAGAAAGTTACATAGTCTTTAGCTGCCTTAAAACCACTGGCATTTTTTCTGATTTTGCCATATATGTTTTGTTTGGGTTTTTTTTTTTCCAAAAGAGACCAGTTTCATCTGCATTGAAAACTTCGTCTGAAATGTAACCGCCTCCTTCAATTATTTTGGCTAGTTTTGGAAGAAATTCTTCAGCAACAGTCTTATCTGCCAATGAAATTTTACCTCTCATTTTTATATTATACAGTGTGCGTCTTCTGAGGAATTTTGTAAACTATCCTGTACCTGCAGCAAATTCATTCTTCTTTTTATCACTAGACACACGTAATGCACTTGATGACACCAGATCATTAATCTTCTTGTAAAATCTTAATACCACCTGTTTTATAGTTTTACCATCTACTGGTATCCTTTTTTGATTGTTTTCTTTTATCTGTATTATTAAAGCTTTCTCCATTTTTTCTTGAATCATGTCTTTTATATATGACAACAACTTGGCATATAATTTTGTTCCGAAAGCTACAGATCTTCTAATGGCAGCATCATTTCTTTTGATTGTTCTTATCATAGCTTCATGCAGGCAGAAAGCTCTACCCAAAGACACTGCACTTTCAACCTTACAAAGACAATCCACTGAGCCAGAGTCATATGACCCAGGGATTGAACTCACAATTAGTATGTCACCAAATAAACGGTCTGAATTTCTGGGATGAGAAGTTATCATTGTTTACATTCAGACTATTGTTATCAGAATGTTTTTGTGTATTCCTACCTTCTCCAGGCCTTTGACATTTCAGTGGAAACAGTTTGACCAGTAGCTGAGCAGTAGAACAAAATGAGTAATCCCTACATATGGACAGAGGAACAAGAACAATCTACTCCCATAGATTAAATAAAGGGTTCAGTTTGAAATTCTCTGAATTGACAGGCACCTGAAGGGCACAAATGGAAAAACATTTTGATAATAACAAAAATGAAAACATTAGTCTAAATGTAAATAATGATAATTCCTTATTCCTGAAATTCAAATAGAAATTATTAAATCAGTATGGACATAATCTGATATACCAATTGTGGCAATTAGAAAAACTCTATCTAAAATTAGCATGGATTTCAAACCACCTGACATTCCTATATATATATATATATATATATATATGTAGGGACCTAAAGCTGGTTCCACCAGATTTATCAATCAAGACACGAGTCAGTTCCAAGAGAGCACAAAGGGTAGTGGAAAGAGCAGAGCAGGCCTCCTGAGAGGAATGTATTCTTTGCAACTGTTGGAAGAAACACTGTACTCTGGGTAAACATTCCTTAACAGTATAACATTCAACACAGATTAAGTAGAAACGAGGCTACCAATAACTGAGCATTATTAAAAAGAATAAGTTAAAATATCCCTTGACATGGACAGCGAAATGAGAACAACCTACACCATAGATGGAATAGAGATCAGTTTAAAATCCCCTGAAGATTATAAGGATTGACAGACACCTGATGAAGTCTTGAGGGCACAATGGTTGAAACATTGTGATAATAACAAGTGAGGAACATTAGGCAAAATGTAAATAAACATTATGTATCACCTGATTCATTGTAAAATCTTCCATGTTGAGATTGATTTGATATAGAGTGAAAAATGACTGCTGCATTTCTCATATTAAACTCTTTCTTTTCTTTCTTTGGGATTGTTTTCATTCTTGGTCAGCAGATTATTACAAATGAAGATAACAGTTCAAATAATATATACATATCTGTATGCAGATTTTATACAAGTTTGATTAAAAACCAATGAAAGATGCAATATTTGAAAAATTATGAAACTGACATAGCACAAAAAATGAAAACTCTCTGATAATAGCTTCTCAAAGCAGAATGCACACTCAGACATTGAAAAATTTATAATTTGTCTTTAACCAGAAACTAGGGAAATGGCCTGAAACATAGAAAGATAAGCAAAGATTCTTAAAGAACTTTCACTGTTTTTAACCAGACTTGTGTAAATAAAAAACATTGCTCCCCTGTGTGTGTGTGTGTGTGTATCTATATTTAACATTTTCTCAGTCTTCTTAAGTACTGGCTTCTAGATTACACAAACACCAATGTTGAATTGATTAGTGAAACTCCTTGATGGTACTACATATGTTAACTACTACAATCTATATCTTTCATGTCTTGGTTCTGGGGTTTCATTGATTTTGAGAAGATGAATATTAATGATAAAAGCAGAATTTTCCTAGTTCTAAAGTACACCTAAGAAATTATCCAATTTTTCAAATACTACACTATTTACATTATTCGGACTATTGTCCTCATCTTTGTTGCCATATTTAAGGACACATGGCACAGTGGATAAAGGCGTTGGTTAGATCCAATGACAGGACCCTAAGAGTTGTGAGTTCAATACCTGGTTAAGGCAGTGGAGAACTTGGAGAGGTGAATTAACAGGAGATAACTGATAACTGACATCCATTAGACATGGCACATGGAACTAGAACAGTCTACCCCAGCAAGTGAAATAAAGAGTTCAGTTCGACATTCCAGCCACCTGAAGAAGGTCAAAGCATGTAATGGCCGAAACGTGATAAATATGGCAACAAAGATGAGGACAATAGTCCAAATAATGTAAATAGTGTTCATCTCAGAAATATAGACAGATACTTTCAAATATTAATGAAGTCAAAATCACATTCTGAATGCCCAGAATTTATTGAAAAAAAAATATGAACACTGAAAGTCAACTAATATAACACTATGCAGAAATAGAACACCATTATCACACCTGTTGGGCAAACGCCACAGAGAAGTTAGAACAAGCGGAGCTTTTCGGTTTTGACCACAAAAGTAAATATTTTCCAAAAATGGTTGGTTGGTTGGTTTTTATGGCATATCAACCACAAAGGTCATTTAATGCCAAATTAAGGTATGTGTGTGTGTATATATATATATATATATATATATATATACACACACATATACCTATACATATATTAAATATACAGTACTATTAAACATATAGCTGGCAACATTATTTTTTAAAAAAAAAGTATATCTGGCAACATTATTTCTCCGAAACCATTATCTGAAGCCTTGTCGTTGGACGTAGTTTATCGTCATACCCAGGACGCGACAAAAATGATCACGCTCTTTAAAAGAAAACTGCAATGACATCAAGGAATATACAAACTCAAGCGAGTTAGCCCAAATGGCATCATCAATGAGTTCTATCAACAAATGCAAGATTGAAGTACAACATGGAAGCCAGTACTCAAAAAGCCTGAACAAAGAGTGTAACAATTATAGAATATATAATTCACAAAAGCAATATCAAGTTATAAACAAGAACATGTCTATTCAATAAATGTCTCATTTACCTGAGGATGTTTATAGTATGGACCATCTGTAATGTGGGGAAAACGGCATCAAATTAAATAGAACTGAATTATAATTGATATTGATCTGGTTTAAAGTAATTTATCAATGGCAGTAAAGTCTGTGCTTTGTTTCAATTTCAGGGTTTCCATATCAGCAAACACCTGTCTGACACCCAGCAATCTGAGATGAGAGCTTACATGGCACTGGTGGAAAATGTGCTTGTCAATGCTGAGGTGAAGTATCTATAATATCAAGTTCCATGATTAAAATTAATGAAATCCTACAAGTACAGAGTCAGAATTGTTGGATTACAAAAAGTAAAGATATAACCAATGCATACAAATCACTTGGTAATCAATGATTTACTTGCACTCAACAATATCTTCATGCCAAGTTTATTTTCCTCTTGGGACTTAATGTGACCCTCTTTCAAAAAGAAATAAATTTTTGCATAAAGGAAGTTACATGTTTCAAGCATCTACTTGATCATTTATTCAATGTGTCTAAACTTTTCAAAATGGCATTGCTAAAACTATTTTCAAATCCATTTTATCAAACAAAAAATATCACAAAAAAATTCTTTGAACCATTTTGTCTTAAAAAGCTGTGATATACTGAAAATTTCTCAAGTAGTATTTTTTCTTATGATGACTTTCTGAAGATATTAAATATATTTTTGGTTTTTATAGCTACCACAATTTTTACAACATTGTTAGCATAACATTCTATAACAAACTTCTATCTATGATTATGTTAGATCTAACAATTTATAAATTTAAATAACATTTGTTTCAGTTGTTTCCAATAGCTTCTTAAATTGAGGTTTTTATTTCTTGCATCCACATTTCAAGACATGATTGTCTCTAATACTCCAATCAAGAAATTAGATTATTCAAAAATATTTGTAGCAATCAAGATTTTATTATTATTATTAATGTTGAGTTTTTATTTTTGTAAATTTTTGCTGTTATTTTCTTTATATGTGATCTTCCTTTCAGCTTTATTTGTCTTGGTGCCATGAGGATGTATATTATGAGGTAAATAAATCTCTTTTCATTTAATTATAACTTTAAAAAAAACTATTATCATGTGGACAATACCATTATTCTCTATCTTTTATAAGTAGATCGATTAAATGTCAGCAATGATGTTACTGAATTCTTATTTTCAAGAGATTTTGTAGGATCCTTGCAAGTCATCAGTTATTTCATTTTGCTTAAAGTTTCCTGTATTAACACTCTTATGCATTACATATCCAATTTTCTTTTCTTTAAATGCTCATTACAAACCTTCTTTGTATCTCTTATGTTAGTTTTTGATAAACAGGGAAAAATAACAGACTTAAATGTATGAATAACTTAATACATTAATTGTATATATTAATTGAATATATCCATTAATGATTCTGCATTTTTCTTGTTTGTTTCCAAGATCACTAAACCTCGCTATAGTTCATGTTATCCATGGCCAATCAACCTGATTCTACCTCTGAAAAAGTTTGCAGAAATTAAAAGCAGGTTAAGCAGTATTGGTTGGTACAACAAGTCATTTGAAGATGTAAGTTGTGTTGTTTGTGTTATTTTTTTTCCCTCCTCTCAAGCCATTGCAAAAAAACTTACCTTCATTAAAATTAGGTAATCTAGCTATTTCTAGATACTAACATATTTGCTGTCTCTCTCTCTCTAGCTATCTATATATATGTATACACACACATTTCATTAAAGACGATAGGCAAGGTACTGCAATTAAGATTTTTATTTAATTTTTCTTGTGTTCGAACAAGTATTTTCTTTTCTGGACACAGAGTATGTAGAAAATGTCCAAATGTTCTGTAATTCCAAGCACTTTCAGCTATACTTTTAGCCATTATCAAAGATGATTTTATTTTTGTTTTGTAATTGGATGTCTGGGATGTGTGTATGTTTCTAGAGTTATAAGGATGTTTTATTTTCTGAACACAGTTAGCACAGTGTGACTGTGTTTGTAGTGAACACTAATAATTCTATCCCACTGCCATCTTTCAAACCATTTATACTCAAAAAATAACTATATGCATGCACAACCAAAGTCCTATTCTATGATCATAATAGCAACATTTACACCCAAACTAATAGTGTTCTTATGGGAAATCCACTTGGCCTGTGCTTCTCCAATTATTACATGTCCCATGTAGAAAACATGATATTTAAACAGGTCTGTAAACCTGAAATATATGTCTGCTATATAGGTGATATTTTTATTTTAGCAAATAACACAAGAGAAATAAATACTCTCAAGACCACATTTGTGAAAAAAAAAAAAAAACTGTCCTTAACTTTACCGATGAACTTAGTCAAAAGAATAAACTCTCATTCTTAGATGTACTTGTAGAATATAGTAACAACACTTCTACCACTTCATTGTATAAAAACCCCACTAGCAGAAACTCTTGCCACCTTAACTTAATGAGTGAATACCCACTCAGATACAAAATAGCAGTGATAAAAAAACTTCCTAAAAAGTGCATGCCAGAATTCATCCTCTCGACTACTCTTTCTAAAAGTACTCAATAATACAAAATGAACACTAGTTAACAATGGCTTCCCTAACCACCTTATAGACCACCAAATTAGACTATTTCTTCC
Source organism: Acanthosepion lycidas (assembly GCA_963932145.1). Classification (NCBI taxonomy): domain Eukaryota; kingdom Metazoa; phylum Mollusca; class Cephalopoda; order Sepiida; family Sepiidae; genus Acanthosepion; species Acanthosepion lycidas. Next base: position 29,550,632 of record OZ010576.1, read on the forward strand.
TAAAGTAAATAACAATAATAGTAAACACGCAGTCAAAAATGCACATTAACTACAAACAAGATGAAGCTTCACTTAGAAGTATCATAAAGAAATACACTACCCCAATTGACCCAAACAAAAAATTCAAATTATCTACTACAAAAAATTTAGAATAGCTAACCTTATCCTCTAAAATAACAACACACCAGCAAAATCAAAATTACATCGAATGAACATTATTCATGAGTTCAAATGCCCCTTAAGGAACTGTGTTTCTGATCAAGCCAAATTCATAAATAATTACATCGGTCACACTACTACATAGCTATTCAGACACCTTATGTTACACCTATCCAACCACAGTTCTATTAGAATCCATTTAAACATACACACAGACATACCAGACTTCATCCGAAACATACTAGTAGAAAATACAAATATAATAGCCTCATCTACATGTAAAAAAAAGGATTAAAAATAATGGAAGCCTTAATAATAAAAAGAAAAGGTCAACACTCAGTAATATTAACTACAAACATGGCCACAATGTGCTAATTGTGTTTGAAAAATAAAACATCCCTATAACTCTAAAAACATACACACAGCCCATACAACCAATTAAAAAGCAAAAATAAAATCATCCTTGATAATGGTTAAAAGTATAGCCGTAAGCACTCAGAATTGCAGAACATTTGGACACTTCCTACACACTCTGTGTCCAGAGAAAAAAAAACTTGTTCAAAACACAGGAAAAATTAAATAAAAAGCTTACTCACAGTACCTTGTCTGTTGTCTTTAATGAAACATCTATAAATGAAAGATTGCTGCTTATATATATATATATATATATATATAAACAGGTTGTTGTTGCAACACCAGGATAAAATAATCTTAAGGACAGGGGTCATAATTTATTATTAAAATAGGATATAAAAGTATCATCAGCAGAATAAAACAAAGTAGTTGATAAGAAAAAATTTTACCAATCAACTGATATTAAGATGTAAATTACTGAACCATATATATATATATATATATATATATATATATATAGAGAGAGAGAGAGAGAGAGAGAGAGGTGGTGCATAGCTGAGTGGTTTGCATTCCAATCATAAAACACAAGTTTGAATCTCAACAAGTTTGTTTTGTCTTGATAATATATCAACCTGGAGTGTTGATTCCATCACCATTCAGAAGTGCCTGAAAACCATACCACAGGTTGTCCCAAATCTAGTGAGTGAAATTGGGTCGATGGAATTGTTCCAAACCTGTCAAAAGTCATGCTAGCATAAAGTCACAAATCATTTAGACCAAGGGTTTGAGCGTACTGGCTGTTTAAACTGTTGATTATGTGTACTCTCTCCCAGAAACTCTAACTGAGGCCTACTCAACACAGTTACAGTATAAACAACAGGTTGACTCTGTAGTGTAGGTGTTGAAGAAACAGAAAATGTTCCTGAGCAGCTGTCTACAACAGAGATTAGTTAGCCACCTAGCAAATGGGCATACTCAAAAACAAGTAGCCAGCTATTATTATTATATATACAAGAGGGTAAAGAAAACTTTTCAGCAATCCCTTATATTTAATAATTGTTATCCAAATGATATATTGTATTCTTCACTTTAAGAAAGAGACAGGGAATATAGTTTGATAATTATCACTAGTTGTATCCTATAATAATTGTTACATTTGCATATATATTTCATACACTATCAACTATCATGGAAGAGATGTACCTTTATCATGTTGTAATGTCATATAAATAACTCCAATAGAATAAAGACTAGCTACTTCAAAACTGAAGCACTGAGAAATCAAATACATAACATTTCTTGGGAGGGGTTATGTATGGAAGATGTGTGATGAAAATACTTAAAGATGTTTTGTCAAATTGGTTAAGAAATGTTTATGTGCTATATTTGTAATATTAAATTCTGCTACTTATAGAATTTACTTGTAAAACTCACCAAATCTGAAATAGACACTTCTTCAACAGCAAATAACACAATTTTATATGCAAAGGCAATTTAAATGTTTGTTTTTATTTAGATATGTCCCACTGATTATCTGAGATCATAAAAAACGAATTTTATTTAACAGGAACAAAATCTACATTAGCAAGACGAAACCTCACTTTTGATATTGTATTCCATAGATTTATATATATTTGCATTTATTAACCACTTCTGTGTCGTTTTATATTCAGTCACTGTTAAAAAAAGTCATAAAATCCAAAATGATTATAAACATGAAAATTATTTTTTTAAATGTAAAATATTTTTAACTTCCTTAAGTCTTAGTGTAATATAGTTTCTTTTCTTTTTTAATTAGTACCTTTTATTTTTGCTTCTTTTTTTTTTTTTTTTTTTTTTTTTAAATAAAACCTTTAAGTCTAATGCTCTCAGTATGAAGGAGTACTGAAAAGTTCTCAGTCCAACCAAGAAGTGATTCTCCCAAAATTCTGATGTTTTATCAGAATTTGAGAAATGGGACAGGCCAAGAACGTTTCAGAACTTACCCTATATAATTTTAATTGTTATATATAAGAATAAATTTGCTGATAACAATATAAAGTGATAGAATAATTGCTGTAATTTGTAAAATCACCAATGTGTTGCACCTATTGTTACATGCTTGTATATCAACAACATTTCTTTGCATACAGGTTTGTGAAGAGATTAATACATGCTGTCAGGCTCTCTCTGAAAGACTTGGTAACCAAGCTTACTTCTTTGGTGACAAGTAAGTATTTTTAATACTATTTTGTGTGTTTATGTACAGAAATACAAAAGAATAAATAAGCAAAACCAATAGTAGTTGGTTTCAACCTCCCTCACTTGAAGAAATGGACTGAACTAGATGATTGTGTATGTCATATAAAGATAGAATTGTCTTTAAAATTTACTCAGCCCTGTTTATGCAGCCACTCAACTGCAGTACATACAAGCCATTGTAAATATTCAGATGATAAAAAAATGAGCTGCATATGAACTTAAGAGATTAAAAATCATTCAGTTTTTGAATACTTTCCCTTACTTTCTTTTCCACAGAAAAAAAACATTCATTTTTGAACAATGTACTCACTTTTAAGGGAAAACAAAATCTAGTAAGGGGTGAAAATTCTTTTGTTTTGTATGGTTCAAATAGAAATGAATTATTCAAGCCTAAATAAACTGTTACTACACCATGCTGCAGGATAAAATTGGTTCATATGAATGAAGTATCAAAAAAGATTTTTATACAAGGAAGTTAACTGATGATTTTTTTTTTAATGCATGACAGTACTCTTCTTCAAGTTAGAAACAGTGCAGCAAATGATCATGGAGCTGTGATGGGAAGTTCTTCCATGTGGAATATAATATTCTCTAGACCTCTTAACTTCAGACTGTTACTAGTTTCACTCCAAGAAACAGTCTCATCTGGTTGACAGCTTAAAATTTACAATATAAAGAAAAATCCTTGTGATATTTTATAAATCAAAACCAAATTGTTCCTTTATAACAGAATGTAAAATTTACCTGAAAGATGGCATAGTCATAAAAATCTAGGAAAAATGCTTTATTCATTTTTTTAGTTGTGCCATTTACCTTCAGATTGTAGGTGATCATGAATCTCCACAGATTCCTTTTCTTTATTATCTATGAATTGCTATAGATTCTTGGGAAATACAATAGAGTGTTTTTCCATTGCTTTCACCATGGTTTGAAATTCAAAGTTTTCTTTCTCTTAGAGAGTCCAGCTTGAGGGATTTGTACAAAAGTAAACACAAGAGACTAACACAGAATTTTAATTTTAATGACTGAATTAGAAAACTAAGAATTTATGCAAATAAAAGATTTTGTTTACATTCATCTAATATCTCCAGTAAATGTTAGCCTCTTCAAACCATCATTTTTTTAAATTTTATTGCACTCAGAATTGAAGTCAATATTTTATAAATATTTTCAGGTTTCAAATGATAATGCAGTTTTATTTACTTTTTCTCTCTCTTTCAGTCCGTTAATGATTTTTTTCGTTTTCTCATCTTAATTTCTTTTCAGACCTACAGAACTTGATGCCTTAGTATTTGGCCACCTATTCACACTGATCACAACTGATCTGCCAGTAACAAAATTTGCTGAAGTCATTCAAAAGTATGAAAACTTGGTTGATTTCTGTGATAAAATTGAAGATAAATATTTTAAAAAGAAAAATCTAAAAGCTTGAAGGCTGCAATTAGTCCGACACCTTTACATATTAAGTACAATCGTGGCAAGAGTGACAAAGCAAGATGAGAACGACCACAGAGAGTCTATTATTACAGCCAACTTGACCAAATAGACATGAATAAAGGAGTCATTACAGGTCTGATGGCAAAAACTGTAGAAAGTTCCTTTCTTGAGAAGAACTCATTTGCCAGAACCCAAGTCATTGGTTGTACTTGAAGTTTGTCTAGTGCCAAACATAGTCTTACAACTATTCATATCAAGCAATGTGTTTGAATTTGATTTCTAAATGATGGTTGAATGGACTGAGAGTAGAAATTGCATTGATTTTTAATCAATAGTTGTAAATTTAACAAACAAGAAAGGTTTCCTTAACAGATAATTAGTGGTTATTTAGTAATCAGTATGAAAGTTAGTTTTATGACTCTTACAATTGATGGTTTTTGTCTCTCTAATTGGCATTAGATGTATCAGCAAGGACTTTCATTCACAATGAATAACTTATTTTGATCAGCATTTACACCAAGATCATTTTGCCAATTCTTGCTTTAATGGTTTTTTGGCCATTGGTTGAGCATCTTTGTTTCAGTTTGGTTTGGATGAAAAGATTTGTCACTGATTTGAAGTTTCCATTAGTTTCCTTCCCAAGTGGTTTTCTTGTATTTTATAAAAAGTTTTTCTTTTTTTGTCAATCGGACAGATTTTTTCTTAATTCTTCATTTTACTAAAATTTTAAAATTTTTTAGTGATATCACTGAAACATTTTATTTTGTGGAATTATGATTGGATACATTTGAAACAATCACTAATATTTTTGTCTTTTTCAACATTTTTATAAAAGCATTTAATTTATCTCAATAAGTAAGCTGACCTGACAATTTAGGATTTACTCAGTTTACTATATCTTTGGGATGAAATTGATAAACTACTTCTATGATATCACCTGATGATTTATGAATACAAGTAAAATAAATATGGGACATATTTAAAAAGAAGAAAAAGAAGAGTGAACTACAGTCTGAATTATCTACAATTTTTTTTTTTTTTTTTTTTTTTTAGTTCAAATTTGTCAGACAAAAATGAATGCCAAGAAAAATTTTTTGTAAAAATGGGTTGACTTCAAAAAAATAAATAAGGGAAACGTTTAAATATTCGAATTTCCTGGAAACATTTTGTGTCCAAATTCTATAGGCTGATGAGATTTTATTTTACTTAAAAAAAAAAAAAAAAAGAACTTGTGTTATTTTCATTTGAATGGATAAAAACATTGAAATCTTAAAGTTCACATGTCCCACTCTTGATTTTACTTTCTAAATTAAAAAAAAGTTTATTAAGAGTAACAGTGAAATCAACTGTTTGTTTTGTCCATCTATCTAATATTTAATTCCTGGTGTCATTTCTTGCCTTCTTACTGCTGAATAGGCAGCAGAAAGTGTTTTTGACTGCTACCTTTGTGTTGGTCACTGGCACAGGAAATAAGTTTCTCATATTAGTAAATAAAAAAAATTCTTAATTTTAATTTTGTCTTGCCTCATTTTCTATTCAGTTTATATTTTTTTTTAAATCTTCATTATTTTGTTTGAGATTTAGTAACTCGATATAGTTCTGAATTAGTATAATTATTTATAAAAATTTTATCTTATTTCTTGGATCATAAAACATTCAAAATTATTAAAATCACTTTTCAATAAGGTTTGAGTAAAATTCATGACTTGCATAATATATGTTTCATTTATTAACAATAGTGATTGCTTGTATAGCATATTTGACAATGTTATTAAAACTAGAGATTGATAGCCTCTACAACATGATAGATAAAGAATATCTGAATAAGATTATTCCCATGACAGCAGTAACCATTTTACTCCATTTTCATTTGTTTCCACAGCCACAGTTTTAATGGGTGAAGATATCCAAGTGCCCACTAACTACAGTCAGTGGGCAATTGGTATTTGTAGTATGAATATAAATGTCAGTTATGACTAACCAATAAAATTGGTTACTTCTGCAAGAAAAAATATATAATGGTTCCTCTCTAAGAACACCAAGATATTTCATGCATATACACATATTTACAAAGTGAGGAAAATATTGTCATTGGTGTAAAATGTTCAATGTCTTGTTAGATTAAAATTATCTAATTAATCACAATTTCTCTTGTATATGTGTGTGTGTGTGTGTGTGTGTGTGTTATATACACACACAATATGAATAAAAATGGCTCTAGTGCTTGTTTTTACAAATTATATGCATTCTAAGATTTAAAGAACACATTGTTACAAAAATTATAAAAAGATCTTTACTTTAAATGTACAATGTCTGAAAGGTATAAATATATACATGTCTAATTCTACATGTATGTATGAATCTAATTTGTACATGTTCACTTTTCTATGTTCTTTGAAGCATTTTTCATGTTAATGCTGTGGTCTATTTGGATTTTTTCTTACTTTAATATTAGTAAAATACTTGCTGCTGTCAATTCCAATAATTATTGCTTTCTCTTGTAAGTTTTATTATTATGAGAAAGTTATTTAAGTGGTAGAACAGCCATTCTCACCCTCTTGAAGGAAAGTTAGGATTTTAGAAAGGAATTACAACTACAGATTGTCAGATTCAAACTGTTTACAAACTACAATTCTAAAATGCACCTTTTGAGTCAAACAATTTTTAGAAGTATGAAATGAAATTTGGAAATCTAATAAAAAAGGTGCATAATCAAAAATAGGCTGAGAACTACTGCTATAAAGTCATCGTTTGTGCCATAAATGTCTTAAAAATGAATCCCTGATTCAGTAAGGCTCACTCAATGGTTACCAATACTTTGTGTACTCAAATAGATTAACCAATCTCAGAAGAAGCTTGTTGAATGATAGTTTGTAGACTGGCCTCAAAGACCTGCTCATGTAGTGATTTCAATCATAATTGGGTGCCGTTGAGATGAAGCTCTCCAAATATCAACATCAGCCAAGCTCAATACCGCCATTTGATGAAAACAAAATTATGTTTCAAGTTTCCAAATGTCAAACTTTATAGTACTTGTACTCAAATCATGAATTCAACTGCTTACACTTGACACTTTTCATAATTCTATTTGAAGTTATCATAAGCAAATAAAATGTTATAAAAGCAAAAGAGAAATTGCAATTTTAAGAGATAGTCTTTTGTATTACTGTACATCAGATGGTGTAAACATTGTATTAATCAAACCTTGTTGGAAATTCACTCAAAGAAAAACATTTGACTTCTGTAATATATATATATATTATTTTTTTTTTAGTTAATTTTTGAGGGTAACATGTATGAGTATAAAAAAAATTATATCATTGAAAATTGTTCTTGTTTTTTGTTTGTTTTTGTTTTTTTTCTTAAAAAAAATAAAATGTAAATTAGTTATATGACTTTGTATTTATTTTGTTTTTATTTTTCATCCCACTGACAATTCTTTTATTTTTTAAATAAGTACAGTGTAACCCGGATATAAGAGAAACCCGGATATAAGAGAGATTTTCTCTGGTCCCAAATTAGAGCCATACTTACCGAAACAAAATAGACCAAACCCAGATATAAGAGACTTCTTCTCCGGTCCCGACAACTCTCTTATATCCGGGTTACACTGTATATGGATGTATTTTATCAAAATACATGCAAAATAACAAGAAAATTCAGATCATCTTAACCCATAAATGCCTACCATCCCCAAAAATGAAATGGTGTTATATACGGAAATCTATAATTAATACCAAATTTTTTTTTTTTATTTTCACAATTGATTTTATAATGAGCATTAATTGGTTAATCTAATATTATGTACATAAATATCAAATATAGTCTTGATAGTGCATAGATGGAAATAAGAAAGACAGAAATTCTATTGCAACAACTTCTTTTCTGTCTCCACAAGACACACAAACAAATTTGAAATTAATGAAAACAAATATTCTGAACTATACTCATGGGTTGTTTTTGTGATGGGACATTAAACATTGATTCAAACATGTCTATAAGATCCACTTTATTGCCTCTTTGATAACAGGTGCTGATTTAATCAGATTTGTCATAAGCATTCTAAAGCAGGTGTGTCAAACTGGCTACCCACGGACCGCATGCAGCCTTTTACATGCATCTTGGCGGCCATCACAAAGGTTTCTCTAGCTATGGTATATTGAGAATTTTGTCTATGTTGGTAATGCAAATTATTAAAAACTGAGATCTTTTTTCAATTGGTATGATTAGATTGTTTATTCTCAATCGTTTTTTTGCTTTCGAATATCAGCAACTATTTTTAACTTCCAGTTAATCATATGATCATCCTTGACAACTAAATAAGAACAAATGTAAAGTGAAAACTTTCATAATTTTGTAATATTTTCCCATAAAAATGTCAAATTATACTCCATCACCATCAGTGGAAAATTTTATAGTGAAGGAGCTTTCATAAAGTGATGTCTTGTAAAAACTGTTGAAATTGTAGGTCCAGAGAAGTCACACTAATTTCAAGACATTTTATTAAGCAAGAACACTGTTGCTGAATGCATTGATGAAATGGCAGGTGATTTGAGTCAAGTTGAAGATTTTATCATCAAGTTTTGAACATTTTTCTATTGCTCTGAATGAGACTTAACATAGATGGAATAGCACAGCTCGCTATTTTCATCAGGGCTTGTGACAATGAATTTCAAGTTTATGAAGACTTAATTGAACTGATCTCAATGCATGATACTACAACAAGCCAGAAAAATTTTTGAGTAAGTTGAACAACTCCATGAGTATGGTCTTGATTTGAGTAAACTTGTGTGTTTATCTACTGATGGTGCTGCCACAATAAGGTTGGGAGACATAATGGTGTTGCTGCCAAGTTAGTTACATATGTTTATCCAGATTTAACATTCAAGCATTTTTCACTGTATGAATTATACAGTGAAAAATGCTTATGTTCTAAGATTTTGAAAGTAGATCACAGGTTGAGTTTTATCACAAAAACAGTGAACTATATCAGAGGTTGTGCTCTGTATCAATTGTTATGTTTTTGGAGATGAAGGGTCAAAGCTCTAGCTTTTTCAGTGGATATTACTGCCCAATTAAGTGATCTTAATTTGAAATTACAAGGGAAAAATAAGCTCATCACTCAGTTATATGATGATATCAAGTGTTTCATTGCAAAATTAGCTTTATTGAAGTCCCAGTTGTCACATGAAAACTTGATTCATTTTCCTATGTGCAAGGAGTTGAAAAAAACTGCCAATACTGAGTCTGTATTTATCTTTGCTAAGTACGACAATTACCTGGAATTGCTGTCAAAGGAATTTCAACAAAGATTTTGTGATTTTTCATCTTGTAAATATCAGTTTGCATTATTCTCAGCACCATTCACTTTTGATGTTGCTCAGGCAGAGGAAAGTCTACAGATGGAACTACTGGAAATGCAGACTGACTCAACACTCAAGGGAAAGTACCTAGAAGTAGGGGTACCCAGATTTTTTTCATACCTTCCTCAGACATTTAAGAACTTCAGAAACTTTGCCACAAAGATTATGGCAATGTTTGGTTCCACCTATGTCTTTGAGCAGTTATTTTCATTTATGAAGGCCACAAAAACATCTCAAAGAACCAGATTAACTGATGAACATTTGTTATCTTTGATCAAAGTGGGATCTACACAGACATTTCAACCTGATATATTGAGAATAGTTTGTCTAAAGCGATGTCAATCATCAGGACATAAAAATGATTAAATTGTACTACCTTGTATTGTAAGTATTTTGTATTTAAAGTTTAGTTACCACTAGCTGTGATTAATGTAAGACTGTAAGCAGGTGCTGCCCTCGAAGCTGCAGATATGGCCGATGCGGCCCTCCATATGCCCTGAGTTTGACATGTCTGTTCTAAAGAGTAACAGCTCAGAAGGATGATGCTATAACAGCTAATTGGCTGTTGCTTCTTTTAAATTTACAATCTTCCATATGGAAGCAAGATGAAATATGGTGATGCCTATATATATATATATATATATATATATATATATATATATGTAAAAGATTTTGTCTTTATGTATGCTTATTTCACTGAGTGCACATCTTTTTCATAACTTCCTTTACCCACTCCTTTTAAATTTGGGAAAAAAAAACAAAGTAATTTTCTCACCTTAGTTAAAAGAAAACTGACTGGTGAGCTGAAATAAAAGACAAAACAAATTTGTGACCATTATGAAATTTTCTTTGGACCAATGAAAACATTATATATATATATATATATATATATATATATATATATATATATATATACATTAAGAAATGGACAAAGTCCGACAATTTTATTTATTAAAGACAATTTTATGTTTAACGTTCTTTTTATAGATACATGTATTTAAGTAAATGCTCTGTTTATAATAAACAGTATTAAATAACATTTACCGGCCTGAATGTCCGAGAAATTTTCATAGAAAATATTCGTCCTTGGACAGGATTCAAACCTGCATCCTATACGGAACCGTCATTTACGCTGACGTGCTTAACATCTCGGCCACCAAGGATCGTTCGGTAGGCAAGGTCGAATTTACTGCTTATAAACTTCAATCTTCCATGAATCTCGCACATTCATAACTGCTCATGGTGTATCAAATGTAAACAAATGACGTCATACATTAAGAAATGGACAAAGTCTGACAATTCTATTTATTAAAGACATTTATTTTTCTATAAAAAGAACGTTAAACATAAAAATGTCTTTAATAAACATATATATATATGTATATAAAAGAAAGATTGTATTTATGTATATATGTTTGTACAACAAATGAGTGCATGTCTTTTTATAAAGAAAAACTGTTGAGAACACTAAATGATATATTAATAAATTAAAAAATAAAACAAATTAATAAAGGATAAAACAATAAAAAAAAAACATAAACTAGAAGAATAATAAAAACAAATAAAATCGAACAACCAGTTACTAAAAATCAGCTCTGAATTGTAAAATACAAAACCCAATTAAACTAAAACATTATTGAATTAGAAAAGCTTTTAATTGCCTTTATGAATAATACATGTTAAGGATAATATTGTCTGAAGCCCAAAAATATTTTCAATGAAAAATGAATTTTTACAAGAATTCTTTTCTTTCTTTTTTTCTTTTTTTGTTAATTACAATAATTTATAAAGTTTTTAAATCTTTTAAAATTCAGTTTCAATGTATTGTTATTAAGTAAAACTATTTTTATTAATCATGAATCTAAAAGCTTATTACAATCTGCAAACGACCTGTATTTAAAAAACATTTTACATTGTTTCTGGATAAACATGCCTTTATATATATATATATATATATATATATATATATATATATATATATATATATATATATGTTCATACACGACATTAAAAAGTCACATGTTTTAAGAGTTGTTTAAAATTTCTTAATTGGCATAATATAAAAATTAATAAAATACTATGAAATTTCATAAGAGATGTACATAAAAATTATGAATACCTCTCTTATGAAATTTTGTTATATTAATTTTTTATTTTAGTTATATAATTGTTATATAGTATTTTAAATTTTATTATTTTTCCAGAAAGCATCTACAAACGTATAGCCATACATTTGTAGATGCTTTCTGGAAGCTAAATTACCTGATAACTAATAAAATATTAGATCGCTTAAAATATTTATTAATTTGTAAACATAACTGAGTGGTTAAATAAATTCACTTAAAATTTGTAAAATTTATCACTTCTGTTCATCCATCCGATGAATTCTCCTAACCTCAGTTGTCAATACCATCAATCAACACCTGACAAACAAGGCACCATACTTAAGAAATGTTTTTATTATTTTCTACTACATTTTTCCTACTAAAAAATAAGTACAGTTTGTTTCAAATTAGATTAAGTAAACTTTAAATTTTCTAATTTTACTCAAATAGCCTTTGAAAAAGGTATATTTTATTTTTACAAGATTTTTAAAATAGAATTTAACTTTTATTTACAAATATCTCAAAATGGCAGACATCATCAATTTTTTACTGAAACCAAAAAAAGTTTATCCAATCAATATAAATTCGGTTTTAAATGCACCAATGTATTTTGCTTAGTGGATATAGTAAATTTATTCCTTTACCTTTGAATTAAAGCTAAAAAGAAAGCTTCAAGAACAATTTTACCTTTTTTAAATTAATTTTAAATTATAGGTATGCCATCTTTCAGCAAATTAGTAGAGATCAAGTCTTGAACCAAAACTTTATTCATATAAATGGATAATAAACATAATACTGCAAAAATAATTTTAGACATTATATATTTATGCTTGAATAAAATTTTTAAAAAGCTATTCATAAGAATGAATTTTAATTTTATTGAAAATCTTGAGATATATGCCAGACCAGATATGGCAGCAATATTGAATGCACAGACAAATGGCAGATTTATAAATGTATAACATGGATCATGAACAATAAAAACAATGTAACATTGCAAAAATTATTTTAAACATTACATATGTGGTAGTATGGAAAATGAACAACATCAAACAAGACTTAGCAACTTAAGAGAAAATAAATGCAAGGGGTTCTCCAAGGAGAGCTATAGAGGATACCGGAACACAGAGAGAAACATATTTGCATCCCAAAAGTGCACAAAATTCTTTACATCAGGCAGTTGAAACATCAGAACAAAGGAAAGAAAGACTGCATATCGAAAGAAGCAGGATGGCTGCAAAAGTGTCCGTTTCTCCAAAGGTGGAATGTTTTTCCTAGATGCTTCTGGAGGGACAGGAAAGACATTTATTACTAAGCTGCTTTTGGCTAAAGTTCAACAACACAAGGATATAGTTTTGGCAGTGGCCTTATCTGGTATTGCTGCAACTTTGCTGCCTGGTGGCTGAACTGCACATTCAACTTTTAAGCTTCCATTGGACTCAACTTCATTCAATAACCCAATTTGTACTATCAGCAAAACCTCTGAAATGGCCCGAGTGCTAAAAAGGTGCAGGTTCATTGTATGAGAGAAATGTGCCATGGCACACAGGACAATTCTGGAAGCATTGGACTGAACCATGAAAGACATTAGGGATTGTCAGTCACCTATGGGAGGTATAATATTCCTGCTATCTGGAAACTTTAGGCAAACACTGCCGGTCATACCAAAAGGGACTAGTGCATGTCTCAAATCTTTTTCTATTGTGACAACATATTCGAATGTTCACTCTGAGCACCAATATGAGAGCACAATTACTTGGAGATCAGCTATCAGCTCAGTTTTCCTGCAACATTTTGAGATTTAGCAATGGCACCTTTAAATGCCAATAGAGAGATGGCCATTAGTCCAGTCTGTTTGTTGTCAGTACTGCTGATGAACTTAAGGCCTAGGTTTTCCCAAACTTCCATCATAATTACAAAAAACACAATTTGTTATGTGACAGGGCAATAGTGGCTCCAAAGAACAAAGCAGGTGACAGAATCATTGACCAACTGTCGCAGTCCCCCCTCCCTGAAATATCTCATATCTACAGGTGAGTGGATAACATTCCAGATCTGGAACAGGTGGTCAATTATTCAATGGAATTTCTGAAATCTCTAGAACTTCCCAGACTACCTTAACATGGCACTCAAGATGAAGATATCTATAATGCTATTACAGAATCTGGACCCACCAAGCCTTTGTAATTGCTCCACACTGGTGGTTAAGAAGTTGATGCCACATGTAATTGAAACATCAGTTCTTACTGTGTATGGAAAAGGCAAAGATGACTTTATTCTCAGGATTCCCCTTATTCCTTCAGTTTTCAATATGAGTAAGTATCTATTAACAAAGCACAAGGCTTGATAGACTCTATCAGTTACTGGACTACAGTTAGAAGAATCCTCTTACTCTCATGAGCAGTTGTTGGTTGTTCATTTGTGGGAAGTAAAACCAATTTGTTTGTTTATACTCCACAAAGAAAGATAAAGAATATTGTCTACCAAGAAGTATTGTAATGTAATGTAAAAACTGTTCAAAGATATTTTTGTGTTTGAATAAATGAATTTGAAGTTATATTGTTTTTATAGATTTATTTTTAATTTTTTAAATCCCGAGCAATGCCAGGTAGCTCTGCTAGTATATATAGAAAATCCCACAGCCTTCTTTCACATAATATGGTTTTCATTTCTAGATCAACCACTGATGTGTAAATAGTTATTACTGAATTTGTATATCAAGCTTTTGATAAAAATGGCATGGCTTGGGCTGTGGCTTTAAATATATCAAAGGCATTTGACAGAGTTTCTTTTATGCTGACCTTCCTCACAACATCAAAGGCTATGCTGCCTCAATAATTCAATTATGTTATGAAAGTCATGTTGAACAGCTACACTTCTAGATCATTTCATATTAATGAAGGGGTTTCCCAGGGCTCTATCCTTACACCTATATTGTTTCTTCATCAATTACCTTCTTGATGTCATCATTTCCCATCTTGGTATTTATGCTGATGACACAACTATTTACTCTTGTCTTAATAGTATGACACACCTATCAGAGAAAGTAAAACTGATGGCTGCTCTTGAAAATTACCTCCAATCTGTTGTTAACTAGAGCAAGAAATGGCTTGTAAATTTTAATGCCACCAAAACAAAACTGATATCTTTTCGTCATCTTAAAGAACCATTTTTGCCTTCCATGAACATGAGTGATGCTAACCTCCAGGAGAGAAACTCATTGTGCCTTCTTGGTCTCATATTTTCTACTGACATGAAATGGAATAATTATATTGAATCAATTGCTCAGAAAGTGTGTTCACTGTGTTGTGCCACACAATTTGTCTTACCAGGATCCATATTGTACATTTATAAATCTACCATTTGTCTGTGCATTGAATATTGCTGCCATATCTGGTCTGGCATATATCTCAAGATTTTCAACAAAATTCAATGTATTTGTAATGTTATCAGTTCTGACCTGGCATCTCAGCTTCACTTTCCCACTACTATGACATGGTTTCTCTTTGTCTTTTCTATAGATATTTTCATAGCAATTGTCCTAATGAGCTTTCCTTGGTATTTCAACTGCATGAATTTAAGCATACTACTAGATTGGCAACTAGGTCTTATCATTTTATTGTTGAAATAGCTAAATGTAACTGTAAGCTAGCTATAGACTTTTTTTTTTACATCATGTAGAATCAGAAATAACAAGAACTAATTTGGGGTCATAATCACTACCATATTAGAATCCAGAATCAGGCAATTTGAAAAATTTAGCTCCTGTTTCTTTGAATTCATTAATGCCTCCTCCATCATAAAAACAATTTCCTAGAAAGAAGCTTCTTCCAAACTGATTGGAAACCTTTTTAAAATGTCATGTTATGGAAGAGATGAAAAAGAAAAAAAAAATACTAAGTGCCTTTGTAAATATACAAGGCTCTCCCCCATCTTTTCCCCAACCAGACAGTGAAACCCTATGCTACATCTCTAGTCCCATTCATGTCAATGGGCACAAGAACTAGGAAAGGCCCACCGCACACTCACAAGAAAATGGAAGTTGAAAATAAATGCCATGGCAAGGAATGAAAACTCAAACTCCGTTTTGTGTTTATTGCAAGGTTTCTCTTGTTACTGTCTGGATAGGCATGTAGGTGATACGTGGGGACCACTTTTTTCTCACACTTCTTGATGGGAACTCCCCTCTGGTTTCAAACTTTCCAGCCAACTTTAATCTGCAAAAATTCAAATGCAATGTCACTCACTATCTACTGTCCTCCAGATTGTTCTTTTCTTTTCCCACTCATGATTAATGTTTCTGTTCATAATTCTTCCATACCCAGTAACCCCTTGTGCCTTAGTGGTTTTACTGCCTTTCATGGGGTGAAACTGATTAAAAAAAACAAAAGCAAAAACATCTGTCATTTCCAACTAACAGATCAGCTTTTCCCCTTCAACCAGCAAGAACTCTGATTTTCTCCTACCACCTATCTGCCCATTGCTACATCATGATGTGCGGTTGGTAACTCTATCTTGATAGACAGTATGCACACAGTAAAGAGCAATCCATCACTACTTCAATCACAACTGACTTAATAGAAGCCTGGAACCAGAAATCTTTAATGTCTGGTTTGTTGTTAAAAGTTAGCATTTATTTATCTACTATTGAAATATTTTCATAAAGGTGCAAAAATTTTATTACAGCAATAAAAACAGACATATTAAAAGAACATTCATAACAGAAAAGGGGTAACAAAAAATATATATTACCATAAATGGGTATTTTAATACCTATTAAAAACAACTAAACTGGTTTATCGGTCTTCTCTCATTAGAGCAAAAATTGAGGACAAAAAATATGTGCACAATGAAATAAAACAAAAATGTACAACTCCAGACAAATATTATATGCAAACAAAAAATATAACATTAAAGGCTAATTATCTTTAAGCTCACCAACCACAACTTCTGTTTACAGAGAGATGGTTGGTAGGACTTAATATATATTGATTTCAAAACCTTCAGGCGAAAATTGGTATTAACCTTACTTTGTTCTGATAACCTGTCAGGACTATAAGACTGAGCACACTGCTATTATTGTATTCTCTTTTGGTCAAGTGGGTGGCAGATTTGAAGACTCCACTTTCAAACCTTACTGCCAGCCATAAAAGCACAACACACTTAATAGTAAGATAGAATCTTTCATCAACCTCATCTATGTGAATGTCCCAATCATAGTGTCTCACCTTCTGAAGACTACAAAATGCACAATACTGTTTTGGAGGAAAACCAAAGAAAGTGTGTAGAATTATGAGAATAGTTACCACATTATTTTGACAAGAATTTTGACTTAAACAATTTTTTAACAAATAAAGCCTGTTTTTTTGTTTTTGTTTTATTTATAAAACCAAGATTATACTATAGAAAAATACATAATTACGTGGCCATATTTTGACAAGAAATAAATTTAAAAATCCAGCTCTATTTTGTTCCTAAACTGAAAAATAAACATTAGAGTCATAGGGACAGCACTGTACTGTAGCCATGGCAGTATGGTGTCTCTTGGGCAGGATAGTCTGATGGAGTACATCGCTATTCAGACTGGTTTTGAATTCTCTTTTTCTTTTCCTAGATTGGTTGCCAGCCCAAGGCAAAAGAGCCCAGTATTCTCTTCTCTGGTGGAAGGCAAGTTCATGTTTTATCCAAGGGCATTAGCATAATGCCCTTGGAAAAAGTTTCCCTGTGCACCACAAGATATTATACTGTTTTATAAAACAGAATTGACTGGAATTTGAACTTGGCTTGCTGATTTCACTTTCTGTGCCCATGACACTTATACCATCCATCCATCCATGCATTCAACTGAAAATAGAAATCTGTATCTGATTACTGAGACTTTGAAAATACAAAACATTAAATAAAAACATATTTTCAAATTCCCTCTACAACTACAATATCATCAAGTTTAAAAATAGACACAAAAAAGCAGACTTGGTCCTGCACTACATGTACATTGTAATAAGCACACCATGTGACTCTTCTCAACCAATAAGAACACAAAAAGTATTCAATTTTGGCTTTCATTTGGAGCCTACCTTCAGCTAAGAATGGACCAGAAACCACACAGATGACTCACAATAAACACATACAGAAGTTCACACCTGACAACTTATAACAAGCGCAAAAGATGGCTCTGTGCAAGCACATGTAGAAGCACACACAGCACATTCAATTATTCATATCTTGACTAAGAATGCCTTCTCATTTGGGTACTCATACCATACAGCAAAATCAACTCAAGCAAAATAAAATACTTACCTGAACACCCAACCATGTCGACTACAGGAAAAGAAACTTTCTAAGTGAATTACTTATATTCATAAATATATACACATACACTCATGCATCCATACATGCACAGGCATTTGATTTTCCCAAACTTTATTTTGCCAGACATTTTAGCAACTCTCTCTAATCTTTCTAAGAACACCTTTTCTCTTTCACCTGTTATCATTGTTGTTATTAAATTGTATTCAAATTTCCTTGCCAATGTTGCTTTATTCTTTGTTTGGAGTATGTGAAGGATCATTTTCCCTTTCTTTCTCTTGTTTGCTGCCCACACACCTACATATATTACACAGACACTCATGTATCTGTACATACACAGACATTTGATTTTCCTGAACTTTATTTCTTTAGACTATTTACAAAATCTCTCTAAGCCTTCTAAAACATCTTTTCTCTTTCACTTGTTACTATTGTTGTTATTAAATTATATTCAAATTTGACGATGTTGCTTTATTGTTTGTTTGATACATTATTTACATTATTCAGACTATTGTCATCATCTTTGTCACCATATTTATCACAATGTTTCAGCCATTGTACGCTCTGGTCTTCTTCAGGCAGTTGGAATGTCAAACTGAACCCTTTATTTCACTTGCTGGGATAGAATGTTCTAGTTCCACATGCCATGTTTAATGGATGCCAGTTATCAGTTATCTCCTGTTAATTTCCCTCTGAAAGTTCTCCACTGCCTTAACTGGGTATTGAACTCACACTCTTTCGGTCCTGTCACTGGATATAACCAATGCCTTTATCCACTGTGCCATGTGTTCAATATTGCAAGCCCCCCTGTTCCTTCAATTCGCAACAGGGAAAAGCCTAGGCTGGCGACCAGAGGCAACCCAGTGTGCCAGCGTGGGAGAGGTTTGTCGCTTACTATTTGTTTCGGACTGCACTACTGGTATACGTTTTCTCGTGGACAGTGCTGTGCAAATATCTTTAATTCCTACCACTAGGGCAGACAAGTTAAAAGGCCCTCACAAACTTACCTTGCAGTCCGTGAATAAGTCGCTCATCCAGACTTATGGTCAGAGGTGCCTTACATTGAATTTAGGTCTGAGACGGGTTTTCACCCATTTCTTTGTCCTTGTGGATGTAGAGAAGGCCATATTGGGTGCAGATTTTTTACACAAATTTGGTCTTCTCATTGATGTTCACAGATGTTGTCTGACAGACCCTAAGACAAATACTCAATCGCCGGGAGCCATTCATAATGTAATTCCATTATGTCCTACTGTGGCTAACACAGAAGATAATCCTATGTTCTGTGAACTCCTAAAAAAGTTTGAGAGCATTACCAAAACCGGCTTTTCACAAAGATAGGTTACCCCACAATATAACACACCGCATTGCTACTAGCAGTCCTCGTCGTCTGGCACCGGAAAAATTGAATGTGGCGAAAGCAGAATTTACCCAAATGATGGAACTTGGTATTATCCGGCCATTAAAGAGTAACTGGGCATCTCCTTTGCACCTAGTACCCAAAAGTGGTGGTACCTGGCGCGCTTGTGGTGATTATAGGGCACTCAACTCTGCCACTAAACCTGACCGTTATCCCATTCCTCATATACATGATGTAACGGCCATCATTCAGGATAGGTGCATATTTACTAAATTAGACCTACCATCAAATTCCGGTAGAACCCGAACACATTCCAAAGACTGCCATAACAACACCATTTGGGTTGTTTGAGTTTCTGCGTGTGCCATTTGGACTAAGAAACGCAGCACAGTCTTTTCAGAGACCATGTATTGCACCGTCTGCATTTTGTCTGTGCCTATGTGGATGATGTACTTATAGCCAGTTCTTCCATGGAAGAACATATTAAACATTTACAGATCGTTTTCGAGCGTTTTGAGAAATTTGGGGTTGTTATCAACCCAGTAAAGTGTGAGTTTGGAAAGTCTGAAGTTATTTTCCTTGGTCACAGCATTAATTCAGCTGGAGTTTCACCTTCTCCATCTAAAGTGGCGGCCATTTCTGACTTTCCCATGCCAGATACCATGAGCAAGTTGCGACAGTTTTTAGGGAAGGTAAATTTTTTTCGAAGGTTCCTGCCAAATTGTGCGCAGGTTATAAAACTTTTGACAGATATTCTAACTGATGTCAAAAATTGTGACATAGTTTTGCCTTATGAAGCCTTGGCAGCCTTCCATCAAATTAAGGTTTTATTGTCCCGAGCAGTTGAATTGTCACATGTCCCAGGTAGCGAGTTGTGTTTGGCAGTTGACGGCACTTTGATTGGTGTGGGAGCAGTACTACAGCAGAAGATCGATGAAAACTGGAAACCAATTTCCTTCTTTTCCAAGAAACTAACTTCTACGGAATCCAGGTACAGCACATTTGGACGTGAACTTCTCGCAGCTTATTCAGCTGTCTGTTACTTTTGACATTTGTTGAAAGGGCGGACTTTCTACTTACTGAAAGACCACAAGCCCTTGTTGGGGGCTTTTCAGTCAAACTCTGACAAGTATTCCCCACGTGAAACCAGACACTTGGATTATCTGTTACAATTCACTTCAGATATCCGTTTCGTCAAGGGAACGGACAACATACCTGCAGACACTATGTCTCGTGGCATAAATGCTTTTGTGCTGGACCCGTGCTTGGAACATCAATCATTTGTGGAAGCACAGGAAAAGGGTCAGCAGCTACAGCATCTGCTACGAGAGAACCACACATCCTTGACTTTGTCGAGAATACATGTTTCAAACACAGAATTGGAAGTTGCATGTGATACCAGCACCAGACGATTGCGCCCCTTCGTGCCTGAGTCAATGCGGAAGACGTTATTCTCCTCCATGCACAATTTGTCCCACCCAGAAGCTAATGCCTCAATACGGCTGATCACAGACAGATTTGTTTGGCCACGCATGAAAACTGACATTCGGCAATAGTCAAAGACATGTGTGCCGTGTCAGAGGTCCAAAGTAGGGAGACATACCCGTTCACCTCCTGGATCCTTTCCACCACCCGACGGGCAGTTTGCACATGTTCACGTGGACATCACAGGACCACTCCCTTCATGTGAGGGAAAGACATATCTATTGACACGTGTTGATCATTTCTCCCGTTGGTGTGAGGCTCTTCCCATGTCGGACATTACGGCACATTCCATTGCAAAGACTTTTGTTTCAGCATGGGTTTCCCGTTTTGGGGCCCCTGCTTTAATTACTACAGACAGAGGGCGGCAATTCGAGTCAGACCTGTTCAACCAACTGATGAGGATCTTGGGGAGTAAAAGAGTCAAAACCACCGCTTATCATCCCGAGGCTAATGCCTTAGTGGAACGGTTTCATCGTACACTTAAATCAGCTTTAAGGGCCGTGACGGATCAGGCAAATTGGCTGGAGCATCTACCGTTGGTTCTTCTGGGATTCCGCACAGCGGTTAAAGACGATCTTAAGTGTTCATCTGCTGAGATAGTTTATGGCACCGCACTCAGACTCCCAGAACAGTTTTTCCTGCAGCCTCCACAAAAAGTTTTGAACTTGACCTCGTTCGTTGATCGGCTTACCGCGAGCATGGCGAATTTGGCATATAAGTCTTCTGCACAGGTTCAAAGGCAGATATATGTGCCTAAACTACTGCAGACATGCACACATGTTTTTGTGCGGGACTTGGCTAAGTCCCACACATTGCAGCCAGCCTATAGAGGACCCTTCAAAGTCCTAGAGAGACATTTGAAATTTTTATGGTGAGCATTAACAATGCAACACAAAGCATTACTGTTGACAGATTAAAGCCTGCCTTTTTAGACACTACCTGACTCAGCATGAACACTTCAGTGACTACTCCATCACCAGTAGCACCGGGGGTAGTGAAAGAGACTGTGACCAGATCTGGCCGTCGTGTTAGATGGCTCAAACATTTATTGACATAAGTCATTTTCAGGTTTTGGGTTCAGCAGAACTACAACTGAAGGATATTCTTCCCTCCACATTGAACTCTTCTTTTTTCATTATGTTTCTTTAAATTTGTAATACATGTGAAGTTTTGTTTTTGTTACATTTTAGTTATATCTCTAGTGCAGGTTAATGAACCTGTCTAGGGAGGGGGTACTTGTAGGGAGACCACAGTTGTTTTCCCTTTGCTTTAGCTCATGAGAGTTGTGGCCCCTTTTAGTGAGTAGAACTCTTCTGCCTTTTTTTGTCTTTACTTTCGTTCTGGAAGGAACGACCAGTTTACCTTCCTGACCACCAGAGTGTCCACACACGTGGAAACTGGTCAACATGTGTACGGCCTAACGAAAGAAAATTATTCACTTATCCTGGGACGACCAAAGGCCATGAAATTGGTATGTTATTTCTTTGTTCTAATTCTGTTTAACCTCCTCGTTCCTTTGGGACAATATGGACAATTATTTGTTTTGGGACATGTGCAAATCTTTTGAATATATGTACGAAGGCTGCTTGCCATATTAAATGTTTTGTTTGTTTCGCTGGCGTATTTCGTCTTTTTATATTCGCACTCAGTGTTAGTGTATCAAAGGCTACGCTAATGCTAATATTAGTATCGGTGTGCTACTGGAAGGCTAGAACGCGTTATTCTACCTAACACAGAATAGTCAGTAAACTCTCTGTGGCAGATACACTGCATATACTAAATACATGTATTTAAAACAAGCATATACTTATAATTCTGTTAATAACAATAAAGATTAAGTCACACAAAGTGGTTTCCCTTGTATTGTGTGAAGAACAAATGTATGTTGTAATAATGTCTTTTGTTTAAGTTTGTTGGTAGTTGAAAAATGTTTGATGTTTGAGTTTGAAAGTTGAAATAGTTGTGCAGAAGAATGATATAGTTCGAATAATTGACTTGGTTTGTAAACAGACAATACACTGTGTTGTGTGAGTGTAGTTTATATATGTGTGTGTTTGTGAGTAGAAAATTGAATATACACGTGCGTGGTTTAGGTTGTGAAAATTTATAATCTACTGAAGTTATCTAATTTCTACTTTTTATAGATGTAAGGTGGCTTCCGGAACGAGCGCGGGAAAGATATTTAAGAAAGTGTCATTTAATGTGATTGGCCAAAAATCGACCAATCGTTGATTTTTTTCTATAGTTAGTTTGGTGAAGCAAAAACACGGGAAATTTTTATGTGGCTCGTGCGATACGTAAATTGTCTGTACAAAAGGTAGTGTTTATTTTCCGTCCAATTACTGTTGAGTAATTTGTGGGCGTGGTGTACGTAGGCGTCCATTACAATATTTTCTTGGCGTGAACTGTTTATTTCTCAGCTTTATTACAGACCTATAAAATTTAAAACCTATAAAATTTTGGTCTCTAATTGTGGGTGGGTCATATTTTATCAAAAACAGGAAGAAACAGAAAGATTAAAAAATAAATAATGTTAACTCTAAAAATAAATTAAAACATCGAATTCAATTATTCCCAACGGGGGCGTGACTTTGAACCAATATTAACCTATTTTTAAGCCACTTGTAAACCCCTATTCGGTAAACGAAACCTGCTATCGAAAATTTTTATCTCCGCAATAATTTAAGGGAATCCTTACCAGAAATCGTTTACAAAAGATTTGTTGAGGTCTGAATAGGAAATGTTTCCACTCAACAGCTTGTTGGGATTGCTATGAGTTTGATTTTGGTATCAGAAGGTTTTTATATTAAGATGGTTATTTTACAGGCATGTTCACCATATTAATCCGCAACAATATAGAATATAGACATTCAAAAACGAATCAATCACAAGGCAATTGAGTAAGAAACACCGATTATGCAACATGCATTTATTTACAATTAATATACAATTTGAAAACTTGTAGTTTGATAATGCAAGAAATTGACCATTGATAAATTGGGTTTCTTATTGATTTACAGTTCAAAATTGTTCAAGTTTTTAAGAACTGGTCAAACAGAGTAAAATGGAAAATATTATTTATACAGAAATTTGTGTAGTTTGTATGCGTGAATAAAGTAGGAGTTTGTATGCGTGAATAAAGTAGGGTTTAATTGTCTAAATTCTCCAGAGTTGTTTACTTTGGATTGTTCTGTGTTTGGCTTTGTTTAAAATACAATTTTTATTTTAGTAGTGTGTAAGAACACTTTTCTTAGAAAGTTGTAAGCGAGATGTGAGAGATTATGCTAATGTTCGAGTCAGCAGTTGACGCGCGAAAAGTATCTTAAGTCAAAATAGTGACACGCGTGGATTCGTGTGACATCTCTCTGAAGTTTATTGACTGACTGGTGAATTGGGTCGAGATGGTTCTTTTTATTTGTTTCTGGAAACCAAAATAGGCTCCAGCGAACTAGGCGCGAAAACAGTTTTTCGACAATTGTTACACGTCTCGACCGATAGAAAGTCGAGATTTGGAATGCGAGGTGTTGGTTGGTTAAAACTGATTCTGATGGAAGAGTGTACTATTTTATCTCGGAGGTGAGTATGAAATATGGACGATTCTATAAGCTCTTTTATTGGAGAACAATTTTTATTTAGAGGGAGAATCTTGTAAAAACTGCCAGACTCGAGAGAAGACCAATACCTTTTAGTAAAGTTCGAACCTGAACCGGGAGAACACTAGTTACAAACCGGGAGATCTGAATAAAAATCTTTAAAAAAAAAACGGTAATGCAGAGAATTGACAGGCCAGGGATTTATACTGAACTGGAGAAGATAATATTGCCTGTTTATTATTTGCATAGATTTTCTGTTGCAAACGGTTCAATTGACACAGAATGTCGATTAATGCAGTTTAAGTTTTTTACTGAATTAGAATATAATTATGTTCTCTCAGCAAAAGTGCGAATATATTTTGTATTTTTAAGATACAGTCACACATATACCCAATTATTGGCAACTTAATGAAATAATTTTTTGACATCTGTATTTAGTTTATATTGTGACGATCATCATCATCACACACATACATACATACATACTTATGCAATTTCAAATTATACAACCACAAGCATTCATTGGATAGTAAATCAACACTACTGCGTAATGCGACAATTTTATAATCGCTATATTTTCATGTACTCGATTTCGTGCACTTTTGGGAAAATGGGATCCCAGAAGCTTTTCGTGAGTCTCCCCAAAGCCTGCTCGCTGATTGGCCAATGCCAACCAATCAGATTGTCTGCACGTGAAGAGTGATTCTTCCCACGCAGCACTTTCGGAGCCGATGATCACCTATATAAGCAAAGAAACGTCTTAGTAACCAGTGAGATCTCAGCTCTCACAGAAATCCACGACAGTTGAAACCATGTGCCAATCTTCTCACTTACACCACCACTCACATGCTGAATATTCCCTATACTCACATAACCTTTTTTCTTACACAGCAAAACTGTTGAAAACATTTATTACCAGAAACTATTACAACCTTATTTATTTCAGTGAACTTTGGAACAATTGATAGTTAAAGAGAGACAACTCTTGTTTTACTCAATGCATGCCTTTCTTTCACATCCTTGTTTGTACATCTTGTTAAATACAAATTTTATGAGTAATGATGTCTTTGGCTTATCTTCTTTTTCTTCACGTCAGTTTGGTTTTCTAATCTAAGTTAAATAAATGTGGTGAAGTCTGCCACAATATAGTTAAGAAAATATATGTAAGAAAAAAATGATTTTTTATGTTTTAAAAAAAAGTTTATCACTTCTGACTTCAAAAGAATTTTCCTCGTTGTTCAATTAAAAAATACTGGACACAGTTTTAGTTGGAAACAGTCTCTCTGACACTAATTTTTTGTTATTAGTGACATAACTGAGTTACAAAGTGAACTCTTTGTCTTTAGAAATTTTATTAAAAATCAGAACTATTTCTGAAAGACTCTTTTAGTGATCACATAGGAGGAACAAAAAATTATTGTTACAACAATAATAAATTAATTTAATACAATAATAATAATTATTATATTTTTTTTTGTTTTGCTCGATGTATCAATTAAATTAAATTAGCTGTAATTTTTATTATTTTTTATTAATTGTTACATTGTTTTCATATCATTACAAATTTAATGTAAAGTTTAATAACGCTCAAATTAACAAAAATAGTGAGAAACGTCAACAATCAGCATACTTTTTAAATTTAAATTTACAATTAATTAAAATTTAATTATTACTGATTGTTTTTCTCATTGAATTGATTTGTAAAAATTCAACATTTAACACAGCAAAACAAAATAAATGCCGTCATAAAAATCAGTTATAAAGTTTTTTTAAGTAGCAACTTTCATTTTTAAAATATGAATTTTTTTTTTTTTTTTTTTTTTTGTAAAACACAAAAAGTAAGTGTGATGAAGTGGAATTAAAAAGAAAAACTAAAGCTCATTTGAGATGTTCACTGTATATGGCTTTTTCTTTATTATGGCCAGTAGTGAGTGTGTGAATGAAAAAAACAACAAACAATTGTGGAGCATGAGTTGGCGATTACAAAGAGAGAAAAAGAAGGTAAAAGTGTCGTCGGATTTTGAATTGGAAAGCAGCAGCAGCTGATGGCAGACAAGAAATGTAGTTACTCCACATTGTAACAAATGGCAAAGATGGTTACATAAGAAGAATAAGATGAGTTGTTGCTGCTTTTACTTCGTTAATAAATGTCTCTTTCTCTCTTCTTCCAAATCTACTTAGGAATACACAGAATAGTACGACAAAGAGACTCAACGACTTCAGTCATCTGTAGTATTTCTGCCTTCCAGCGGATGGTCATATCAAAACAAAATATAGTCTGTCTCCAAACCAAACAGTACCTCCTCATTGCAAGGGTACGCTTTGTATGTCTACGCTTAAAAACGAAGAAAAGTAAAACCCTTCTTGTGTCATTATTTTGCATCTGGAAAATAATTGCTGTGGTGAACAGCTAACTACCTTCAGGAGATAGGCTTGCCATGATTTCCAAGCCTCAAACAAATGCATTTATTAATCATTTTCTTACAGGAAAGTATAAAAACTTCAGCAATTTTAATAGGAGTACATATGTTCACCTATGAGCCAGTTCACATCCTTTCCCCGTCTTTTGAACAGGAGTAGAAGTTTATCCCTTGTTTCCTGTTTAGTGTTTAGGATTGGGTTTCTGGTTCCTTTTCCTAAAATCTTCCCATTTTCTTTCAACTCCAATAATCTCCCTTGTGTCTTAGTGGCATTATCAACTTGCTTGGGGTGAAATGTTTACAAAAAAGATGTTTTCTTGTATAATAACGTGTTTTTGTGCTCTGACACTTAAGCTTCAGGTTTGACTTAATGAAAAATAAATTAAATTTTAAAAAATGCCAATGACCAAGGCAGATACCTCAACCAAGAACTGTCCCAGCCAAACCGAGACATTTATAGACAGTCTGGGATGTATGATGTTTACCTTGCCATAAAATGGGCAAGACCAATGGTATTTTGCAGAAAAGGTTATGGGATCCAAAAACACCTGAAAAAGCAACTTTGTGTTGTATTTTACATTTTGTAGATGTATATTTCAGCTGAATTGTAAATATATTAAAACTATCCACAACATACCCAGTCCTTATGGCCAAAATTGGGAACTAAACAGAAGAATTGTCCACTTGGCCTCAGTCTAGGACAATGCTATTGAGCTGATTTGTACTGTTATTAATTTTCAAAATAAATCAAAAACAGTTTTTTTAAAACTCATTTTCCATTTATTTTAAAAAAAAAATTACCTTCTAAAATATACAGAAAAGGTCTATAGGTCTCATCTATCTATCTATATATTCTGTGACTTCCATTAGTGTGTTTGTCTTTCACACCCTCTAAAATATCCAT
The DNA here is from genome assembly GCA_963932145.1 of Acanthosepion lycidas. NCBI lineage: Eukaryota > Metazoa > Mollusca > Cephalopoda > Sepiida > Sepiidae > Acanthosepion > Acanthosepion lycidas. Next base: position 29,578,362 of record OZ010576.1, read on the forward strand.
ACATTGACCAATCAAAACCAAACTTTGCTACAACAGTTAAGAAGTGGCTTCATGCGCCTCAAAAACTCCAATTTCCTGATCGAAGACTTTGTTGCTAGATGTAGTTTATCGTCATACTCAGGACAAGATGACATAGTAATTGTCAGTTTAAACACTGAGCCAGGTAGTACAGACTTAGTGGATCACTCATCTTTGCTCTCACTCCAACTCTCTGTAACCCCTTGCATGCTAGTGGCTTCTCTCCTTGCTTGTGGTTGAATCCTTAAAAAAAACAAAAAAAAAACATGGTGAGCAATAACTGAGCAGTATTAAATAAGAACAATGAATTATCCTTCAATGTGGACAGCAGAACAAGAATAATCTACTCCTGTAAATTAAATAAAGGGTTTAATTCAAAATTTTCCAAAGGTTACCTAAATTAAAAAACCACTAAAAAAGGCCAGTGGGCACAATAGCCAAAACATTATGATAACAACCACAAAGATGAGGACGATAGTTCAAATGTAAATAAATTCTTTTTTTGCTAAATGGAAATTGTCTGAAAAGTATATTATGGGTTGTGTGTGAAATCAGATAGATGAAAGTGTTAAGAAATCATCAATGATTGTGCTAGCACAAAATAACAAGTCATTGTGACTGAGGGTTTTAGTATATTGGCATTGTTCAACTACTGACTATGCCTGATTGTGTGCTCTCTCCCAGAAACTGTAACTAAGGTCTGCTCAGCTTAGATGCAGTATAAACCACAGTTTGTTCTCTAGTTGTTGAAGAAACACAAATGTGCCTTTGCAGGTGTCTGCAATGGGGATTAGCTAGTCACCCTAGCAAGTAGGCATACTCAGAAACAATCAGGCAGTCATTATTATTATTATCATCATTATTATTATCATATTATAATGCTATTTGTTTCTTTATTCTGTACTTAGCATGTGCGTTACACCCTGCTAATACCTCATAAATAATGAACTATTCTGTTTTCGTTGCAAGGAAAAAAAAAAGAAAAAACAGATATATCAGAAATGCTATTTGGTTTCAATGAGAAAAGGAAAAAAGAGAAGATAGAGGATGTGATAATGCTCTCATGAATTTAAAGTCTGCTTCAATGAAATGGAAAATTTTGTCACTTTCAAATTTTTTCATTTGTACCCTCTTGCTTTTTTACATAATGACCTGCATTCATACATATGATTGTTATTGCAATATTTTGTTAAAGTTGTTACGCTCAAATATTTAACAATGCAATAGGAAGATTTCCACGGATGATTCATAATCGTAGAATCCGCAAGGAGCTTATTCAATCATGAGAATTAGGATACGTCAGAAAATTTAAATCACAAAACTGATATTTTCACAGATACTACTAGTAATAAATAATATAATTATTAATTGCTACATTGTTTTAGGTAACTAATTTAATAATGTGCATTCATTAGTTTTCTTGGTATATTAGTTGTACAGTGTGTGTACTTTCTCATGTACACAGCTAGTAGGGTACTATAGTCAAATGAAAATAATTTTTTTTATTTTCACTGAGCAATATTTTCTTCTTTTTGATAAAAGACACCATTTTTAACTTTAAATATTACAATAATTCTATCCTTAATTTTGAGATAAGGTATTATCTATGATTCAGTTCATATAATATCTGCCAAAAGTGACTATTTACATACGATAATCTGTGCACTATACTTTAGATCAAAAGGTCACTTTCTGCTACTTCTGCCTTGTATTAGATTGTTGTATCTGTGTACTCTGTGAAAAGTAATATATACACTATATATATATATATATATATATACATATATATATATATATATATATATATATATATATATATATATATATATATATATATATATATAAAGAAAAGAGAAAAAAGAGAGCAAAAGTTAGGGAGTGGGTATAAATTGTAAAAAAAACAATGAAAAGAACAAATAATCACAACATTCTACATGTACACCAGACAAGCACATTAGCACATGTATGGGAACACACACATGCACCATGAAAAAAAACTTGCACCAATGAAAAGTGTATATAAAAAAACAAATCAAGAAGTATAAGTAGTCAGTTGCTGATACCCCCTGACAAGTGGACAGCATAATTCCCAGAGAGTCCATTTTTGAAACTCTGGAGTCAGTATGCTGAAGGTAACATCAATCAGTTAAGTTACAAACCTTTTACTTGTATTATATATATATATATATATATATATATATATATATATATATATATATATATAAATATATAAGGCTCAAGCACTAATATTCCATGGTTATAATTTATTACATTGGAATCGTAATCATGATCCAATTCATCAGACCTACAAATTCAAAAAGAAATTGGAAAATATAACTCCAGGTATAAAAAACAAAATTTTAGTGAGAGTGTATGTGTGGGAGTGGGAAACAAGTGTGTGAGTGAAATGTATGAAAACTCTAGAGAGAGGTGTAATGGAAGAAAGGAGAACAGGAAGGTCTAAAGGTGAAGGTGGGGATTAAAATTTAACAGAGAGAAGTTTTAAAGAGAGGAGTTAAATAACAGTTTAAATGAGTGAAATACAGATAAATATGAATTATTTTTTTATGCATAATACACTACCGATTGGTTGACCTAAATTAAAATTAAAAAACAGACACCGAAAACGTGTGTGTGTGTATATATATATATATATATATATATATATATATATATATTGCATTTTATATATGTAGATGATTAATTTTAGACTGACAGCTTCATATTGGCTATTCTTATGACAATGTTTCAGTTGGTTTTGTCACTGAGCTTCCTGAAGATTACCAAATCTGACATATGCCTTAGGAAAGCCAGAAAACAACAACAATGAGGATACTAGTAAAAGAAAATTCTAATGATTTTATTGTTAGTCTACAAGATGCTGGAAACATGGTTGACACATCCTTCTGTTCCAGAAAGAACCTGATTTCTTCTGCCCTGCCTTATCTTTACAAAAGTCAGATTAGACCAAAAATGTGCTGGAGCTGCCCAATGATCACTTTTCACCCTACAAAAATTATTTACACAGGTTTGAAGGGGATGAATTATTTTCCACTCTACAGCCTCTTTCTCCAGAGACACAACATTGACTATTGCTACTCTGTCACTATTTCCATAGCAAATGTTCTGGTAAGTGCCACTCTTTAATTCCACCACTTCAGACCTTTATAGCTAGGACCCACAATGTCACCTCCACAGAATTGAATCTCCTATATTTCTTTTATATTCCATTTGTAAGGAGAAAGTTTCACACAACTTTTTTCCCAAGAGCTGCTACTTTGTGGAACAAACTCCAATATCGATGCTTCCTTGAACACTTAGCTGCTTAAAGTCTATCTGCCTTATCCTCATAATCTTCTTTTCCTTCTGCCTTGTATTATATTCATATCACACATCTCATTAAGTAACCCTCTACCATGAATGACTTTTGATCCTTGTATTGGTAGAAATTTAGAAAAAAACAAAACAAAACAAAAAACAACACAGCATGTCTTTTGGGGTTTAACCAAAAATAGATAGAGTGGAATCACATAAATTTGATTGATTGATTTGTTTTTTACATCTTATCAACCTTTTGCAGGTTATTTAAAGTCAGAACATATTTTTAGATTGTAAGACTTTGGTGGGGATAATAATGATTTTTATAGATACAAGTACTGTTAATTAACTCATAGCTGAGGGAGAAGAGGTGGATTTATAACTTTCCAAAGGGTACATAAATGAATATAACAAACCCAACTGGAATTGGAACTTGACTCTCCAACTTCCAATTCTTAGCTGTTAGCCATTACATCACCACACATCCAAACTTACAGCACCTGGTATTCCCAAGCAGTCACTCATCTAGGTACTGACCAAGATCAATGTTGCTTAACTTCATTGATCATATGAGAAACAGTGTTTCAGCAAGATATGGCCATAAACCATGTGAATTTGAATAGCAGAAATACACTAAAGAGGACAGGAAGTTGATCAGGCGTTTCTCCCTTTTTAATGGTAAAAAAAAAATCAGACATGTAAACTTTTTGGGAGCATATTTGATTTTAGCATGTGAAGCTCATACTTAAAAATAAATCCAATTATCAATAGGTGGATTGTTAGTTCTTGTGTCAAATTCTTTGTCTGGGAGTAGTGAGTGAAATTTTATGACACTAATGTGTTAAGCAGACACGTTGTTCCTGGTCTGTCAATGTGGTTGCTTCTTGGCTGCTGTTATACTGCAAATTATTTAAATTCTGATTCTCCTCTGGTTATGTCTGTAGAGATAGGCTCAACTTGAACACAGCTTTAGATTCTCAATCTTTGTTTGATTGGCCAATGTTGAATCCTTAATTGTGATTTGTTGGTTTTGTTATTTTACTGAAACTACCTCTGTGCATTGTTTACATTACAGCATCTAAATGTGTAAGTTCACTAATACCTTTAATCTTGGCTATATCTGTCTGTGTGTGGGAAAATATCTTTTAGGTTTTTGGACATGTGACATGAGAGAATATGAGAAAAGAAAACATTATTAAGGAGAGATAACAATAAAAGAACAGGACTTAAGAATACAGAAGATAACAATTGGCCTTGACATTGAAGCCGGAAGAGAGTTCCACAAGCAAGAAGTGTGAAGGAAGAAACCATTAACATATTGTGACACTATTTACGTTGCTAGAAAGAAAGAAGAAAAAAAGAAAGGCGAGAATTAAATTTAGGTGATAAGAAGCCATCAGGAAAAGGACACTAAGCGGTGTTATTTTTCTGACAAGGAAAAGTGGTAAGATTTTTATTTCCATTGTCGAGAAAGTAAAACACAGAATTTAATCTGATTTATGTTAAGGGGCGGCGAGTAAGATATATCCAATCTGCCCATGGCAATGGTAAAGATTTTTTCAAGTTGGACAACAGACTCCCGCAGAATTCTAAAGAGATAAAAATAAAAATTAATTAAGTACGCACTGTCCGAGAAAAACACAAGTGTCCGCTGACCACCATGAAAGAAAGGTTAAGCATTTGTCTATATGTAGAATATCATTGAGAGGAGCATCTGTTTATCGCCAGGGCTGGCTATGATAGCGAAACTATTTTATCGGATCAGTAATTGGCACCAAGAATGCAAATACTTTCAAACGGCCACCCACTTGATGCTGGCGAAAATCTGATTGACAAATTCCAGGTGATTCGGTTAAGATAAGAGTCTAGGGTGTGAGGTCTCCTCGAAGAAAGGAAAGAAAAGAAAAAGAAGAAAAAGTGAAGATAAATTTTTTTTTTTTCTTTGAGCAAGATTTTTTAAACTGAGGCTAGTCTGGCCACACCCACGCTGCTGAGCGTCCATTGGCTGAATGGTGGCATGAGCGTTAGGTGGAGGTAATCATGTGAAGAAGGAGGGGAGGCCAGTTGCGCCCCCCCGAAGGGATAGGTGTGAGATGCCACTGTGAGAGATAGGGGAAACCTGTTGACACCCTCTGAGGGCATGGTGAGATACCAATATGAGAACAGAAGAAGGTGGGAAGACGAATGACTTCCAAAAATGGAAAATAATAAAATTTTCCTGACCGAAAACAAAGAAGTGGATTGTGGGTTTAGAATTATCAAGGAACCTCAAACCCCGACAAGCCTACCCCGGTTTTGGTCGGCATTCATATAAGCAGAGTCGCAGCAAGTGAAAGGCAGTTGGGGTTGGAGCTGAGAGCTCTGAAGACCCGCCTTGCAGAAGCTGACTAAGATTTGCGCATTATTGACCTCAACTTCTAGCCAAGAACAATTTATTTTTGAAGAACGACTTAGACTCATACCACCAAAACAAGTTTTATGAATATCGCCTGAAGATACACCAAGAACCAGTTTCTTAAAGAACAAACAACTTAAGATGTTAAGACTCGCCTAACTAACACAAAGTGTCACGATTCCATATAGCGGGTTGGGAAGAAGACGCAGTCCTGTATTCAGCAACCAGATATAAAATATTGTTATCCTTTTTTTTAACACATTTGAACTTTTTGAGTTATTATTTTCTTTTCTTTTACATATACTTGTGCGGTGTTGCCCTTGATCAAACTCAGCTTGCATTACGGCTCGGCGACTGATTGATTTCGTCTGCCTAAGATCAAATCACAATTGGGGTAGGTTAGACTAGAAATCAAAACAGTTACTTCGGTAACCAGACATTGGAGGTGAGCCGGGAATGACAAGGCTTATACCGAATATAACCAGATTCCCATCCGAATCACCAAAAGGTTAGAACGTCACATTCGGTGCCGTGACCAATACCAAGCCAGTTGGTCATCACAGGACAGGATAGCATGACGTACGCAGCTAGGCAGACATCACATTTGGCGCATCACAATGTCATATTTTATTATGCTATTCAATGATTCCACAATAAAATTGGTGCAAACCAACCAATGTTGTAAAAATTTTCAAGATATACTCATATGAGTAATATATCATATGAGTTTCAACTTATAATATCTATCCTTACTAAAAGTCTTGAAAATAAGTTGTTGTTTGTTATTTTGTGGTGTGAAACATTTTATTTTGCAACATGCAACACACATTTTTATTGATAAAAGAAAGTCCAAAATCATCATCATCATCATCATCGTCAATCCCATGACTGGGTGCAATGATAGGGTCACTGCGCAGCTGAGTGTCTGACCAGGTTCCTCCATATGTCTCTATTGCACACCATTGTCTGAGCCTACGTGATAGATCTTCTAGTCTGCTCTGGGATGATTTCAGCCCATTTTCCCTTTGTCTCCACTTCTTCTTTTGCCTACGGTGGCATTTTATAGGATGGAGGTTATTGGCTCTTATGATGTGTCCATACCATTTCAACTTTCTCTTCTTGACAGTGTTTTTGAGGTCTCCAATGGGCCTGTTTCTTGCCTGATGGTGTCTGACACTGTATTATTTACGATTCAGGCCACATATGAGATGCCCATGATGGTTCTGTAGCATCTCATTTCTAATGCTTGGATTCTTCACTGTAATTCTGCTGTTTAATATCCAAGATTCACAGGTGTTCAGAAAAATTGACAAAGCCAATGCATGCAACAATCTGATCCTTTATTTCAGGTAAATATTTTGCAGATGACTCTTAATTTTGCAATAGCTACCACTGTGCTGTGTTTTAAATTATTTCTGTTCTGGAGCCCTCTTTGCTAATACTCAAGTCAACATTTTTGAATTGGCTTACTATTAGGTTGGTGCAAAAATAACGACGGTTTTTGATGTATTTTTTAACGTCAAAACCGTCATTATTTTTGCACCAACCTAATATTATAAGTTCCTAATCAACGACATTTATCTTGGTCAAAAACCCTTCCATATTGTTCATCATGAAGATTTGTGGGTGGGGGAGGGTTTTGATATAAGCTAAAAAAATATATTTTATTAATGCAACATCCAATATACCTGAATAAATTATTATTTCATTATAAATTTTATTTTATTACTCTTTACATTAATATAGGCTCTTTGACATATAGAATGTCAAAGAACCTATATTAATGTAAAAAATGATACTTTCATCAGTCTTTCATTCATTGATTTTGTTTGCTTTTCTACAATTTCAACTTTACCATTAATTACAGCAGATTTCATTGGTTCCCTGAGGTCTTTGCTTGAATGTTATTTTCTATCCTAATATACATTGCTTTTTCTATTGGATTAATATCTGGAGAGGCAGAGACATTCCATTAACTTGGTGTATTTAAAATCTATTTTGGCAAGGTGGGCAATAGTCTGATTTGTAGAGTGTAAGTAGCATTGTCTTGCATGAATATGGTCTTTAGTTTAAAGCTTCTTGGTTGTGACCTATATCAATCAAAAAAACATCAAGTCTAATAACTTATAATAATTCTCAACATTTGTCTTGATACCATTATTATCAACTTTGAAGATAAGATACTTATAATTTTATTACCCTCAATACTCATCCCTCTGCTGTCTTCAAAGATATGTTGGTTGACTATTTCCATGAAAGACCCAACCTATAACCTAGACATCAAGTCCATCCAATGTAGCTCTACATTAATCACCAAAAATTACTGTTAAGAAGTCAGTTTCCATGTACTTTTTCAAATATTCCCTTGCAAGTGAATTTCTTTTTCTTTTAACTTTTCTCTAATCTCTTTTTGGAACATTCAAAGGTCAATTTTCTCTTGTTCTTATCATGCCAATGTTTCACAATTACTTTTTCAATTGCTCTGGGATCTTTGTCCAAATTTCTCACATTTTTCGTCATTGAGTTACCATCACTCAATAACTTTACTATATTATATTTCCTTTTTGAAATTATATCTTTCTTATGAGCCATGATAATATTTATATCTGAAATTAAAATTAAATATCAATTACTATACTATTATATATATATGTGTGTGTGTGTGTTAATAAGTACAGATATACCTATGTTTGATGTGTGAATCGAATTTCATTGGTTACCAATTCATTGGGCACAAGATATGCTTATTGTTTATTTTAAAAAGTATACAGAAAGTAAATTTTATTTTAAAAAGTATACAGAAAGTAAGCAATAAGTGATATCTTGTGTCTGATGAATTGAGTAACCAAAAAAATTTGAGTCACACATCAAATGTAGGTATATGCATATTTATTAACATATATTTCTTAGCTCTGTCTAATCACATTGAGCACTATTATGTCTATACCTCTTGGCTAAATTTGGTAATTATTTATTTGCTTACCGGCGTATGCATGCCAGCACATCCATATACTGTCACGAATATCTAGTTATCTCATTTACCTAACCCTATATCTATATATAGAGAGGAAGCACAGTGTAGTGGATTGAGGAATCAGAAAGCCGAGTTTAAATTCCAGTCGAATCCATTACATTCATTTACATGCTAATACACTTGGGAAAGGTATTAATCCTCTTCTTCTCCCTCTAGCTGTGGGTAAATAGCAGGAGAGACTGGGTTCTGTAGCCTTGGATGGCAACTGGTCTAGGAGAATGATAACTCTGAATTCAAAACCTGTGGAGAGTCGCTTGGGGACCTTGTGGCATGTAGTGCACCAGGTCTCTGTATTCAGCCCTTCAAAAAGTGTGGATGGTTCTGCACAAAACCTTCACCACTATAATAAAATCATGTGCTGGTGTCTGGACTGTCGATTCCTAGGAACTGAGCTGCTTGACCCTCATGCGTCGAATATGTAGTCCACCATATATATATTTATTTATTTATTTACAATATGATGAACAACTCTTGATTTGCATAACATAATTGCACACTTTCAAAGAAGTAATTGTAAACATTTCATATAAAAATAGATATGCTGAAATTCACATGATATAGCTATGGCTGGTTACTACTCTTTTTTGTACATACCCAGTTTGCTAGAAGTCCCTATTACAGACGCCTGCTTGATCCATAGAGTCAACGTGTGGCATATACTGTAACTATGCTGAGCACACCTTCATTTCAGTTTCAGGGTGAGAGCATGTAATCTGGCATGGCCAACATGCTTAAACCCTCAGCCACAATGACTTGTGACTTTGTGCTAGCACAACCATTTAATGGCTTTCGAATGGTTCTGTCTACCCAATTTCACTCATAAGGCTTGGGTTAACCTGTGGCATGGTTTTCAGGCACTTTGCAAAAGTGCCAGGCTTATTGTCATGTCCTATTGAAACACCAATTCTCAAATGATCATTGAAGCTAAGCTATGTTAAGCCTGGTCAGTATCTAAATGAGTGACAGCTTGGGAAGACCAGGTACTGTAAGCTTGGATGTGAGAGTGGTGCAATGGGCAATAGCTCAGAATTGGAAACTGGCGAGCCAAGTCCCAATTTCAGCCAGATTTGTTATATTCACTAACGCACAAATTCTCTTGGGAAAGGTATGAATCCATCTCTTCTCTCCCAGCTATGGGTTAATTAATAGAACTTGTATCTGTAAAATCATTATTATCTCAAAAAAATTCTTACAATCTAAATATATTTTCTAGCTTTAAATAACCTGTAAAAGATTGATGAGCCATAAAAAACCAATTAATCAATCCAAAGGTGCACCACAGAGGCTGATATTATCAAGAAGTCACTTCCTTGACAAATTGACCAAGGTGAGATTTGAAATCAGGTCTCATCACCAAAAAGCAAATGTTCTAACAATTCAGCCACACACTCACATATGGTATACTTATATAAATGTAAGTATATCCTGAACATTTTACTAATATCAGTTGGCTAATACTAATTTAATTATGGAAACATTGATTTGCATAATTGCTGTATCACATGTTTTTGAGATAACAGAGGGAAATAAATAAGGAAGACAAACTTATAGGTAAGTAATGAAATAAAAGGTTTACTACATGAAGGTACAATTAGCAAATGACCTAATGCTAACTCTCCTCAAATCCATTTAACTCTGCTTATTTATATTAACAGATGATTCCATTCATTTATGTCTTATATGACAATAATAACATGTCATAGTGTACAAATGGCCTAGTCTAAGACCTGTGACCAGTGTTTCCCTCTAAGTTGAACAGCTGTGTTGATACGCAGAAGAAACAATGGTGCTGTTCAATAAAATTAAAAAACAATATTCAACTTAACCTTTTGTAAAAATTGAAGTAATCAGATTTTCTTTTTAGTAAGTTTTAGTGACTCAGTACTACAGGTTTGTAATAGATAAGGTAAGAAATGTTTTCCCAAATGTAGTCTTGAGAAAAATTGAGTCTTAGTTTTCTCTGATTACTCAAATATTTTACATGGAATGTTAATTTCTAACCAATAGACACATTGATTTAAACTGTGTGTTGTATTGTGGAATCATTTTGGCATGATTGTAAATATGGTCTTTTATTGGGTAAAAAATAAAGTTTTAATATAGTATTTACATATATTTCAGATCATTGTTTCTGCTTTGGAAATGTTTATTTTGAGTCTTATTTCTTGGAATACTTGAAAAGTGATAGTGACGATTCCTTTCTGTAGAATGGCAGCTGCATTAACCTTATAGAAAAGTTATATGAACATGATTAAAACTCAAAACAAATTCTCAGCAGTATTGACAAATTTTTTTGGAAATGTAGCAATTCCTACAATTAGGTTTGTATCTGTACAATGAAACAAAGAGTACAGTGATACTCATCACTTACTTTAAACTTGTCATCAGTCAAGCGTTGTCTCTTTTCGTGTGTAAGTAGTTAAATTGATTAAATTACAAGTATGTAATTTTATATCCTTTTTAGACCACTTTGCTTCTTGAACATTTTATTTTCATTTTTTGTGCCTAATATAGAATATCATACTATGTGTTTAGAAACTTCCATATTGTTCTAGACAATTCTCTATTGATCTACTGCACATATTATTTACACATGTTATTTGCTTTCTCAACTTGTTGATAATATCCAAATGTTACATTTTTGTCCTGTTGTTTCATGTTTTCTCTACTTTTTCTTATCTGTACCATGTTTTCTTTTGTTTATTCAACTGACATTAAAATGGAAATCTTTTCATTTTAATTCATAATAAAAGATTTCTGTCTTTACATAAGGATAATTTTCTATACAATATATTATTGAAAAATACTTACCTTTTTTGTCCCTCTTTTCAGCCTCATTTTATACTTGTTTTTTCTTGTTTTCTTGCTACTAAATATATATGTTCACATGAGGAATTTAAATTTCTTTTTCTCTTGCTTTGAAAAATGTTTTTCTATGGCAAAGCACTGTAATATGTGATTGTATGTATGTATTAACTTTGTTTCAACAATCAATTAAATAAAAAGCGTTTAGGTTATATTATACTGAGCTTCAGTGTCATTAACTAAGTCAATAAAAAGCTGTAAGCAATTGTTTTAGCAATAATTCAATATAATTCAAGGGAGATAACTCTGCTTATATAGTAAAATCCTTTGTGAAATTATATTGAAATAGGCTTCATTTTATGAACTAATATTATGGAAATCTATAGCAAAGTGAAAAAAGCTGTTTTTTAAGTTTCATTTTCCTGAAATTGTTCTTGATAAAAATTTATATATTGTTTTCCCATATTCTCATATATGTGCATGTGTGTGTGTGTGCGCGCATGTGCATACACTTACAAAAATGGTATGCACTTTCTTGTTTCTTAACTGAATATTGATTAAATACATTTAGGCTTTAAAAATAATTCTAATTAAATTAATTTTAAAACACAAGGTTAGTTAATTAATGTACAGTTGACAAACAAGAAAATGTAAGTGTGTACATGTGTGTGTGTGTGTGTGTGTGCGTTAGGTATATTTTTTATGGAGGGAGAGCTCGATTATTGTATATATTTCTTATACTTATATCACTCATTTCTCTAACTGGAACACTGGGGAATAAATTTTCAACATCAAGTGAGGCTATGGTTTCATTATTGGGTTTTTATATTTTTAGGATTTGGATTAATTCTAGATTTGATTTGGTGCTGTATTTACTGTGAATGTATGATGTAATAGGTTGGTTAAAGATTTTGTTTAGTTGATAAACAAGAGAGGGGATTTGGGATATAATAAGATGGAGAAGAAAGTTTGGTTTGTTATCTGTTTGAGTTTATTGTAAATATCTTTTTTCTATTATTAAGTGTGTTTAATTTGTCATTAGCTAATTCAATTTGCCTTTCAACAAAGCTACATTTAAATTTCCAAGTGTTGGTATCCTGATAAGCTATTGGATCATGTAATTTAATTCCAGATATTTTGGCAGCATATTTTCATTTAAACATGTCTGATTAAATAATTTATACATCTTGTGTTTATTTATTTTTAATAAAATCCTTTCGTAATCACATATAAGCTTTCGTGTTTCATGATTAAAGACAGCAAGAAAGGTACTGTGATTATATTTATTTATTTTTATTTTTCCTGAGTACTTTCAATATTTTCCAATATCATCATCAGGTTTTTGATGGCTAATGATTTAACCTCGAATTCTTAGCTAATAGCAATAATGGATTCTTAGGCAATAGTAATAATGACGTCAACAAACCAAAATGCTGCAAACACAATATAATATGTTTTAACCCACACTTCAACAAACATGTCAAAACTAATACTGAAAAAAATTTTTTGAATTTAATCCATAAGCACTTCAGTCACTCGCCAAAAAGATTTTCAACAAAAACAATGTCAAAGTTAGCTAGAATTGTGCCAAAGACTTTGACCAGTATATATCACAGCACAACTGTACCATTCTAAACAAACACTTCAACAACCTACACAATAGTAACATCCCTACAACTAAGGAATGCAACTGCTGAAAAAACAAACCCTCACCATTAAACAGCAGATGTATGACCAAATCATTAGTTTATAAAGCTGAAATCAAATATGACGACAAGGTCAAGTTTTATGTGGGATCTACTGAAAATCATTGGAAATCATGCTTGTACCACCAGCAAATGACATTAGGCAATATTAAATATAGTAACAGCACTACCCTCTAAATTTGTCTGGAAACTGAAAAGTAAGAATAGAAACCCAACTATCACGTGGGAATGTGTAATGAAAGCTAAACACTTCAGCAGGAAAGGCAACAGATATAGCTTATGTCTTTCTGAAAAATTAATGATCCTAAAAAATATGAACAATTCAAATTTCTTAAACAAGTGAGTTAATGAGCACCTGCTTACATAGAAACAAATTTCTACTGAAGATGACCCAGATTAATATAGTTTAACTAGGCCCAGGGACCACAGATACTAGTATTGATATTATTTATTATTATCATAAATATTTTT
>OZ010576.1:29594608-29609608 GCA_963932145.1 Acanthosepion lycidas
GTATAAACATCTGTAGTAGGAAATCAAATTTGTGTATGCTTCTATGTTTATATATTGAACAAACACCTTCACCTAAAATACGCATAAACATGCAACCTTTTAAGTTCCATAAAGTCTGACATTTGTCCTTGCTTTGAATATTGCTACCATATATGGTCTGGTTCTCCTGCTATATATTTAGAGATTCTTGATAAAACCCAAAGAAGAATCTGCAATATCATTGGTCTTGATCTGGTATTTCAGCTTCAGTCACTTTCCCACTTCTGTAATGTATCTTCTCTCTGCCTTTTCTATAAATACTTTCATGCTAATTGTTCTGATGAACTTTCCTCTATGGTACCAAGATTTTATGAATTTAAGCGCAGTACTAGATTGGCAGCAAGGTCTCATAATTTTACAGTTGAAATGGCTAGATGTAACTGTAGTCAATTGAATGACAAAGTGGAAAAATTCTGTGTAAATAATAAAACCATTTTAGAGGATGAAACATGTTACACAGAATTTTTCCACTTTGTCTTTCAGTTGCCTAATATTGTTCTATTGTTCTGATTTATAGAAATGTATATATTATATTCTCCTATATATATGTGTGTGCATGTGTGAGCATGTGTGTGTATATTTGTGCACATATATGTTTGTTTGCGTGTGTGTGAGTACAGATTATATTATATATGTATTTTATATATTATACTGCTTTGTGTATTTTTTGCATATATGTGTTATTATGTATTTTATTTATATTTTATTAATATATATATGTATATATGAATATATTTTAAGTTTGTTTATTTAAAATAAAATGATAATAATAATAAAAAATAAAAAATTTTTATTATTATTATCATTTTATTTTTTAAATAAAATGGACTACTCCACTATCATTATATTATGGTATATATATATATAAATATATATATATATATATATATATATATATATATATATATATATATATAGGAATAGGTAGGATGAAAAATTCACACTTGAAGATTGCATTAACTGTATGAAACTCCAAGTAGTGCTATCAGTGTTGAATATTATGTATATTCACTAAGATATATATATATATATATATATATATATATATATATATATATATATATATATATATTATTTTTATATATATTATAATTATAATATTTTTATTATAATAAATTATAAGAACATTTTACATTGCTACACAAAAACTTTCATGTTTTAGTACTAAGATGATACTTCTTTAGGTGATGGTAGATGACTTGTGACAAAAATGATTTATTAGGGAAATTTAAAACCAAATCTTTACCTTTTTGTAAGTTAAAGAGTGGGTGCATATGGTCAGAAATAAAAAATACTTATAGGTATGTTTAGATTAACCAATGAATGTTAGGTCAATGCTAAAATATAAAAATCAGGTCAGAGGGTGGAGGTGCATGGGTTATTTTTACATGTCAAGAAAACTTATGCTTAGGCATGTCATTTAAAGATACTAGAGAACAATTTCAGTGACAAATTTATTATTGGTGTTTCCAAGTATGTTTTGCCGATTTGTTGAAGTAGACATAAATTTATGTGAAACAGATTTAAAATAAAAAATTTTTTTAATATTCTCAGGAAGCTTCTTAAAGGGACTAATAGGTAAAATTTAAAATGTGGAAACATCTATATAGGTTGTTAATTATACTAAGTAGACAGTAAAACATAGCAATATTACAGTTGAATAAATCAAATAAATGTTTGGTGGACCGTAATATACTAATAAAATAGTGGCTATACAATTATAATATATAATTATTTATGAAAAATTTTTTTAACTGTATCTTAAGGTAAATGGTAGTCAATGACAGCATAATACCTTTAATTCATTTCTTTGGTTTGCCTTTATAATGAGCAATTTATCTTGTAAACCTACAGAATATGGATCATGTAAGGATTTACAGATCCTAGTTATTTTTGTAGTGATGCAAAATGTTTTTCTTGTAATTTATTATAATAAAAATATAATAATATTTTGCTCTACTTTGTATTGAGCACTTTTTTAAAAATAGATGCTGCAAACTGTGGATTTTTACTCCATCTGTCCTTTCTCCCATTTGTATATATATATATATATATATATATATATATATATATATATATATATATATATAAAAGGAAGAGGGTATAGTAGTTCCAATGAGAGAAAAGTGTGCATATTAAAAAGAAGAGAGAAGCCGCAAAAGTTTTTAGTTGTAATGTGGATTTTTAAAAAAATATTGTGTTTCCATAATTTTGCTACACGTGTTTCTGGTCTCGTGACTGTCATCAAGCAAAGGGTAGAGATTTCCGCATATTATTAAAAATGATTCATTTTTTTCTTTATGTTTTTCAATGTTAAATATTCTTGATATAAGACATTTTCTTTTTTGTGCTAGTGATCCAAATGTCTTTCTTGAACTGGGAGGGAAAAGTTCTGTGTGAAGGGTTATAAAACAATTAAAATTAGTTTGAGAAATGATGTAGTAGTTATCGGCATGCTTATCTTTTAATGACACCTGTGTGTTCTTATATCTACTTCCATTTTCGTGTGCTTTTGTCAGCATGCGTGTATATATACAAACATACATACACACTGTCTCACTACAAGGAATCAGTGAACACATCTGTACATCCACGCACACATACACACACACATAAACAAACACACACACATACCGTCCCATTACAAGGAATCAGTACACACACTCACACACATACACATATATGTACATACACATACTTCGTAAGTTACAGGGAATCAGTATACATACATACACACATACGTACATAAATATATATGTATGCACATACACACATACTTCTTAAGTTGTGTGGGGTTTGTGTGCATGCCTTTGAGTAGTTCTCCTGCTTTTGTCAATATGTGTATATATATATATACACATTCGTGCTCCACAAACACCCGCATGTGAGCGTACGTGCATGCATGTGACTGGTTTGATCACTGTATTTGGCCATTATGTGTGCATGTTGTATGCTTTTGCATGTGGGATTATGATCTATTTAGTTCTGGTTTAAATTTGTTTATGTAGTTTGTTTTTTTTGTATTTGTAGGTAAGAATAATTGTCTGTTTGATATATTGGAATAATTTTAAATTTTCCCTGGTTATATTTGAAGATGTGTTGTGATACAAAAAGTTTTCTGTTGTCTGGTAATTTTATGTTGTTTTTGTGTTGGGAGACCCTGTTGTTGACTGATGCCTATATATGACTTCTTGCATTTTGTGCATTTGAGTACATAAATCACATTTTGGGAGTTGCAGTTTAAATTTTTATTTATGAATTTTTTTAAATTTTTATTATGAATGTTGTTTTGGGGTTTTCAAAAGTGTAGGAGTTTCCTTCTATAATGATGTCACAACCCCCACGTCTATTTTGTTGCATTTTGTGACTCCCTGTATTGTGTGTTGGTTAAATTTGGACGAGGTTAATGTGTTTTAGGTTTTTAGATTTGCTTTTAATTATTTTGGTTGTTTTTCAGTATATTTTTCAGTTTATTATTCTTGCTAAGTAGGTCTAGATTTTTTGTAATTTCTGTGAATAATTCTGGATTGTTTTTATTGGATGTTGAGACCATGGCGTTCTATATTATATAGAATGCCATGGTTGAGACATATGCTAGAGTTTGTTTGATGTTGTGTTTCTTTTTATTTCTAAGTTGGTCTAGAGGAATTTGTTTTGCGAGTTCAAAACCTTTGTTTATTAGTGTTGTGGGGTAACCTCATTTTTTTAGTGTTTTATGTAGTTCTTCGAGGCAAGTTTTTCAGAGGTGCTTATCAGTCACTATAGTCCAAACACTACATGCAAGAAAATACGGGATGGATTTTAGGCAGCTTTTGAGTGATGGCTCTTGAAATGAAGATATTATTGGGTGTCTGTAGGTTTGTGGTAGATATCTGTGATTATGTGGTTGTTTTTATTTCTAATGAGTATATCTAAAAATGGTAATTCATTAAAATTATATTCTTGCATGGATTTGATTTTTGGATGTAAGTTTTGAGGTATAGTGTGGAATTGGTTTATATCACCTCATGAGGATTTCCAAAAGATGAAGCAATCATCTAAGTATCTTTTCCAAAATTTAGTGAATTGGGTTTTTATATTTTCCCCATATATTTGTTCTATCCTTTCATAGAGGTTTTCTTCTAGGTAAGCTAATGTTAGGGTGGCATATGTTGGTGCCATTTTTGTTCCCATTGCAGTACCTAGAGTTTGGATATAGTTAGGTGTTATTGTTTAGAATTAGGTCTATACTATCAATAATGAACTCTTTAGTGAATCTCGGATGTAGTATTTTTGAATGTTTTTCAGTCCAGAATAAGATTGCCTTTTTCCCTAGTTCATGGGGTATGTTGCTGCATAGGTCACTAATGTCAAAAGTTGCCATAAGCTTTCCCAGATTTACCTTCTGTGGTATGCAGCTAAGAAAATGAATATTGTCTCTGATGTGGCATTTAATTCGCTTAGTGAATGGTTGCAACATTATGTCTACTAGGTTACTGAGTTTGCTAGTTGGACAGGTTGGTCCTGCACTGGGGTTTGGGATGCTAATGTATTCAGATTTTTGTGTCTGTATAGCTGCTTTTATTTCACTCGATATGTGAATTTTAGGTAGTCCATAGAAATTGCTTGTTTTTGGTACAAAGTTTATTAGGAAATCCTTCTCTTTTTTTTTATTAATATTTTATTATGTGTTGTGCAGAGTTTTGTAATTTTTGATATAATGTTTTTGTCTATGTTAGTGTCAATTAATTTGTAGCTATTCCTATCCTCTAGTGTTTCTAGAATTTTTGTTTTATAGTATGTTCTGTCCATGATTACTATAGCGCTGCCTTTATCTGCTTCTATTATAATTGTGTTATGATTTTTGGATGCCAGGTCATCCCAGACATCCAATACTATGGCTGATTGATGGAGTGATCTCTTTTATCCAAGTCCTGCCTTATCCCACATTGTGATTTGTTTTGACCATAAGGTGGCGAAGATCAAATCATCATCAGCTATCTTCATATTGGGCTGGTCCAAGCAGGATGAAAATGCAAAGAAAGAAAATAACAATTGAATAAATTTAAAAAAATAAACACTATTTTTATATCAAGTCCTTTATACAGTAATTGGTTACTTGTTGTTAAATCCAAGATTTTACATGCAAACAGTTATTGACCCAACCCGCTTCTAACACAGACGTGACACTTTATTGACTTGGTAATGATTGTTTTACTCATTTGGTAAAGTTTGGCACAAGGCTGATGTCGGAGGTTCTCGTCAGCAGATAATCACATGGGGTGTCTCACATCCAGTGGCTGGAACTCTCTCTCTCTCTCTTGCTTCAGGGTATTTGTATTTATCGACGTTTGCCTAAACCGGTGTGGGGCACAATACAGTTGGGGAATTCAGTGTTTCTCCCTGCCTGTCATCTCTATTGTCTGGGTCCTGCATAATTTTAGGGAATTCCTCTCTTTCACAGGTGATGGTTACAGGCATTACTTTACCCCATAACTTCCATTTCCTCTTATCATCTTCAACTAATCCTCCTCAGTGGGTATGGGTGGCTCCTCCACCTTCCTTGGTGACTCATCTGTGCCTGCTACCTCGGTCATCCTTCAACCAATAAAGATTAATTCTAAGTTCATAGTTTATGTAGAAAAGTTTCCCATTCATAGCTCATATTTTTAGCTGTGTGTGATCAACCAAGTGTCAATCATTGTTGCCATTTGACCCATCACATTTCAAATCCATATCAACCCAATGTGTTTCATTGTTCAAAACCCTGACACACAATTCAGATGGCTGTCTACATGAGCATTAAAATCTTCAATTTTTCCCATGGGGTTTATTCATTAAACCTGTTGCGGGGCCGATAAGGATGTCGCCCCCGCAAGCTTTAAGTAGAAACGTGTGAACAGCCAAGACAATGAGGGGACAAAGGCGAAGGTTTATGAAACAATAATGTCGATTTTATTAATGCCAATTGTACAAGAGTGTACTCTGAAGAAATGTGTTCAAGTCGGTGTCGGGTCCGGTATGACTGGTTTTGTTTAGGGGTAGCTGCTTTCGGTCGTATCGGTAAAAAACGAATGTAGAGTTGATCGGCGAAACGGATGTAGCTGGTCGACTGCCGGATGGGAGAATAGACGGGAACAGCAGCAGGTTGATCGGTGTCCCTAAACAGGGCCAAGTCAGAACAGTGATACAACTTTACTGGGCGGATCGACCGCGGAAACGGGATCGCGCCAAAGTGTATCCCTTGGCGAAGACGGAGTCCCTAAACAGGGCCAAGTCAGAACAGTGATAGACTTCACAGGGCGGATCAACCGCGGAAACGGGATTACGCCAAAGTGTATCACTTGGCAAAGGTGGAGTCCCTAAACAGGGCCAAGTCAGAACAGTGATAGACTTCACAGGGCGGATCGACCGCGGAAACGGGATCGCACCAAAGTGTATCACTTGGCGAAGACGGAGTCCCTAAACAGGGCCAAGTCAGAATAGTGATTGACTTAACAAGGCGGATCGACCGCGGAAACGGGATCGCGCCAAAGTGTATCACTTGGCGAAGGCGGAGTCCCTAAACAGGGCCAAGGCAGAATGTGATAGACTTCACAGGGCGGATCAACCGCGGAAACGGGATCGCGCCAAAGTGTATCACTTGGCGAAGCCATTCAGAGAGGTGATACGTCTTCCAGGGCGGATCGACCGCGGAGACGGGATCGCACCGAAGAGTAACCCGCTCGACAAAGCACCGGAAGCTCACAAAGGCAGCGTACTACACTTTGATCCAGGCCCCCGGGCCGAGCAGCTTGGATTTGGACGAAAAAAGGGGCTTATGATATTTGGAGTGATTCATTCAAGAACTCCCCGGCTAGAGGGAGTAGAAAACCGTAGATATTAAATTAATACAATTGTTGTTCGATGTTTGAGGAAGTGCTGCATAATCCGATGCTCACGAGGTACGGTTTGGCATCAACAATATCGAACTAGTCGTCTGGTTTCTCGCATGTTGCTTGACTTAAATCTGCAAGATCAGGAGTTGTGAAGGTCAAGGCCGTCTTTCTAAGGAGCGGCTAATGGCGACGCGACAAACCTTCTTATTTTTTTATCAGAGATCTGTCAGTATATTGTTCCTTCTATTCAAAAAAACCTTCTTATGTTTACCAGTAATAAATAGTGTCATAGTTGCATCCAGGTATAACCATCTTTGTTAAGTAATTTTTGTGATTAAATTTTTCATATTACATATTTACCAAGTAGAAAAGTGAATATTTTGTTATATAATGTACCTCTACTTGGTGACATCATCTTTCTCCATCATTTGGTCTCTCATTCATATAGTGCATTTTTGATCTGAAGATGTCTCCAGGTGAAGCTGGTTGAAACATTGAGTGTACTTGGTCACAAAAATATAAAAACTGCTGATTCCCAATATGCAAAAACAAAAAATTTTTTTGAAAAACAACCGCTTCTTTTTATCATATGCTACCAATGACTTGTTATGCTATTCTAAATTTATTTGTCCCAGTCTCTCTTTTGCTATTTCATAATTTCATTGACATGATTCTCTGTTACTATCATCTAACGAGGTAGACTAATCAGAAATCTTAATTAAATGGAATATTCTTGCTGTTTAACATTTCTAAAGTCTGCTTTTCAAGTAAAATTTAAAATTATCAAAATTTGTTAATTAATTTTTTGGAACAAAGAAATCTATGTTTCCACAGATAAAGAACAACTATGCCACTCCTGATATTTTAAATTCCCCTTAACTTTTCCCATGAATATCTTCCAGAGTCCAGAGGAGATATAGAGATAAACTGATAATTACCTGTCAAAATTTGTCTTCTTTACCTGGGTCTTTTGGTAATGTCATGTTTTCTTTAATGATAAGATGTTTAATAGCAGAAGCATATAAAGCATGCCAAAATAAACACAAAAGTCTCAAGTTTTCTAACATAGTTCTCAATATAATCTCTTTCCATCTCATTTTTGGTATTCCAATTATGTGTGTATACCCACCTTATACAGAAGGTTCTTGACTCTTTTCTTAGCCATGTATGAATTACTTCTTTCACTCATCATCATTGGAGAACTGCTGTCTTCTGAGTACATGAGTCCAAAAGGACAAAAGTCTGAGTGTGCCAGGTTAGGACTGTAGAGTGGATGAGGTAAGGTTGTCCAGCCATGCACTGTATGACTTGTCTGGTCTTTAAGTGATTGGGGAAGCATCCTCATGGAACTAACTCCTAAGAGGATGCTTCCCCAGTTACTACAATCTTAACCTGTTCAAATCTAGGGTCAACCATTTTCTTCCCCACATATGCTCACAAACTGCACCTCTCACTCTGTAACCCTCTACCTTGAGTAGCTCTTGAGTCTTGTACAGGGTGAACATAAATGTTAAAAAAAGCGGCAGTGAGACTTTGCATTGGTATTTTGAAAAAGCACATTCCTCATCTTCAAATGTGACCTAGCTCAAAGCCTTTCTTTAGGTTTTGTAAAGATGTTCACATATGTCAGAATTTATAGTGATGCTATTGGGCAAAAACTCTCACAGTATGTCTCTCTTCTGGTTCAAAAATACAGTGGCCACTACTTTCCCTATGGAGTATGCTTCTGGGTGAGTATAGGTCATACCACTCCATTGATCTTCTTTGACTTTTTGGCTCATTTCAATGAACTTAAATCTCACCTCCTGTGGCTCTCATGCTTAAGAAAGGGTTATCTATATTGTGTGGTTCCAAAAGCTCTTAGGCAGCAACCACTCACTGTTCCTTCATGAAACCTGTTAATATTCTGGGAAGATACTTTCAACAGACCTTTGAGTAACAAAGAGAATGCACTAAACTACAGGCACTACTATGGCTCACCTAAAGACTTTCACAGAGTTTTGTCATAGTGATTCTTCTGTCAGCTGTAATGAGAACATCATTTGGCTTTATCTTAACTCATAGCAGCAGCTGACCTACCACTGCATGGCTTGTCATTCAAGTCAGTTTCTTCTTTCACTCTAGGATGAACAGTATCTTGACTCACCCATCCACTTAATATGCTCACATCAGGTGTATTCTTTAATCTGTGATGAATGTTTGCAACACTTTCTCCTTCCCAAAACAGAAATTCTATAAAAGGTCTTTGCTTTCTACATTTGCCCAGAAGAGATAGCCATTTAAAAAAATGATTACAGTTCATAGCAAGGAATTTTGATTAATACTTTCAAAATTAAATTAGAATAGACATTACTTTTTGGCAAACACTTGTAGATTCTAATTCACTCTTTAGTAAAAGTACTTTCAAGCCATATGTCCCTTCAAGGAAACTGATAAGGACTTTTATTCTGGCCAATTTCTGGGTTTATCAAAATCCCACAGCTCATGTTTCAATTCTGAGTTTTCAAAACCTCAGCTTTCTCTTCTTCAATTTTAGCAAATAAATAAATAAATAAATAAAATAAACAAACCAAAAAAAAAAACAAAAAAAAACAAAACAAAAACAGCTTTTGACTTTTCCATTCAGGTTGCTTAATTTAATCATAGAATCCAAGTTACCCAATTTTTCCTTTTCAGTCCTTTGTAAGGTTAATTCTATTAAGACTGGCCATAGAATATACATTTTATATACTTGTTAAATCCATTACTAGACATAGTGTCATATTTTGTAAACTATATGGAAAAAAAGTAGATTACTAGTGAAAATATAACAGAGGCACCTTCTTCTTGTATCATTGGTATTTAGGTTAACTTAAGTAATGAATCTTTTGTTTTGTTTAATAGAAATGTCTTTCTGTTGTTCTTTTTGTAACATCAACAGAAATGTGTGCTTGCGCAGAATTAAATGATAAATATAAAAGTTTGTTAGTTACTCTATTACTGCTTCCTGTAGTGTAATAAATGTCCATTGTAAACTATGGTGTTGGATTTCTCAAGGAAAATGTATCTCTGTGTTAATTTAAAAAACAAATACAAGTGATCGGAAGTTGGCCAAACTTTGAAGATGTAGCAGTGTCATTATTTATTTTAGACAAGTTTTTCTTTCATCTTATTTCTGATATGTGTCTACACCTATCAGTAGTAACAGACATAATAGACTTAAATCATCTGAATTTCCTTTTCTTTTATCATATTTCTGCTGTTTCTTTTTAGGTATTTTGTTTTTTTTTGTTTTACTTTTTTATTTTCTTTGACTATTAACCAGCACAGATCAGATATGTATACAAAATAAGTGCCTTCAATGAGATTTGAATTCATATCCCATATCCTTGTGAGACTATTTGACATGGACAACACTTTACCACTTAGGTCATGGGAATCCATCAGTAGGCAATACCCAAATTTAGTTTATTACCTAATCAGATTGTTGGGTTTATAAAAAACTAAATTTATCACAGCATGTTTGAACCAGATTTAATTTCATCAAGAAAAAAGCTAATAATTTGCTTTTGCTATACTGTTGCATTGGTTATGTTACTATAGCCTCTGTTGTGAAGATTTCTCAAGCAAATGTTTTAGACACACAGTGTAAAGTACATAAAAATTATGGTAGTCTATAACCTTCGTGCCCACAAAAACTGGAGTGTCAAAAAGATGGCTTTCCTCTTGACACTGCTATTATTTTAATTACCTTCATTACTCAGCAACATTTATTGTTTTCAAAAGCGATGATAAGAATTGTTATAAAATTTTAAGGTATGCTATATTTATGGGTAAAAGTACTCAATATCAGAGATAGAACATATACAAATATAAATATAAAAGTGGACACTGAATTCAACACCAAGTGGCAACATTCCGTTTCAGGCTTGAATGCAATCTTCAGGCTAAACTGTCACTGCTTGGTGTTGACCTCAGTGTCTACTTATATATATAGTGATTTTCTAAGCAAGGCTTAGATGTAGCACAAGGCCAAAAGTATGGAACACCCAGTGAGGATCAAACTCACTACTCAGTCGTAATTGTTCTAGCAAGACAATCTTTCTAATCATTACACCATGTCAAGGTGCCCCTTATATATATATATATAACGCCCATATGTGTTGTGTTTTGTCTTGATTATTTATATATACTGGTTAATGGTGGATTATGGGTAATAAGGTCTATTGGATTATCCTGACAGTTATTGAGTAGGTGGTAATGGTAATCCTTATTACTCATAATGAACTATTGACCAGCATATATAAATAATTGAACCAAAATGCAACACACATGGCCTGAGGAATGCATTCAAAAATGAAACAGACTGTCACTACTTAGTTTTGACAACAGTGCCCACTTTTACATTTACATATACTCTATCTCTGATATTAACACTTTTATCCATAAATATTGCATATTTTAAAATATATTTTTATCATTATATATATATATATATATACATATGCAGTACAGAGAAGAAAGTGCTCAATATCTGTGATAGAGCTAACATATTCAGTTGTATGCTTATTAGTTTGTAACCCAGTTAGCCTTAATGATGATGGAAACAATAATATAATAATGACAAAAAAATGACAATGATAAAATATTTAATATCTTTTTCCTAAATCTATCTATTTTAGGACCATTAGGTTTTCTTATTAGAATGAGACCATCATCTCTATATAGGCCCATGTATTTCTCCTCTAAATGCTCTAAAAATGATTGGATTCAAAATAGAAATAAATACAAACACAAGAATAGTAAACTTGCTAGATGTTCCACTCAACCTGGACAAAGAAATCTATGAACCATACAAAAAGGGTAATGACACTCCCACATACATGCACACATCCTCCAACCATCCACCCTCAATCATCAAGCACATATTCAAATCCATCAGCTGCAGGCTATCAGACAACTCATCCAACATAGACATTTTAATGACAAAAAACACCATATAACAATGCACTAAAGAAAAGCAGAGACATGCCACAGCTAGAATACACACCACCACAACCAAAACGGAAAAATAGAAAAAGATATAATTTGGTTTAACCCACCATACAACAAAACCATCAGAACAAACATTGGCAGAAGATTCCTAAATCTAATAGAAAAACACTTCCCCATAACAAGCTCCTTACCAAAAATATTTAACAAAAACAACCTAAAAGTTAGCTACAGCTGCACTAAGAACATAACACAAATAATAAAAAACCACAACAAATAAATAATAAGCTGCAATAGTGCAATCAAAGACCCCAATGCAACTGCAGAGACAAAACCACATGCCCACTACATGGAAACTGTGTGCAAACAAACATAGTATACAAAGTTAAGGTAAACTCAAACAACACTACAATACACTATATTGGCACCACAGCAGGAACATTCAAGCAAAGAAAATACACCCACAACCTCTCATTCTCCAACAGAAAATACTCCAACAGGACCACACTATCCACATACATATGGCAACTAAAAGACAAAAACATCACACCAAAAATAAGCTGGGAAATCATGAAAAACATACCTGCCTGCAATAACATATCAAAGAGATGTCTACTTTGTCTGCACAAGAAAGTGGTAATAATTTCCCACACTCAACAAAAAGAATTACTAAACCAAAGATCGGAAATAATTTCAAAATGCAAACATGAACATAAATATCTACTATCACAGTTCATACCAAATGGGTAATACCCACAATAAAACTGAACACAACTGGGTAAGAACCTACCAAAAAAAAAAAAAAAAATGGTAGAACACCAAAATCACCAAAATATAACCAACAACAGGAATCAATAACACTACCAGCACTGTTACCAACACTATCACCACCCCTACAGACAACCACCACCATAACAATTAGTACAGCCATCACAAGAGATAAAACCATTAACACTTCAAAATTATTATTTTGCAATGACTACTACTACTTTCAGTATTAGTATTGTTATTACCACTTTATGTGCTTACCGAAAATAACTATGGTCATGGTTTTTATTATTATTATTATCATTACCATCATCATCATTATTGTCATTATTATATTATCATTTCCATCATCATTAAGACTAACTTTACCATTTATCATAGCCAATAACAAATCAATAATTATTATTAATATATCAATAATAATATCACAGTTATTATTATCATTAACATAATCACAATTGTCAATAATACACCAGCAGTTAGCACTGCTAAAAATACAAACATCATAATCATCATGTCCACAGACACAACCCAACTTAACCAATGTGATAGTAGTGGACCCAGACCAATGAGTGTGGGTACACATCTACATGTGTGTGTGTATGTGTGAGGAAATGTGAGCTTATCTGACAGCATGGACAGTTGATCTGAAAAATTTCAAGATCACCCCCACCTATTCCTTGTTAAGAGAACATTGCTGCATATATAACACTACAGTCTCAACAGTGAAATAGAATGACAACTGCTTATATATGTATGCTCAAACGCATGGATGTTTATCTGCGACTAACCTCAGATTATTTATATGAGCGTATTTGTACAAACTAGAATGCATACACCTGTATATATGTGTGTGTATGTATGTGAGAGTGTCATCCCAAATAAACACAGAAGAAAATTTCCATCCTTCCGCCACACACAAATAATCAGACACAAATAATCATAAACGGATCCATTTTTAAAAAAAATAAACCAGTTTGTCTGATGATTGCAAAAGCATGAAACCCTAGGTTACAAACTAATATCGATCATACAACTCAATATACACACACACACATCATAGGTAAATTGTCGACACTTTATATTTTTAATTTCACCCATGCATGTTGTTTGTTTTTGATTTTGTCAACTGCACAGTACAGTAGGGTCAGTTGGGCACCTTCTGTGAGAAAAAGATCACCATGATGCAATTCACTTTGCCAGAAATTAGGAAATGCTATGCTGTACTGTTTGGCATTTGTACTGGATGCTCCAATATGAAAATTTAAGAATGTTTGGGCATCAAATCTGAGGACAGTGCAGAGGATTTGGAAAAATTTGGATGAGTCTAATGGTAATTATGAAGGTATGGCAGCTCAGAAAACACATTCTGATCATTCTGATAATTAAAGAACTCCCAGATTTGTTGGCAAGGGCTTCAAACTCAAAACTGAGGCCTACATCATGCCTCGAGGAGATAGTTCTGCCCTGGGTCAACAGGGTGGCTGCTGGAAGACCCTATATCTGGCAACAGGACTCTGCACCATGCTACACAAGCAAGAGAAAATAGACCTGGCTGTAAGACAATTTCTGCAACCACATCACTCCTTACATCTGGCCACCTAACTCCCCAGACTGCAAACCCATTGATTATCATGTGTGGAGTGCAGTTGAGCAAGAGACCAACAAAACTCCTAGTGGCACCAAAGATGAACTGAAGGTAAGGATTATAGCAGCATTGACTAACTTAAACAAGGAGACCATCTAGAAGAGTTGCAGGAGATTCTGAAGTCATCTGGAGGCCCTGGTTGAAGCCAATGGCAATTTTATTTTATTTACTCTTTAGTATTTGAAGATATTTTTGTGTAATTTTGGTAAATATATCTGTTAAAATGAGATGTCAGTGTTATTTTCATTTTTGCATAATTTAGACCACAATTTATCCATCGCACCCTATATATATATATATATATATATATATATACTGAGGAGATGTTTATACCACCAAAAATGTTTCCAACCAAGTAATAGAAAACAAAAGCAAATATGCAAAAGGCTAAAAGTTTATGAAATATTTATTCCATAGAATAGGAATATAATATTAAAAGTTTGGTAAAAAAGGTATGCCTTTTGTTAACAACAGATTCTGAGTCCAAATGACTGAGGTGCTGGAGAAGAATGCTTCCAATTAGTTCTGTAATTCTATACATGAGGCAAATGAAAAGAGAAAGAGTTTCTTTTTGAATGTATAGGTTTTTAAAGGCAGTGCTACTATGCATCTCCACTATAGCTAATCATCTGTGTTGTGGTCTTAAATTTTTGCAGACCAAAGTTGACTGGGAAGCAAGAAGCTGGAACAGTTCCACAAGCAAGAAGTGCAATTGCA
>OZ010576.1:29614608-29642944 GCA_963932145.1 Acanthosepion lycidas
TGGTCTTTATCACTTTTACCTGGGGTCTGATTTGTTTAAATCGACAAGAACCAAACTTTATCATCTAAGCAGGGCCAGTGCAAAAATCATGTGCCCGACTCCCAAATCTATGATAGGGCTCCACACCCCAGAATCTATGATATAGACCCCCACTACATCTCAATTTTCATAAGGTCATATTCATATAAAATACAAATTTTATACTCACCTAATTATGTACAATAATGAATCATATACAATATCGGTGAACAATTCAATTAGAAAAATTGAAAATAAATACACTGCATCTAAATACAAATTGGAGATATTTCATAATAGGTCACTTCATCTTAAATGAATCAATAATGTTTTGTGGCAATTTTTAACATCAATTTGAGATTTTTATAAAAGTTGAATAATTTAAAAAATTCAACATTATGGATAAAAAATAGTAAATTTTATATAGTGACAAATAGTTTGAATATTTGGGGGATTGCTATGTTTATTATTGATATGTTTATTATTGATATGTTTATTATTGATATGTTTATTCTTGATATGTATATTTTTGATATGTTTATTATTGATATGATTTTATCATCAATTCAATATGTTTTGTGTGCATGTTTTGTTTTTGATTATTGTATACCTACTTATGCATCCCCTGTATACAAAATAAATTCTTATGTAACACAATATATATATATATATATATATATATATATACACAGAAGGATACAGTGATAGGTTGGAGGTTCAAGAGTTGAAATGTGAATCCCTTGGTGCATACGAGAGAGCGAATCTGTATATGTGTGTATGCATTCAAATGTAGCAGTTGCCTTGCTTAAAATATGAGTAAGGGAGTATGTGTGTTTTAGCGTCAATGCTGGATTGTGTGGACGTCTAAGGTTGCCAGTGGGTGGTCAAAGAAAGTAGGCATTGTATGGCTCTATGTAAGACTGTGTGGGTTGCACATGTGCCATATTTCAGCTCTGGGTATGTCACAATGATCGCAGCATGATAGAATTAATAAAATTAATTCATTGAATCTGATTTACGTTGACTTTCCATCTCATTATATATATATATATATATATATATATATATATATATATATATATATATATATATATATATATATAGTGATGTGTACTTTTATACCTACAGAGTCACTTTCAGTGTAATAAGTCATATCTTATATCCTGGTTAGGAACTGATCTTCTTTGAGATACTGGCTATACTATGTATCCTAGTCTGATTGATTGGCTGAAATATGGCCTAGCAATTCTGAATATTTTTACAGGTGGTGAAATTTTGCTATCCTTGTTATTATATTTTTATTTATTTTTCTCTCACTACAAATTAAGAAAAAGGTAAAACATTTCATCAGGTTTACATAAGATTGTATTAGGTTGGTGCAAAAATAATGGCATAATAATGTCGTTTTTTTGACGTTAAAAAATACGTCAAAAAACAACATTATTACGTCATTATTTTTGCACCAACCTAATATGTTTCTTTTTTGACCATTTAGAAACTCACAAATTAATTGAGAAGTTTTCACTCACTGTATTCATCAGATATTACTGTTTATTCATGTTTTTACAGGACTGTTTTAATAAAAATACAAACTTTGATCTCCTGGAAGACTGTCCAATGCACTAAAAGTAGTTCTTTGCTGTGAAAGATAAAGTGCTCTGTGGGTATAGAATTATGAATTTACTTGCACAGCAAATGTTAAAACTTTTTGTTTAACAAATATATGTTACAAACACACATTACAAACATATGTTACTAACTCTATCAGTGGCAGTAAATTCTTTTCAGCTTTTGGGTAAGTGTAGAAAAGTTGGAAGCATGTGTGCTGTAAATTCCAAGTGACAAGTTCTTTTTCACTTCAAGATCAGAGTAGGAAACTAAAATTAGTGCTCTGTACATGTCTTAGACTATACACATCACTCACAATTCACCAACAGAGAATTTATTTTTTACAGAGACATTCTTGAAATTCACACTTTCTTTCAAGAACATTCTTTAAAATTTTCTCTACATGAAAATGTTCCTGATAGAATAAAGATTTCTATCTCATTTTGATTCACCCTTTTATTTGTCTATTTTCTCAATCAATTTACCACGTTTAGTTTCTGTTTGTCAACACCAATGCTTTCTCAGCTTGAAATGATGATCCCTAACCAAGTAACAACATCTGTAAGAGAGCAGAAAATATTGGGACAAAATGATAAATATGTTAATGTCCAAAATTTTCTATTTTTTTACACTAAATTTCACCCAATACAAGGCTCTAGAGCCACTCAAGATAGAGAGTTATTCATGATGAATGAGGTGTGTGATATGAGTGGATGAGGATGTGGTAGGAAGTGAAAATTATGGAGATAAGGAGGATAGATAACAGTTGATCCTTGACTTGAAGAAGTTAAGATTGCAGTACTCAGGAAGCATCCATGGGGGAGTTTATTGTACAAAATAGTAGTTCTTTGAAAAAAGCTGTATGGATGGAACTTTTTATATGTGAAATGTAGAGGAAACAAATGTGATTCAACTCTGTGAAAATATTATGGGATGTCCTAGCTGTAAAGGTTGGAATTAGTAGAACTAAAGAATGAAGCACATCTAAAAAAAAAAAATGTCTTATTTTTATTTAATAAACTGAACAAACATTTTATGCTGTGCCATATTATACATGGCTCATCCATCCTCTTGTTTGGTAATCCATTAGTTTTATATTAACTTTAAAGTGATAAGGTTTTTTAATAAAGTTGATTCAAAAGCAAAATGTTTTGTTGGTATTTACTCTTAAAGTGTTGCCTAAGAACATCCCATAATATAATATTATGGGATGTTCTTGGGCAACACTTGATAATCATAATCATTTTGATATCCTAATCACTTTGATATCCTAATCATTTTACTGTTAAGGAATAAAATTTCCACTAATAGGTATGTTGATAATTTTGAAAAAATGTATTTATTTACACAAATATTTTTTAACACAATCTCCTTCCTTGTCAATGTTCTTAAATCAATGGTGAGAATTAATTAAGATGAATTATTATCAATCAGATTGATTATTATACAGTGAAATTCTTCTTCAGGATATGAGCAATCATGGTTCTCTATAATTTTTTATCTTTTGTAACTCTTTGCAATGTTTGTTGTTTTACTATCCCTCTCATTTCCAATTCTTCCATCCATTTACACAAGCTGGTTAAGTAGGTTATTTGTTGTTTCTCTCTATCCTTCTTGTCCTTGATATGTCCTTTGATAGTGTCAAATTTTCCAAGTTTCTTTCCTCATTATGTGTCCCAGAAATTTCAACTGTTTCTTTATGATTCTAAACATTTGCAGGGAGGGTCCTGTGCCTTAAGTGCCTAGTGGGACTTAAACTGAACCCAGACCTCAAATGCTTATAGCCATATCATGTTAATACACTGGTTCTTGTACGATCACTAAAGTTAAACAATGTAGAGCCTGATTAATACCTAGATGGGTGACCACTTGGGAATACCAAGTGCTGTAAGCTTGAATATGCAGGTAATGCATTGGATAATGGCTCAGAATTGGAAATCAAAGAGCTGAGTTCCAATTCCAGTTGTGTTCATTATATTTGCTTGGGATAGTTACGAATTTACCTCTTCTCCTCCAACTATAGGTTAATTATTAAGACTTGTATCACTAAACTATTATTATCTCAAAAGAAAAATTTTTTCAATCTAAAAATATTTTCTGGCTTTAAATAGCCTTTAAAGTGTTGATAAGCTATAGAAAATGAATGAATCAATCAATTACCCAGACCTCAAGTGGAACATGTAAATACAATCCATCACTAATGCTGGAAAAATGGTTGGTTCCCTGTACTGGTCCAGTAAGTACCTGACTCCTCCTGCTATCCTTTACTTTTACAAGAGTCAGATCAGACTGAAAATGGAGTACTACTGTCATATATGGGC
The DNA here is from genome assembly GCA_963932145.1 of Acanthosepion lycidas. Classification (NCBI taxonomy): domain Eukaryota; kingdom Metazoa; phylum Mollusca; class Cephalopoda; order Sepiida; family Sepiidae; genus Acanthosepion; species Acanthosepion lycidas. The sequence continues at coordinate 29,618,556 of OZ010576.1, forward strand.
AGATACTGCTCTATCGCTATTTTGATGGAAGGTGTTCAGACGAATTACATTTCTTAGTTCTACCAGTTCTAACCTTCATGGCTAAGACCTGCCAGGTATCGCACATTAGAGTAAACTAGGTATTTACTCTGTCTCCCCACTAAGACAAGTTGTGACACAAGGTCAGTTTTTATGATGGGGGCCAGAGTGCATACACCTGGGCAAGGAACAAAAATTGCCTGCAGCCCCCACAACCGTTGGTTGCACTGGCTCTGGTGTGAGCACTGATCCCTCTCTCTGGTACAATGAAAGGGCATGGCCTAGGACAGCTGTTCCCCAGGGTTGGGCACATCTCAGTATAATTTTCCTCAGTTGCAACTCTGTCTTTTGACAGAGTTGCCTCTGAGTGCACTCTGCCCAAAGACAGAGACACAACTGAGAGATGATAAATAGATGTGTTAGACACTACTCGAAAGAGTAATTTACACATTAGTAAACACACTAGTAATTTACATACTAGTTACATTGTAGTAAACTACCCTCATCCGCTTAGTATTCCATTGGCGAGATGTAAATTCCACTCAAGCAGTTTCTTCCCACAAACCACTGCTTTATGGAACCAACTCCCAAGAGAATGCTTCCCCAATCACTACAATCTCAACCTGTTTAGCATCTATATATATATATTATTTTATATGCACAGTACTTATTGGAAAGGACTCAATATCAGTGATAGAGCTAACATATTCAGTTGTATGGATATGAGTTTGTGACCCTGGGTTCACGGTTTTGTGACCATCAGACAAACTGGTTTAATTTTTTAAAATTTGTTTCTCTGATGATTGCAAATGTGTGAAACCCAGGATCACAAACTCATATCCATACAACTGAATATGAATACACACACACACACACACATATATATTTGTGTGTGTGGATATAATTCAGTATTTGCAGTTACAATATCATTTATAAACCATTAAAACTATATTTATTTTATAAAAACTGATGCTGGCATTAGGCATATTAAAGTTACAAAAATTATTTTCTATTTTAAACTATTAAAAATCTTTTAAACTTTTCTTAATCATCAAAATTTTAATTTTTTTTCATTTTTCATGACATTATTTTTGCAGTGCCTTACCTGTACCATAATTCTAAAACTACATCCGGGGAATTTTAGTATCCCTTTTTTGATTGGCTGATTGTACAGCTTGTGTGTGACGTTGATTGAATCGTTAAAATCCTTTTATCTTTGCAATTGCTTGAGGAAATATGTGAGCATACATTTACTTGCTTAAAAATGAATTTCTTATTTTGTGTGTACAAAAAAATTTTTTTTTTTTTCCCGCCTATTTGAAATTTTGTTTACCAGAATTAGTCAATATACCTCGTTCTTTACGGAAAAAAGTGAATGGACCAATCAAATCGGTTGTTACAAAAAGGTATCTGGCAGAAATGAAACCCATACACATTATGCAAGAATTGTTAACGACAAGTGTAAAAAAATAATTACTCCGCGTTACATTTGGTATTAATTATTAACCAAGACGATAGGTAAGTTAATACTTTATTTCATAATATGATAGTTCACATTACATTCTGTTTTGTCTTTTGAAAACTTGAGGATCATAGTTATTAATAAATTTTCTGTTTTCTGGCTCTTCTAAAGTAACTGGTCCAAAAATGAGGGATCAGTTTCTAATATCGGAAAAGATACATACTGACCACTCACTTCTTGGTCATATGACATTTTTGTTTACTAGTATTACAGAATTTTAAACTTTTAAAAAAAAAAGTATTCACATAATCCTATACTAAAATCATACAGTATTAGAAATCAATGTTTAGTATATTATTGCTGTGTGTAAGAAATACAAAGTAAAAAAAAAAAAAAAGTTTTCTTTGTAGTAGCCATCGTGGTGTCGTTAATAAATCGCACCTTTTTCTTCATTGTCTGCATTTCAAGTTAGAGAGAAAGAGAGGACGTTTATTTCTCTTTCTTTTTTTCTTTTTTTTTAAAAAAAAATATTAAACTTTCGTACACAATATGATGCTCTCTTTCATCTTATCAGACGGGCGTTACTTTTCTAATCATTACATTTTGAGTTTAGTTTCTTTATGGTCTCTTTTTCTTTCATCTTTTTATTTTCCTATTTTCATTCGCATCTCTTCCTTTTTAAAAGCATCTTCTTCGACATCGTTTCTAGAAAATTCAATTTTTGTTACGACGAACTTGATAATTAATGTTTTTCCTTTTGTAAAACAGTGACGAATTTTTTTTCTCTCTCTTTTTCTTTTCCTCTTTCAATGTATCCGGGAAAAAAACAAAACAATAACTTCGGTTTTTACATTTGATTTGAAATGGTCCCTTTTCTTTCCTCCTCATTTTTTTCTACTGCATCCGACTTCCTTTTTGTTTTTCTTGAAATGTAACAACACGAAATATTTTTTGCCCACACTTCCATGCAAGGGAAACGAAAAGCTTTTTACAAGGAATTATATTTTAAAGATGTCGAATGAAAGAAAATTATCTTTTTTTTTTAAGTAAAGATCACACACAGTCACACACTAATGGCGTTGAAAACTGCTTCCCCCCCCCCCCATTGTTCTATTTTTTTTCTTCGTATTGTAAATCATTTTCACGATGGTATTTTAGCGGGATTTCTTGGAGGTAGACTTTTCTCTGTTGGCTCGTTATGGTTCTATACTTAGGAAACGGTCAGGCTTTCTTTCTTTTCCTTTTTTTTTTTTTTTTAATTCGTCAGCACGTGCGTATATAAACCTTTTAAAAAGGTGTCTCATAAAATGTCCCGATCCAGGTAAAAATCAAATTTGTACAAAGATTTTGGGACACTACACTAAATTTAAACAATTTCTTTTTGTTTTCCATTCTTTCCTAAAGAATAGAGAACCACTTGCCTTTATTTTTCACCATACACTTCTCTTTTCAATTTGTAACCTCTGACGCTGTTGAAACGTCCCAATTAAGAAAAATTGTTTTATTTCTATTTAAAAAGATCTGATTTTTGTTGTAATGAGAATATTTTTCGGTTAAAAAATTAAACTTTAAATTTGAAATATTTTTTCTGTTCTAATTTAGATTTTAAAATAAAAGTTGTAAAAGCTTTTTTTTTTTATCGATCAATTTTATTTTTTTAATAGTAAAAAGAAAAAAAAGAAGCCTTCGAATACACATCATTTTTGTTTCTCTCTCTTTGTTAAAAAATCGAACAGGAACTGAAGTTCGATTGTTATCGCTTATTTGATCATCGTCTCTGCATCATTGATGGCGAATTCTTTCAGCAAATTGAAAGAATAGAAAGAAATAATATTGGTGGTAGCTCGAGAAATTATTCTTTTACCTTATTATTTCAGCAGTTCTTTTAATTATCCGATCGTTTTAAAATTTTGATTACTTCGAATCTCGTCACGAATAATACTTCGCATTAACTTTTTTCTAAGCGACAAACTAGGAATTTTTAATTATTGTCAACTGACAATCTGAATCATATTCTCTAATGACTTTCTGAAGAGTAAGACCCTTCAAATAATCTTTTCAACAGTGAAGCTGGCGGTAACGGATTTTTTTATTTATTTTTTTTTTACTTGTTTTCTTTTGTTTTCTATACGTCTTTGTTGGGTTGATTTTCTATTTTTGTTGTTGTTGTCTTTTGTACATTTATTTACATTAATTTTTTTACCTGTCAACATTCCTTTGAAGAAGAGTAGGAGAAGACTTGAAGACCATTATCATTATTATATTTTACTACCAGAAACAAGAATGGCACTATATTCCTTAATTTTTACTTCTTAATTGTAGTTTTTCCGCTTTTGTTTTTTTCTAGGAGGTTTTAAAAAGAAACTATTTTTAGCCACTTGCATTATTACCTAAGCCAATAAAGATGAGCGAGATAAATCACCACTGAACTGAAAATCTGGCGGTGGCGGGGGGTACTTCAAACAGTACTGGACTGGTCAATTAAAAATAAAATGGAAAGATCCGAGTTCAGACATGAAATCTTGGTCTGTTTTGGACAGCTTTTTTTCATTTTTTTTTATTTTCTATTTATTCATTGTTAAATTTTACGTTGCAATTGATCTCTCACGATTTTTCCCTTTAATAATTTTCCATTTTAAAAATATAAATTGTGCTTATTTTTCTAACCCACGTGCCGGAAACGCAAGTTCTTAGAAACCGGAAATCCTTTTTTTTTTTTTTTTTTTTCTCCATAATGTTTTTTAAATTTTGTAATTGTGTTAAAAAAGCTGTTCAGCAGATAAAAAAAATGTAATTAAACATGACTCGTTGGTTAGCAGCGATAACTATATGGAACCGCTAGGTAAAACATGTTAAAAACATACACTACAAGACAACTTGTAGCTAGATCACCCCCATTTAAGAGCACACTAGGCACCACGCTGTGGACTATGGAACAATGGAGAAAAAAAACTAATCTTAGACACCTTTTATTAGTGCAAAAATTTTACACTAGTTTGTTGATCCTCAATGTGTGATCTTCACTGTGATCAAACTCACACAGTGAGTTTGATCCTCACTGTGTATGAAGCTTAGTGTAACAGTGCAAGAAGATATTTATGGAAAAGTTGATATCTTCGGGAAATATAACTTCCAAGTGTTGATATATTTCCTAAACCTGCACACTTATGCTTCTTGTCAGTCTATGAATATCTTGTGTTATGTCCGAGTTTTTTTAAAAACAAATATGTTCTGATAGTGTTTACTGTTTACTTTATGAAACCTCTTCCGACTGACAATAAGGTGTGTTTTAAAAATGCATATTTTGTTTTTTGCTCTCAACACCAGTTAACTTCAATAAAACGTTCTGTTTCTTAAGTTTCTCTACAATTAAAAACAGCTTTAGTGATAATTTATCGAACTACTAAATCGATTTTGTATTTTTTTTTTTTTTTTTTTTTTTTTTTTTTAGAATAATTTCCACGTCTTTTATCTTTTTCGTTTACAATGTTTCGGTCGCTGTTTTCTCTGGTCTTCTATCGGTGTGTAAACATTCGAAGACTGGCAAAAATGCTTATTTCATTCACATAAGGAATAAATAAATCGCCCCCCTTTTTTTTTTCTTTTTTTTTTTAATTGAAAATCAAAGTAAACATAAGCATAGGGACCTCTACAAAAGACGCAATAATGACGTTTAAAAATATTAATTTTTAAAAATGAAATCTTGAGGCTTTTTTTTTTTTTAATTTTAGTTTTAAATTTCAAGCTATCATTACATTTCGAATCAGAATACTTTGCAAAAAGTAAAAACTAATTTAAATTGACTGAAATTTTTTTCTTGCTTGTTAAAATAGCTGATTAGCGCCCCCCTTTATTTTAGTCGTTTTTCATTGCAATGTAATTCTGTTTTATTTAATGAATTTAAATTATAATTAATTTGATTGCAAACAAATATTTACTTTTTGAGTTTTAACTAAGTTTAAAAACATCGCAGAAATGCATTTTTTAACCCGACCGACAGTGTTGTTGACAGGTTGAATGATGACAGATCTATGTTGTTTTGCAGATATTTATTTGTAAAATTAAGAAAATTATGTGAGTGAGCACCTTTTTTTTTTTTTTTTTTTTTTTTTTTTATATAATCTTTAAGTACTCGGTAACTTAAATATTTAGGAAAATATTCTCCGTAATCAATTTAATGTTTTATTGAAATTTAGAAATGTTGGTTTTAAATTTAAAATTATCGTTCTTATTTTCATGTACTTAGAAAAATCGGCAGGTTTATAAACATACAAATTTTTTTTAAATTCTTTTAATAATAAATGACATTCAGAAAAATAACTATAAACCAGAATGAATCTAAAATTCAATAAAACATTATTACAGGGAATATTTTCTTAAATTTTTAAGATTACTGAGTACTTAAAAATTATATAAGGTGCTTATGTTCAATTATTTTTATAATAAAAAAAAATAATAAATAAAAATTTTATTTATTTTTTTTTTTTTTTGCAGCAAAAGCCTCTATACAGGGTGCTTTGGGTAAATTGTCTAAATTACACAAAAATGAAAATAACATTGACATCTCATTTTTTAGCAGATATATTTACCAAAATTACACAAAAATACCTTTAAATATTAAAGAGTAAATTTATTCAATAAAATCGGCATTGGCTTCAACCACAGCCTCCAGGTGACTTCAGAATCTCCTGCAACTCTTCTGGACGGTCTCCTTCTTTAAGTTGGTGAATGCTGCCATAATGCTTGCCTTCAGTTCATCTTTGGTCTCTTGCTCAACTGTATCCCACATAATAATTGAGGGGGTTACAGTCTGGGAAGTTAGGTAACCAGATGTAAGGAGTGGTGCAGAAATTGTCTGACAGCCATGACTGGATTCTCTGCTTGTGTGACAGGGTACAGAGTCTTGTTGCCAGTCATAGGGTCTTCCAGCAGCAATCTTCTTGACCCAGGGCAGCACTACCTCTTCAAGGCACTTGATGTAGGCCTCAGTGTTGAGTCTGAAGCCCTGTGGGAAGATGAATGGAGGCATAGCATCATCATTGCTAGTGATCACTTCAAACACTGTGATTTTAACTGGATATATCAACCAACTCTTTCTGAATCCTCTGCACTGTCCTCAGATTTGACACCCAAACACTCTGAAATGTTTGTAGTAGAGCTATTTTAGCAAAAAATAAAAAACTCTTTTCAGTTAATTTAAATTAGTTTTGAAATACAGAAAAGTATTTTGATATTGGAAATATTAAATTTAATCTATTAGCTTGAAATTAAAACTTAAAAGCTTCAGGAAAGATTTTTTTTTAAGTATCACGTTTTCTGTGGTGGTACCTAATATAAAGTTTACAAAGCTATTTCTTCTAAGCCATTATAGTCAATAATAAGGCAACATTGCATAAACTGATTTAAAAAAAAAAAAAAAAAAATTGGGTGCAAATGACATATTTCAAAGTTGCCTTCAGTATTTGCTTAATTTTTCATGTTTGAAATATTTCTCAACGTTCTGGCATGGTTGTTTCACAGGAAGATGCATTGATTGTTGAACAATCACCAATTACATTAGAACCTCATTATATATTAACCAAACATTCTTATTAGCTTAGACATGTTAATTTATTTTTGTTGTAAAATAAAATTTTAATGTCAGAAATATAGTTAAAATGATTTCTGATTGCAATAAATACAACTAACATATGGTTGCTGAGCTAATCTTGTCAAAATCTTTCAGAACAATGTTAATATCTGATTACTTTTGTTTCTCCAATCAGATGAATTTGTTGGTCTGAGGTTTTCCAATTCTAGTTTTCTCTTCATTTTAACTTATTAAAATTTATTTAAATGCCTGTACTTACTGTTTGTTTTTGTTAGGGTTTTCTTTTTCTTTACACGGTGATTAACTGTTATTAATGGAGATCATAATTTAGAATATAATGCATGTAGTAACATTCACAGAACTTTCATAGAATTGATCTTTCATCTCCATTTAAATTTAATTCTTTGCGCACAAACAAATTGTGCATTCTGATTTTGTCAGCCAAGGTTACAAAATTTACTTCATTATATAACAGAGCTTTATTTGTTCTTTCTTATATAAAAAAAAAAAAAAAAGTTTCATTAAGAGGCTATAATGTGTACCTCAAAACAACTAACTGGTTGATTCTATAATCTCTTAGGTCCGTTTTTTTTTTTTTTTTTTAGGGGGCTTACAGTTGTAGCTTGAAGATTTCTGAAGTGATTTGTTTTACCACTTCAGCTGTTAATTGAAAAGGTAGTCTGAATAAATATTTTCTCTGGTATTTCTAGGAATATTTTGAATGAGCCATCAATAAATTATTTTTGAAAGATTAAGTTATATATTGTTTACTAATTTGGGATCATTATTTAAACAATTGATGTCTTTGTATGAGAATTCTTGCAGAATCTTTACTGTTCAGTCAAGGATTACATTGTCTTAACAGTTTTCCTTCTAAAATAACTAATAGCATCTTATTTACCGCCCAAACTGGATTTCTATAACTATTTTTGTACTAGTTTTTATTTTGTTTATAGAGGAATAAAAAAATCAAAAAAAAAAAATCTTATTCACTCATTGCTTTTTGAGGTAGCCATCAGCTGTTTTTCTTTTCCGACTATTTTTTATTATTATTGTATGATCTATCTACAAATGTAAATTGTCTATATTTTACTTAGTTCTATTAACAATTTTTTTTTTTTTTTTTACTGTCAAAATGCTCTCTATTGCATCTTTCTTTTTTTTTTAATCATTTCACCCCAAGCAAGGCAATAAAGCCACTAAAACACAAGATATTACTGAATGTGAGAGAATATGAGAGGGAATGAAATAATTAAGGAGAGAGAACTATAAAAGAACAGGAATTGAGAAAATAACAAGTGACATTGCATTTAAATGTTTGAACATCAAAGCTGATTGGGAAGTAAGAAGCTGGAAGAGTTCTACAAGTGCAAAGTGCTAGAGAAGAAACTGTTAACATAGAACTTGTGGTTACATCTAGCCATTTCAGCTGTAAAATGATGAGACCTTGCTACCAGTCTAGTACTGTACTTAAATTCATAACCTGTATGCATGTCTTCGTATGTCTAGAATGCACATAAAATATCAATATATTATGTATTTGTTCAACAGTTGATTACTTTTTTTAAAATCTTTAATATATTTTGCTTTTAATTTGTTTAACAAGAGGCAATTAATTGGATGATGTTTGATACTTAGAATTTGATTTTCATTGTTTATATAATATGAAAACATAATTTGAATGTTTACTATGAGCCTACTTGTATTTGTCTTCAACTCTTATCTCTTGTCCTGTTGAGTAGTGGTATCCATATGACTAACTTACTGATAGAATCTTTCATTAGTTTTCATTTTTGTAACTACTTCTACAATAGGTCAGCTTTTTTATTCTTGCATTCTATTAGAATAGTGAGCTTCACCTAATTTTAAAACTTATGATCAAGCTATGAAACAAATTTGGAATTTATTTATTGAATAACCATTTTTCTTTTTCTTCTCCATCTGGTCTGATAATTGACAATTTTTTTTAACATGGAATAATTCTTTAGCTATTTTGAATTGTTTCTTGTGATTTTTAAGTTTATTTTATGGTAAGAAAATGTATTTGTTTTATATGGTTATAATAAAGTCTTGTTTTTAAAAAATATAAAAATAAGATCATGTTATGGTCCTCTGTATAAGTTTATAAAACCTTGGTGTTTTCCTTGTCTTTTTAATCTCTGTAGTAAGAGATTACCCTCAGACAGATGGAGAGCCCTTATTGAAAAGATATACCCACCACCCTATCTTTTGTCAAAGATAGGAGAATGAGGAGAAAGAGATTAAAGGTAATAAAACAGAGCAGCTGCTGCTGCTACTACTCAAAAAGATGGCAGAGGACAGCAGATTGAGTTTTGTTATAGCCTCAAGTCAAATCTGATTGCCAGAAATAACTGACAATCATATTGTTTGTAGCATCAACAATTAAACTTTTGCATGCCATCACCTGCTACTAACTATTCACTGATTTGTGGATCTGTAACAGTATATGCACATATATACATAATTTTGCATAATATTTATCAATATATTTTGTATTTTATGGTCTCAAGAAGGAATTTGTAATATCTCTAAATACCATCTCCTATTAGGATGTAGGTGACATGATTCTCCACAACTTCCTTATCCTTCTGTAAACTATACATTGCAATGACTGGTCTTGGGAAGGATAGTGGAATCATTTTCTTTATTGCTCTTCAATTATTCTGAATTTAAAGTTATCTTTTTCCTTAGACTGGTTGCTAGCCAGGGCTAAAGAGCCCAGTCTGCATCTATTACACCCATAGCTGGGAATTTATCAGATATTGAAGTAATTTGCATAATGGATCTTTTTTTTTTTTTTTTTTTTTTTTTTTAGCATTTACCTAACAGAGGAAAGTGTAATTTAAGTTGTTATACATACAGTTCATGAAGCAAAATGTCATGTTGACATGTTAAATTTTATTTAATGATATCATTAATGTTTGAGTATTGGACTCTTAAATGGATGTGAATTCATGAAAGATTCAGAAGATATTTGCAAGAATGTTGCTTCAGTTTTATAATTCATAGATGTTAAATAATATTTCCTTTTATCATGATTTTAAATTTTAGATATTTTATTTTCAAATATACTTTTTAATATTAAACTGTCTTGTTATAGGAAAGAGTTTTTTTAACATTATTTTGACAAATTTGTTTTATTATTCAAGGATTCAATGATAATGATGCAAGCCAAACTCCCTAACTGATGTCAGAATGTCACCTACCAAAAAGATTGAGGTATTTTTTTTTTTTTTTTTTTTTTAATCACCACATCTTTGAAAATTCTTGAATCACCACTGAGCTGTATTTAACTAGCCTTTTATTTGCTTTGCTTATACATGAGCATACCTTCTTGTATTAGGTTGGTGCAAAAATAATGACGTAATACTGTCGTTTTTTGACGTTAAAAAATACGTCAAAAAACGACATTATTATGTCATTATTTTTTGCACCAACCTAATAGTTTTAATAATCTTAATAGCTTACTGTACTTTTGGTTAAATTTCTTTGAATTTTTTATTTTATTTAGTTTATTAAAGACATTTTGAAGGTATACAAATTTGATGTTTTAATAGTTGGTGTTCATTAAGTCAATTTACTAATGCATTTTTTTTTTTTTTTTTTTTTTTTTTTTTTATCTAACCCATTTTGTACCTAACAAGCATTTCAAGATTTTTTTTTTTTTCTTAATTAGTTCTAAATACATTTAAGTATTTTTTTTTTTTATTTCTTTATGAAGGAATTGCTTTTTATAATTCATTTTTTAATTTATTAAATACTTGAATGATAGGGAAGACATTTAAATAAAATTGTGCGTGTCATGTTAAAAATGTCTAATTTTTTATTTATTATTGAAACAAAATATCTTAATTAAAAAGCATTTGGATCTTCAGAAAAATCTGATTGTTCACTACATTTCTTGAGTAATACTACTAGTTTCCTTTTAAATGATTGCAATTCAAAAAAAAAAAAATTTCTATCTAAATTTTAGTTGTATGCGTAGAGGACGCTCTTTTCACAATGAAATTGGTATTAACTGAGTAATGTTAAAATTTCCAGGATATATGTATATGTGTAACATGAGTTTCAGCTTTTAATATTTATTCTTCTAAAAAATATATTGGTAATTTGTTTTGTGTGTATCAGGTTTTATTATGTAAACTTTTATTATTAATAAATTCAAATATTAACCATAGATACATATTTAATAATCACAATATCTTGTATATTTGAATGCATTATTTTATCATTTTACATGCTCCTCTAAGTTCTGTAACCATTGTCAATCTTTCAACAGTTGTTTCTGCTAATTTTTCTGTTCTGATTTTGCTATTTTATTGCTTCTCAGATCTTTTAAATATTGTTTTTCATTTTCATGTACATCTCTTTTGATGGACTACAAGATTTCTATTAGCTTAATTTGGAGAGGCTGGATGCTATTCCATTGATTTGATGTCTTTGAAAATATTTTGGCAAGATAGGCAATAGTCAGCTTTGCAGAATATGAAAGGAGTATTTTCTGGCATAAATATAATTGTAGACTTAAAACTTCTTGGTTCTAACTGGTATCATTCTAAAAAATTTATTATCCAGGACTTGCATTTGTTATTTATTATCCAAGAACTCTGCATTTGTTACAGAAATCTTCAAAGTTGATAATGTAATTTTATTATCTCCAATATTATTCAACCAAAGCATTATTCAACCATAACCATTGTTGTCTTCAAAGTCATATTGGTTGATTATTTCCATGAAGGATCCATCCTCTTGCCCAGACATTAAGTCAATTTAGTATGGCTCTACATTCATTGCTAAAAACAAAATGTACTTCACCCAACTTGTTTCTCTGAAGTTTATTTAAAGGCAGTAATTTGGTGATTTTCATATTTTTTGCCAATGTTCTTAATATTTTGCATCTTTTTGTTTACATTTGCAACACAAAATTCTTTAGTTATTTACTTGTTGATCAATATAATTTTCTTTCTTGTTACTCATTTAATTTCCCTCCTCTCTTTCGGTGACTTAAAGTGATTTTTTTTTCTTTTTCTTAGATATGTTTTCAATTTCTTTTTTTTATTGTTCTCTGATCTCTATTCACATTTTTTGCAATTTTCAACATTGTGTTCTCATCACTCAATAACTGTATAATATCTTGTTTTTCTTTTGAGGTTATTTTTTTTTTATGACTCATGAGAATCTTTACATATTGGAAAATAATTATACTATTTTTTAAACACATACCAAGTTGTAAATAAAAGCTTGCACCACCAAATAAATTAGTTAATATTTCTAATAAAAACATATGAGCTGAAATTTACATGGTAGGTATTTATCATATAAGTATATCAATTGGCTAATACCAATTTTACATTCGCATGATAAAGCCTGATTATCATTGAAACAAAAATCCTAATATTTAAAAAAAACAAAACAAAACAAAACACCTGATCTTCAAAGAAAGATCTATAGTAGGGTTTAAGTTAAAAAGAGACTTAGGTAGTCATCAGTATACTGTTATGTCATACTAGAAAGATTTTACTATGACTTTTTTCTCAATATTTTAAATATCTAAATTTAATGTATATAAATTAATATAGATTTGAAAATAGGAATCTACATAGTGACTTGCAAAATGTTTATGGATCTTATTTGAAGCTTTTTGAAAGAATTTATCTCTAGGAGTAGGTTAAATTAAAATAATTCTAGCTTATTAAATTTTCCTTGTTAGTTATGTTAGAACATGATAAAGTTGCTGAACTTGTGTTTGCATGCTTCTTATGTCATATGTTGGCACTCAATTTTCATAAAGCAGGACTAAAATTTTTCACATTGCTTGTATATAAATGCTTTAATTTTTTGCTTTATTTTATTGGTTTAAATTACTTTTATTTATTTATAACCTCTTAGCCACTGAATTTCTGGAAAGCAATTAAAAAAAAAATTATTTTTTTTTTAATAAGCTCTAAATTGAGTCTCAATAAACTACATTATGAAAGCTTAATATTGTATCCTTGTGGGTAAAACCCCTCCAAATTATGCAAATTGGATTGCTGGAACTTATTCAAAATGGCTTCCATATGATTGCCTTAAAATTCTCAAATTTAAAATAACCTTAATTTTAAGATTACAAAGATTTGACAGATTTTGATTATTTTACCATCTGTTTGAAGATTACAACAATATGCTGTTGTAAATTAAGTGTTTACAGGCATTCCATCTGTCAATAAATAGATATCGTTTCAACATAAACTGAAATATGTGGCTAGGAGGTTAATGAATGTTCAAATGTTTTAAAATGTTAATTAAAATTTGTATATAAATGCAATCTGCTGATGCTATAAATTTGCTTCACCCTTTTTTATTCCCATATCTGTTGTGTGCTTGACTTATCTTGTTTTAATCATTGCTTGTTTAACTGCACCAACCAATTTGTTTTTTTTTTTTTGTTTTTTTTTTCTTTTGGTATGTCCCTGGATCCCATATCCTCTTGTTGTTGTTGCTGCTACTGTTAATGATGCCTGGATACTATAATTATTACTACTACTACTACTACTACTACTGCCCTTATCTCCTGTTGCTGCTGCTGCTGCTTTGCTCTTTCTAGTTATTGATTCTGTACTGACTGATAAAACAAGTTTCTACTGTGTCCCTAATGACCTCATCAACTGGCACTTTTCTTCCATCTTCCTTATTCTCACTGATAAACTGCTGCTTTTTTTATCAGTCATTCTCTAAGGTTTTTTTCTTTGACTATTTGGCTCATTTAGCACCTTTTATTTTTTATACTAATTATTCTACCGTAAACTGAAACAATATTGTAGCCAAAATTTGAATTGAAGACTGGTAGCCAATGGCCAGTTTCAATTTTCTTATTTTTCACTTCTAAAGTTATTCAGTGTGACCTCTTTATTAAAGCATATTTTTTGTTGCTTGCTTAACCTTCAATAAGTAAACTTTTGAGCCCTATTAACATTTTGTGTTTACAGTAATGGATAAAATTAAGTTGATAGTGATATAATGTTAATTTTTGTAATAAAAGTTTACCTATTTGAATGTGAAAAGCATAATTTGGATTTAAACAATTATTAAATAAGATTAAGTTTTTGTTTTTCTGATATCAACACTAATTTTTCATGTTTAAAACCTAAATCAGTCGAATTTCCTTATGTTATTGCTTGATTTTATTTTTAATGATCAGAAGATTTTTTGGAAAACAATTGTACTTAGAAAAATGAAAATTTAAGAATGTAAGAGTAGAATTTAAGCTATTAAGAACATTAAAATTGTTTCTAATACCTTATCAAAAGACCAGGTAAATGATAAACGGTTTCTATGATTACCTGTACTTTTATAGCAAATTGTATTTTTTTTGTTTTAATAATCCCACCTTTTAAAAATTAATAGGTGCTTACCAGGGCTTCAGATTAACTTTCTTTGCTATCATCTTGAAAAACAACTTTTAATTGCCCCACCCCCTCTAATTTTTAAATGATCCTGAAATCAAACTTTTTTTTTTTTTTTTTTTAATTTTATCATTTATAGTTGTTAGTAGCATAATAAAAACACCATTAAAATGCTTAGGGAATAAATATTTGTTTTGATAGTCAATCTTTAAACTGTGTGCTCTGCAGCCACTGTGTGCCACCACCTGGTCACTGATATTACTGTGCAGGGGAGCCAGGAACAGAGATTTACAGGAAGCAGTTGAGTATTTCAATTTAGTTTTTGATAAGCAGAAAAGGTGACATGTAAAAGTTGAACAGAGAAAAATTTTTTTGCAATGTTTATTAAGACAAAATTAGTTTTTAAGATTGTATGCTAATGTATTTCATATTTATAGATATTTAATATAAATATCTAAATTTAAGTCCTTTCACTTTCATTTTTCATTCATCAGTTTACAAAAGCTCTTAACATTTTGCATGTGCATATGTGCACATGCATGCTTAATTTATTAAAAAATCACTGAATGAGAAGTAAGATTTTTTTTTTTTTTAATGAATTACTTTTAGAATAAATGTTAACTAAAAAATTTGTACAGATTTGATAATTTCTGTCTGAATTTCTGGGATGAGGATTATGCTACTAACCCTTGTAAATAATAAAGTTAGTTTATCCACACACATACACACACATGCTTTCCCAATTTGTATTGTCCAAAACTTGTCCTATCATCTCTGAGATAATGTTAATCTTGAGCCCTGGTGTTTAGGTATTTCTAATATTAGTAATGTGATATATTAATATTGTGACCATTAGCAACAGAGGAAATGATCAATTAATAGGTAATATTTATTTTGAAAGATAAAATTTGCTTAACAAAAATTAATGAATTAGTATATTCTATATTATATTGTATATCCTATATATATATATATTAATGAAAAGTTTTTTGTATACAAATGAATAAAATACTTGGTTTGAAAAAATGTTTGCTTATGAAATGGAAAAATGTGACAGGAATAAACAAAATTAAAATTTAGAAGTTATTGATAGAAAAATAAGTTCCATTCTATTTTCCCTACTATCTCTTCTATTTCTCAATCTTCTCTGCATGAGGCTACCTTTGCACACTGTTTCTAATATCACATCACAATCATGTGATTGTTTCTATTTGTTCTTTCTTGTGTGTGTTAATTAATGCTTCATTCTAAGTTTGCAACAAACTGTTCTTTCTCTCTCTCTCATTGATAGAGAGACCCCTCCTGGGATAAAATTGCAAATTATCTTATTTGCATTAAGATGAAAGACTTAAAACTTTGGTATATTTTATTCAGTAGCAAGTTCAATCTCTCAAATTACTTTGTAGTTTTATTTTATTTTTTTTCAAATGGGTTTTTAAAAATTTAGAAAGTTCTCGACCTGATCAACACTAATGACCAAGGCTCATTAAACGTACTTGCTGTTACATATATTTACACCTAAGTTCAACCAACTTGGCCTATCATTTATTTGAAACATCAGTCCCTGTACAGTCACTGAAATTGAGCAATGCTGAGCCTGGTCAGTACCTAGATGGGTAGCCACTTGGAAATACTTGATGCTGAAAGCTTGGCTGTACGAATGGTGTAATGGATAACTGCTCGGAATTGTTAATCAGATATCCAAGTTCTAATTCAAGTGGGGTTCGTTATGTTCACTTGCGTGCAAATACCCATGGGAAAGGTATGAATCCACCTCTCCCCCTCCAGTTATGAGTTAATTAGTAAGACTTGTATCACTAAACCATTTGTTTTTTTTGTTTTTTTTAAATCTTATAAAAAGTGTTGATACGCTGTAGAAAAACAAATCGATCATCATTTGTGGATGTGTTAGTGATGTAATAGCAGCTTGGAATGAGAAAGAGCGGAGTTTAAATTCCAGTCAGTTTTGTTCCATTCACTTATGCACAAATACCCTTGAGAAAATTATTTATCTCCCCCCCTAGCTATGGATTAAATAGCAGGACTTGTATTTGGAAAAATCATTGTTATTCTCAGAAATTCTTAATGCAATATTCACTTATAAGAAAAAAAATAAAATAAAATAAAAAATATTTTTATAACCCACAAAGAGTTGATAAGCTATGAAAAAAACAAAATAAATCAATCCTGGGTCAAGTTTCTTTGACCCTTCAAAAACAAAAAAAAATCTGGCGTTTGGTTATTTTTCTTTGAAAAACTAATTTGAGTGGGTCAGGCATCCTACCATAAGAGCAAATTTATTTATGCATACTCGGATATTATTTTATCATAATTAGTTCTATTGTTATTGGTTGAGATGAAATTTTTAAAAAAATAAAATATCTTGGAGCAGATATACAGTAACTTAATGTTGAGTTTATTCTTCTGTTACTGCTTGTAATTGTGTTAAATCTAAATTACTTTTAGTCTGTTGTAGCTTTTCAAATGTTTAGTTTTAGTTTCTTAGATGCATAAATGTATGATGTCTCTGTTAAGTTATTGAGTGCAATGTGATTGCAAAGAAGTGTGCTTTTTGTATACACAGGCCCTTATAGAATAACTTCATAATATTTTTTTTTTTTCCAAAGTTGGGTCAAAATATAAAAATGAATAGCATGAATATTGTCCTTGGCTTTTGAATGGCTAATAGTTCCATTGTTATACCAACTGGGGTAGAAGAAGTAATAGTAAGTTACAATTTAACAGGAAGGAAATGTTTATTATTAAAAACAAAAGCAGTGACTTGTTAAAGTTAACATTCATTTTTAACACAATCATCAATCCATATATGAAATAAAATTAATAAACTGTAACAGCACTGATTCAAAATGTTGATCATAAATAAATTGTTTTACAGAGTAGCACATCTTTTCTTTATAACCCTAAAAGGATTATCTGAAATTAAAATAAAAATCCAATTGACAATTGTATGAAGGTATTTTTTGTGTGATACTGCCTTGTTTATTACTTTTGCTCCCCTCCCAGTTCTTTGTAATGGTTAGTAAGACACTAATGCAAGGGTGTTACTAAGAGTGAAAGTAACTGAGAAAACGTTATTGAGCAGAAAGGACAATAAATTGAATAGTATTCAAAAAGACAGAAGATGACTATTATTGCTTTTAAATTTCCAAAGCTCATAGTTGACAAGAAAGCAAGCTGGAAGAGTTCCACAAGTGAAGAAACTATTAGAATATAACCTACAGTTACACATAGCAATTTCAACAGTAAAATAATGAGACCTAGCTGCCAATCTAGTACTACACTTAAATTCATGAAGTTGAGGTGCCAAAGAGGAAAGTATTTTATTCTAGTTTATAAAGTTTGATATTTATGGAATGCATCATGGCTGTGAACATGTAGCAAACTTAGATAAACTTAATACCACCCTCCCCCACACACACTGGGGCTAAAAACTCCCCACTCCAAAGAAATCCTTTTCATTCAACTTCAATCCCCCTCCTCCCCAAAATTGTTAGATCAGATTTTGGGAGTATGAAGGGGTCAAGAACTTCTCAGCAGCTCCTTCTCAAATGTAACAATACAATAATCATGAAAAATGATAGGATTACTTAGGCATTAATCAACAATTCTTCACTGAGGCTTAAGTCATCTGTATGCTCAGTTTAGGAACAAGCTGTGCTCTCTGAAAATTCTATCTACTATAAGGGTATAGTATCTGTTGTGCAGTCTGTGAAAATGGGTTAAGCACTCTCTGAGAGAGAGAGAGACACACACACACACACACAAACTTAAAAACAGATTTTTTTTAATCTAACATTTCCTTTCTTATAAATATTATACCTAGTGTGTACATGTTTACATAAACATCACTACTTTTTCTTGGCTAATGAAATTAGTCTCTAATCAAAAGTATTAAGAAAATGTGCCTCTTAGCAAGAATTGAATCTGCATTCCCTTTCTTAAGAAATACTCCAGATTAAGATTTTTTTTTTTTTTTTTTTTTTTGAGAGACACACACACATTGTTAAATGATAATGAATGTCTGATCATGATCCATTCTGATGTTAGTTTTAGTTTTTGGTGAAAATAAACAAAAATTGTCCAATATTTGGGTATTTTTTTTTTTTTTATTAAGTTGGTCCTTGATCAGAGCTTTTGGCTCATATGAGCCATCTTCAGTGGTTATACAGGTGTTTTAATGTAATAGACATTCATTGTCTGTTATATTATGAATATCTGTTTAAATAATAATCTGCTGCCCAAATATATATATATATATTAGTTGTAGAGTGGACAAATGAAATGGCCAAATATAAGCAGGTGTGCACACATGAGCTGGTGTGCATACGCAGACAAGCAAATAATCGTTAAATTTATGCATGCTCAATGCGGTTATACAGAGCAAAGATATGTATTAATTAGTACATATACGCATATGTACATTTTTGGTGTTCCCAGTGCCCATATATATATATATATATATATATATATATATATATATATAGGTACTGGGAACACCAAAAATGTACATATATATTAATTATGTATGCGTATATGTACTAATTAATATATATATATATATATTCCTCTACATACAAGCTGGAATCAAAAATTGATTTGGCATCAGTCAGAGATTCTACTCCTAAGCTATCAGTACACAGCAGAGAAAGTGAAATTTTAATATTATATGTGATGTATACAAACACTTGTAGCCAATAGTGCTCAATTCGTAACTGAACAGCGATGTGTTAATAGCAGATAGATTTATTTTAAATCCAACGTTATAGTGAACATTTCTTATTTTAAATAGATGCCCAATTTTTATTTATTATACAGTATGTATTACATTTATTGGCCTACACTTTTGAGAAATCTAAGTTCGATCCCTGCCAGTGGGCATATTTTCTTTGCTTAGATTTCTTGACTCAAAAACACAGGCCAATAGATGTAATACATACTGTTTTTAATTAAAAAAAAAAAAAAATAATTGGGGGTGTCTATTTCAAATAAATGTCCATTGTAGTTAGAGATGGGCAGTTTAACTGAAAAACCAACTTTTACGGTTTCATCTTCACACTGTGAAACTGCATCAAAATATGAAACCGAAATTCTTTGGTTTTGCTATCGTTACTGAGTGACCATATCCAAAGAAACACTATAGAAAAATACTTTCAGATGTTAGTTAATAAAATTAAATTGTATCAACATTTATACCATTGTAAGAGAAAAAGATTGAACAAAAATGTTAACATTTAAATTGACTAGTTTTAGGAAATAAATGTGAAATCTATTTGTTTACAAAGATGAAGAAAAAAAAAAGGAAATATGACAGATATGACACTTGGAAATCATAGAATGTTTTCAAACAAAAAAAAGGAAAACACAACATGATGTCTGAAACCTATTTGTTTCAGTTACAAAAAAAAAAAACTTTTGTGGTAAAGTTAACAAAATAGCGAGTAAAAATAAGCAAATGGTTGCAGGTTTCTTATTGTTAAATTTCATGAAGTTGGATTTTTTTTTTTTTGTAAGGGTTTTACTTTTCTAGTAAGCCAGTATGCCAATCATGAAATAGTTTTGCAAGCAAGAAAAATGAATGAAGATTTATTTCTTTTATTTCTTTTTTTTTTTTTTTTTTATCATCTAGGGAATGCACCTAAATTAGATATTAAGAATAATTAAAATAGTTCTTAATTTCAGTTTTAAAATGTGTATATTTCCAGATGTGAGTCCCTAGTGTAATATTTTGCCTTTTTTTTTCTCTCATATGTGTTGTCCAAAGACACAAATATAGAATTGTTGCCTATCTATATTATATAGATAGGCAACAATTCAATCTATATAATATAGGTTATTAAAATAGACAAATAATTTAGGTTTGAAACCTGATCATCTTGATTTCAGTGTAGCAGCAAGCACATATATGGCAAGTGGTTAGAATATTGCTTTCTGACCATGAGACCTGGGTTTGAATTGTTATGCTCTATTTGTCAGGAAAGTGACATTATTGGTCTTGAGAGATGATCCCAGCATGCAGCATCTTCAGCAAATATCTGGAAACTACACCATTGTATAACTGGAGCTGTTTGGAAGCCATCAATGGTTGTGCTAGTATAAAGTCACGAGTCGTCATGACCAAGGGTTTGAGCCTACTGGTGGTGTTCAAACTTTTTGATCATGCGCTCACTCCCAAAAACTAACTAAGGTCTGCATTACATAGTTGCACTATAAAACATAGGTGGGTTTTGTTGGTGTTCAACAAATGTTAGAATTTGTGTCTGAGCAGGTGTCTGCAATGGGGATTGGCTAGCTACCCTAGCAGATGGGTTTGCTTGAAAAACAGGTAGCTGATGTCTCCCATACTCTGGATTAGCTTACTAATGTAATGTGTTCATTCCTCATGAGAATTCCATTATTTTGGATTTATATCTAGTAAATAACTTTATTCTTTAAGTTGAAAGGTGAACCACTGTATCTGGATATTACTATTTTTTTCCTTATAGTTGAAACCTATTTCAAAACATTTGTGGATATATATAAAAGTAACTTGTTACTTTAAAAGAAGTTAAAAAAAACAAAAAAACTATCAAATTGAATGTGTGCAAAAGGATTACATACATTTTATGCCCCCCCCCCAACAAGAAAATTACTTTTCATTTGAAAATTCTAATATTCACGAAAATAAATGTTTCCTTTAATATGCAAGTTATAAGCTTTATTCGGACTATTGTCCTCATCTTTGTCGTCATATTTATTACATTTCAGCTGTTTTGAACTGCACCCTTTATTTTGCTCGCTGGGGTAGACTGTTCTAGTTCCACATGCCATGTTTAATGGATATCAGTTATTGGTTATCTCCGGTTTATTTCCCTCTGAAAGTTCTCCATAGCCTTAGCCGGGTATTGAACTCACTCTTTGGGTCCTATCACTGAATCTAACTAACACCTTTATCCACTGTACCATGTGTCCTTGAGGACATCTGTGTATGAACTTCTGGGTATTATAAACCTAATGTCTTCAACCATTTTTTACCAGTGCTCATATTGCAATTTTTGCTGTTATTTCATGTTTTTACCAGAGCTCATATTGCAATTTTTGTTGTTATCACTTTTCTCTGGCACTCCTTATTACTGGTTCCCATATTGTATTCATTTCTATGCTTGGTCGGCTCATGAGATTTTTTTTTGTGGCCTAGCATATGTGCTGATTCCTTAAGTTTATGAATTTTCCAATGGTGTTGTTTGTCTATGATCTCAACCTGATCCCACAGAGGGCTGTGATCTCCCTTCTTTCTCTATATGTAGTCAGCCACGCCTGATTTTTCCACTTCCCCTTCCCCTTGTGTTACAGCTTTCTGGTGTTCTTGAAGTCTTACCTGAAGGGGACGACCTGTTTCCCCTTTATATTTCTTTCCACAGCTGCACCACCTGAAGAAGGCCAGAGGGTTGTAATATTTATGGCGACAAAGATGAGGACAATAGTCTAAATAATGTAAATAATGTACATGATACCTCATCTCAGAAATATAGACAGATACTGCAAGTTATAAGCTTGACACTTTTGTGTTATGAGAGAAAAAAAAAATGTGTTCTGCAAAATTTAGCAGTAGGGTTTGAAAGTTCATTTTATATTTTGGTCATTTGTGTTTGAAATGGATTCATCACCTTTGTCCTCCAAGTAAAACTACTCTGTTTGATGGCAGATATGACCTTCCCATTTCAATATTTAAGAAAAGAATATGTTGGATGATCCATATAATGTTTATTTATGTTCCCTATTTGAACCAATTCACAAATTTATGAAATTGTTATATTTGGGTATATCATAAAATATGGTTAATGCATGTTAGATTGAAAATGGGTTTTAAATTGTAATCTACACTATATTTCAGTGCATCCACAAATACTATTTTTATCATGTTTAGTGTATATTTTAACATCTACCTTTTTATTCTTTCAACTTCATACATGTTTTTGCAACCAAAGTAGCACCTAGAGCAAAAAAATCATTTTGTTTCAAATGCCTTTTGATGCAATAAAAAAAAAAATAAAACTGTAGGATAAAGCTGTTTGAATTCACTTTCAAAACAGCTAAGTGAGAATAACTAAATCATTTCTTGTAATTGAAACAATATATTGAATCTGTTACACAAGTTTATTTGACTTCTTAAATAACTGACTTTTGAAAAATGAGAACTGTATAATCCTCTCAATTTTACTTATGATAATGGACATTTTAAAGAGTTTTGGCAATGCTTAATTACAGATTTCTATTTTGGTGTCTTTCACAATTTTGAATTGTTCATTTTTTTTAATTTTCTTTTTTATCTTGATGCTTTTTTTTTTTTTTTTTTTTTTTTTTTTTTTATAAGCATATCCATTTCCAATTGCTTGCTTGCTTTTTTATTTTGTTTTATTACATTTTAAATATAACATACTTTAAGTACATTATCCAAATTACTTTCCCTCTTCCTGTCTCTCTGCTTCAGTAATTGTAAAAAAAGAAAAAAAAAAAGAAAGTAGATTCTTGCTTGAATATATCTTTAACAGAGATATATATATATAAAATATGCCAATAGAAATATATAAAATCTGTTGGATTGAATTTTTTATTTTAGTAACCAACTTAAAATTCAGTTAAGTCAATCTTGGGAATTGTTAGCCTTTTCTTGATTAATTAGTTTAATAATTTAACTTGGTTTTGGTTATATTTGATGTGTTTTGCAAACTTTTGGTATAGAAGACATATTTTCATGGGTAAAGTTGTAAGCAAATGTATTTTAATATCTTAATTTGTGGATTATTGACTCAGATTTTTGTCAGAAACTATGCTTGGTTAAAACTCGGTCCTTTTTCAAAAAAAAACCTTTTATTTGCAAGGTATTTTTTATACTATTTTTTTTCTTATGGTGGTATGTTTAAAATATCTGAGCATTTTTAGATTTGAGTGAAAATTAAGAATAATATATAATCTTTAAATTTTATTTATTGGTTTTGCTTATCAAGTTAGTTAATCATAATATTAATCAGTGCACTAGATTATACTAATAAATTCATCAGAAAAAATACTACTTAGTGTAAGTGTTACTTATTCTCTGTTGTGAAAATGGTAAATATTTTTTTATTTTTTATTTTTATTTTTTTTCTGATTTGGCATACATAGAATCAAAATAATGTAGTTCACATTGGATTCTTTGTAGAAATCCTGTATCTTTACTTTTGCAGGTCAGGAATTTGGAATAACTTGACTGCTCTCTCTACTTATTATTGAACCCTAACCATGATCTCATTTGGTGCTGTTTGACTTAACAGTTATTTTGTCTAGTCAGTTACATCAATCAATTAAGCAATGACTGACACGGATGTGCTGGATTTGTATCTTGACGACGTTGATGTGGGTCCTCCTGGGGGTCTTCTGGGTGGGATGTCAGATGACAGCACTAGTTTGGGGCTGTCTTCTGCACTAACCCAGGATGACCCCTTGCAACAGTCCCCCTTCAACCAAATGCCTGGCATAGCTGCTAGTGCCCAATATGATTTCAGTCAATTTGTCACCCCCAAATTTCATCACATCAGTGACCCTTCTTTGGGTGGCAGCCAGAACTTACTTGGTCAAACTCCACCACCACACCCATCATTGAGCAATAGTGACTCCTTACTACAATCAACCAATCAGTTTAATAATTATAACATTTCCACAGGTCAGACTATAACAACTCCACAGCAACAGCAGCAACAGGATTTGGTATCAAATTCTGTTTGGAATCCACCTCAAACTAACACCTGTTTTATACAAACACAACCAGTTCAAAATCAACCTACAGAAGTGCAACAAAATGTGGCAGGTACAGTTGACTTGAATATGTCTTCATACCTGACACATCATGATTATGCATTACCAGCAGCTCAACAGC
>OZ010576.1:29643144-29688144 GCA_963932145.1 Acanthosepion lycidas
ATATAACTGTTAACACCTATAATTCTTCACAGCCATTGCATAACTTTCAAGCAACTGACTATCTTGAAACACACAATCCTCAGCAGATGTTGCAGCAAGTGCAGCAGCAGCAAGTCTGTAACGGGTCCACGATGTTGAACTCAGGGACCAACCAGCAGTCTGTTGGAACAAATGATGCAGCTGTCAATATAGTGCAACAGTACACTTTCCAAACAACTGCAGCTTCTAATTCTCCCCAGCTTCAACTCCAACAGTCACAGCCTGTTTCTGGATCTCAACCTGTCAGTTATCATACAGGACATTCAGTACCTCAGTACCAAGCTACATACAATGTTAGTGCAAATATTTTAAACCCATCTCCAAAGACTGCTCCTGCACCACAGCAGCAGCAACCAACACCTCAAATATCCCAGACAGAACTTGGGCATCTTACAGAACCATCTGCTACTTATAAACAAAACTTTCACCCACTAGAACAATTGGTGACTTCTGCTATGACTTCCAAACCAGATAATCGTATGGTTATCCAAGCTTCAGTAATTAATAATCAAATTGGTAACACTGTCCAAACAGCACCAGCCTCAAACTTTGTTCCAAATGGCTTTGAAGGCACTGCTTCAGCAAGTGTTGCTGAAAGTCCTGTTGTCACGGCAAATGCTCCAGAGTTACCTCAATCGGTCAGCTTTATATTCAACACTGTTTGCAATACTCTGGGACCAAACCAGTCCAAATGCCTCCTTGTCCAATGTCCTCCTTCAACACAAAGCACAAACCAATTGCAACAGCAACAACAATCTCTAGTACCAGAAACTGGAACTCAACTCTGTGTGTCATCTCCCTCGACAAGTACGTACAACAACGTTGTAAAACTCCAGCCTCAGCATACTTTTTCAAAAGGCCGCTCTTTCCACTTGATACATGCAGATCTACAGATTCCTCAAGAGAACCAGTCTCAGACAACTACAACAGTCCCCCTCTCTCAGTTATTATCATCTGGTAACATCACTCGTCTTGTCCCTCAGTCAACTGCTCAGCAAACATTTACAAATGCCTCTTGCCAAATCTCCACTGCTGCAAAACAAGTAACCCAGCAAATACATCTGACAACTGTATCACCAAAGCAGCAATCGGGAACCCAACCACTTGCGAAAGTAATTACATCTGCCAGCCCTGCTATCTTCACTTCAACTAGGGTAAGTTCATTTTATTAATTTGTTAACTCTGTAATAATTTTTGTTGGTGTTTTTCAGACAAGGTATTTATTATCTGTTTTGCTATTCAGAGCAGCATGTTCAACCAGTTCTTGTAACTAGGCAAAAATGATTGCAAGTTTGATCCTTTAAAGTGTGTGTTGTTGTTTGTTTGTTTTTTTTTTGTTTTTTTTTTATGGTTTAAAATAACTTTATGGAAAAATACTTTAACTGGCACATTGAAGTATGAGAGAGATATGCCAGTGTGTTTGGCGAGGGAATTACGATTCATTTAGCTGAGATTTTTACAGATAATGTGTTGAATTAAACTTGTGTAACTTTTTTTTCTCTCATGTTTGTGATATTTGTGAAATATCAAGCTTTCTTGCATTTTCTTGTTCAAGTTCAATAAAACTAAACAATTAACTCTATTCACCATTGAATAATTAAGATTTCTATATCACCTGAAGCATGAGAATTTGTGATATAGAAAAGTGTTGTGTGTGTATGTACATTGCATGAGTGGATTATTATATAAATGTTAGCTCTATTGTCACATGTTATCTTAGAATCTAAGATTTAATTTAATGACCAGTAATTCACATTGCCTCTTGATGACAACTTCTTGTTGAGAAGTGATCATAAACAAATAATTCTGCTTCTAAAATCATCAGAAGTAAAAAATATCCAAAGAAAGCTAACTCGGGAGAAATAAAAAGCAATTTTTTAATAAAGTGATATCACAACTTAGTAATGTGATATTCTGTTATGCTAACAAAAGGCATCTTTATTTCAAATAGCTTTAAGTAATGCTTTGTTACCATAAGGGAATATCTCATTGAGAACAAGTTGCATAACTGATATATAGTTATTAGTTAAACTATAACTCTGCTACAAACCAGTTAAATTTTTTAGTCTCTTATTTTTACCTGTTATCATGCAAGTTGTAGCTTAGTCATGTTTGTAATTTTACGCAGTTAATTAATAGTAATGGTCCAGTTAGATAGGCATCTTGTGTGATGTTATCAAGTTTGTTTTGGAGAGCAATTTTCTAATGAAGTGAGTTTGATTCTCTTTTAGTGCCTCCTTACTGAAGCATTGTGTTAGTCCAAGTTAAATAACTATAGGTGCTTCACTGTGAAGCACTGATTAGAAAGCTGTCCCCCCTCCCCCCGGGGGGGGACTATTAGTCAGTACCATTGTTTAAGACAATGGTTCTCAACTCTTTTTTGCTCAGATATTTTTTCCACTATATTTCAGAATGTCATTTCTCCCTTACAAGATTCTTCAATTTGAAAAGTACAATGTAGAAAGATCAATATTCTAGTAGTTTGATACTGGGGAAATGTTCTGCTCTTTGTACCACTCCAGAAAGTACCAGACACTTTCTGCCATACTTTCTTTTACAAGAGTCTGGTATTGCTGCCATGTTTGGACTGCTGAATCATCTCTTTTCAGCTTTGATAGCACAAAATTGTTTACATGGGCTCGAAAGAGATGAATTATTTTCCACTTGACCAGCTCTTTCTCACCAGTGCAGCTTTACAAGCCTGTCATTACTCTATCGCTATTTCTATGGCAAATGTTTAAACAAGCTCCACTCTTTATTTCTAATATTTCATATCTTTTCTAGCTAGGATTCACTATGCTACATTAATTGGGTTGAATTTCCCACATTTCTCTTGATTCCATTTATAGGGAGAAAGTTCCAATTACAGCTCCCCCCCCCCTCCCCACCAAGAACTGCTATTTTGTGGAGTAAACTCCTGTGCAGAAACTTCCTTGAACACTAATATCTTAACCATTTTAAGTCGAAGGCCAGTCGCTATCTATCCTCCTTAACCTCAATTCCTTTTACCGTCTAACATTCATAGCACACCTCATTCAGTAACTCTCTATATTGAGAGACTCTTGAGCCTTGTATTAGGTGAAATTTTGTTAAAAATGAAAAAGAATAAAACAGTTTGAATCTGCCAATTTGTGATTTTAATTTCTGTTTCATACTATAAATTTGTCTAAGAAATTTGTATTAGAAGTGAAAAAAAATTACTAGTTTAAAAATTCAATTCCTGACATTGATTTTATGCAAACACTTTATGTAGACAAATGAAAGATTATTAAAAATTAAGGTTGTAGCATTAATGATTTACATTTATTTTTAACAGATAAAGAAAAATGATAAAGTGAGTCGGTTATATGAGCAGTTCTTGTAATAACATTTTTCTCTCGGGTTGTATGTGGATTGTAATTTAAATCTTTCAGTGATTAATAACTTAAGATATTCTTTCTTCAGAAGTCTTAATAATATTTTTAAAATTAATTTTTAATTTTTTAGACTATCCAAGTGAGTGGTGATAAATTAGTGCCTTCTTCCTTGAAGCCTGGCACAGAAATCACTGTTGCCCAGCCTCCAACCTCTTTGTCAACATCAATGGACTTACAGGCATCTCAAAAATTCATGATAACCACAGCTACCAGTGGTGGAACTGTTCAGGTTGGCCAAGTGACAAGAGCACCAAAATCTAAAAATCAGCCAAAAGTTGTGAGCCTAACAATTAAACCACCATGTAAAACGACTACCTCGAATACTACCATGATTGTTAAAACTGATAATAAAAAGAAGAAAACAACCCCCAAAAAAAAGAAGGTTTATAAAACTCCTCAAGATAAGGCTAATGAGATAATTGCTCAAGCTTTAGTTGATGCCCAGCAAAAAGGAATTACAGAGATCCCTCGTGTGATTCCACCATCAGGTGTAATCGGTGAAAATACTGAAAAGCCAGCAACTGAGAAGCCAAAAAGGGTACGAAAACCAAAGGAGGTAAAGGAGGTAAAAGAATCTAAAGAGAAAAAAACAAAATCTTCGAAAAAGACAAAATCTCCCAAGAAAAAAGTGTAAGTATTTCTAATTAACCTCTCTTTATGATTACTGTTTTGGCATTGTATGATATTTTATAGTATTATTCAGTTTTCCTTTTTAGCATATTACAGAAGTCAAAATTAGATTGTTATTTTGGTGTCATATTTACTAAATGAATTATGACAATATTATATACTGAAAGTATTTTACATATTTCTTGTTTCCTTACATTTTCATTTCTTTAAAGAATTTATTTTGAGAATTGATTAGACTATTGATGTTATTCTTTTTGCTTTTGTTGTTAAACTTTAGCTGATCTATTCTATGGCTTTCCTCTGGTGCAGGTTGAGAACCCTTTATCTGAAATTCTTGGGACCAAAAGTCCTTTAGTTTTCAGATTTGGGGATACAGGCTATTTGTATATATCGTCTATAAAATGGGTAGGCTTGGGAATGGAACCAAAGCATAGACATGATATCACAGTTTATACATATACCTTGAAAGTAGTTTTATATAAAATTTAATAAATTTTGTGTACATACAGTTACAGGTAATGACGCTAGTCATATAATGCTCACACACATTTTTAAGTGGGGAAATTAAGATTTCACATTAAAATGTTTTGTACTTTCTGTGCACATACAAAAAACATTAGTACTACTTACAAAAATATATAAATGTATGACTTTTTGAATAATATCTTTACTTGAACATGAAACACCTGGTAAATAATCCACAAATGAAGGCGTTACCATGATGATTGCAAAAAAGATTTTTTTAAAAACTGGCGCTAATTTAGGTTATGTAGCTGGACTTTCTAATTTTTCATTTCTGACAAGTCATGTCATCACCTGAAAAACTTTTGGCTTTTCAGATAAAGGATACTCAACCTGTATTCATGTCAGGAGTAAGGTGGAATTTAAAAAAAATTTTTCCTCTCTTTCTCAGAAACAAAATGAAAGTCACTTCTAGCTCTTTCCATAGGGACTATGTACCTGAAGAAAACCATAGAATAGGTTAAAATTTAGTTATAAAATAAGCAATAATGATTTCTCTCAAATTACATAATATAATTTGATTTATTAGGTTGATACATAAGTAACTTCCGTTTTTGGGAGCCAATTGAAGAATAAAATTGATAAACAAAAATGGAAATTATTTATGACTCAACCTAATATATTTAGTGTATACAAATGAGAGTATATCAACAGAATTGTTATTATTTTAGGAAATTAGGCATATTAAGCACTTTACTCTCATAGATACAGCATGCAAATGTATGCGTGTTTTAAGTATTTATTAAAAATACTATATAATATAAAAAATAATGATACTTATACGTTGCCTTTTTATGTTCTGTTAGATTGCTCCATTAGATTTATTGAAATTCCTTTTTTTTATAGCTTTACTATAAAATTTAAGAATTTAAATGAAAATGTTTTCAATCTGCTACTTCCATCTTTGGTTCAGTGATAAAATGGTAGCCAAGAAAGTTCACTCCAAAGTTAGGTTTTATTACTATGAACTTGTCTAAGGAGAAAAATGTAATTTAACTATGTATCACAAACATTAATTGTAAATTTGTCCTCCTTGTTTAATTACTTGTTAGCATTATCATAAGGAAAATCTCTTATATATATATATATATATATATATTTTTTTTTTTTTTATTTGAAGAAACCCCATTCCTATTAAACGAAACAAGAAGCGGGGAATTGATTCTGATAATTCAGATTTGGAAATGACACCTCCAAGAATTTCTTTGGAAGATGATTCAATTCAAGTAAGTTTTAAAAGTTTTCATTAATTTTTTTAAAATATGGTCTTTTTCTTTTTATATTGTGTATTTGCTTTAATGGCTGAATCAAAGATTTTCACTCAAATTTGTGTGTGTTGTACATTTTTTTTACCAGATAATTATAGGCACAGCTTTAAAATTTGGTTACTTAAAAACTGATTATCAGCTTGGCTGAAGAATCTATCTTGTTGAAAAACAAGTTAGACAGGAATGAGAAGATCATATTTCTAATAAAAAAAATTATTTCACTATATTACAATATTCTCCACCTTTTTTTAAAATCAAATCTTGTAAAATTTGATCTAAGACAACTATTACCATCTGTAAATATATATACTTTGTTTAGAGCACTAAACTTTATAACAATCAGAAAAAAGAGGCACTATAATTTTTGTGCATCTACAAACTTCATTAAAAACCCTTTTAAAGGCATTTTATGAGTAATTTGGAAGTTTGCTAATTATAAACTAAAAGAAAAATCTACATGTCTGAAAAAATTCATCAGCCTCCAAACTTTGTATTGAACAAAATAAATTTTTACAATTGCATGAGATTTAGTTTTAATATTATAGAATTTATGGCCATTTAAATTAATGTGTGCTTAAAATGATCAATGCTATTCATAAACTAGCTTTTATCCACATATTTTGTACTATTGGATGATAGAATAAATAACCTTTTATGGATATCTTTTCCATTTAAAGTCAAGTGACTTTAATTTTCATTATATTTTTTAAAATTTATTTGTGATCATTTTAATTTAGTTTAAACTAAAAAGACCCAGGGTTAGCTTGGTAAGGAAGTTTCAGAAATTCTAAATGTACAGTGTGCAAAAACTCATTTCAATTCTTGAGTAAAATATTCATTCATATTTATTGTACCCACTCTCCCAGCCACAACTTCTCAAAATGCAGTTTAGAATGTCTGCTGTATAAATTCTAAATAAACTTCAATTAATGTAGTGAATTAGTTCCTTCCTTGAAAAAATTCAGTTCTATAATAGTTTATGCATGATTTGAATGTTTCAATGAAGGGAGTTATAGTATGAATAGATTTCAGAATAAATGATCATGATAATTGGATTGGGGGGAAAAATAATGTCAGTTGACCAGCTGAGAACTGTGCTCCTCCCACCATCTACAATTATTTAATTGGGTATCAGTGTTAATATTTCTGAAGCATGGTTAAGTACTTTTCCTGGATTAAGCCTTCTGAAATGTCCATGTCAAAAAAATATTGTAAGCTATTTTTCAATTTAAAACCAGTATCCTTGAATTACAAAGGAATATATGGTTTGTCTCTGTGTTGGTAGAAAACAATCAAAAAACAATTTGATTATACAAATGTTTTTTATTATACACTGTGTTCCAAAAGTCATCAAAGGATTTCAAAATTTAATATCTTTATTTTTAGCTTTAATTCATAGTATTATGTAGAATAGATATGGGAAATAAATTTATACTAGTTGAGAAAGATTACATCTTTTAAGTGGTAACCATTTTCAGCTTCATACGAACATACCCATTCTAAGGCATTTTCCACCACAGTGTTGCAAGCTGTAGTGCTTTGATGTCTGTCTGGTTGCCCCATCTTGTTGTATGTAAACAGGTTGATAAATTTAAAGATTTGTTGGAGCGATGCCCAAGAGATTCAAATCTGTCAAGATTGCCTTCAAGTTGATGCACTCTGATCTTCTATAGTTTCTCTTACTCTCTCAAACACTCCTTCATTCCTAACCAAATGTGGTATGCCATTTTGTGAACATTCACTTATGGAACCTTTAGTCTCAAAACTTGGAGATTTTCTTACATCATAATGGCAACAATATGCTTGTTGATGTAGAAACATTTCACTATTGTGTTTGCTTTTCAGTCCTTTATTTTTACAGGATTAATTTCCCAAACCTCCTTTATAAAATACCTGAAAGAAAACTTAAAAAGTTAATAAACTTTTAGACTCCTGGGTGACTTTTGGGACACCTGGTATAATTTTGTTGGTCTAATGAAATGTATAGAAACTTTTGCCAAGTTAACACTTTCAGTATAGTCATTACTTTTTTTTTATGCAGAAGATCTTTATAAATTGGTGATAAATAACTTCAAATTTCATTGAGGTGTATTAATTTTAATAATCACAAGTGAAAAAAACAATTTAAAGTTTAACTTTAAATATATGAAAGAAAATGCACTAATTGATAGGGATTATTTAAAGTTCAATGATTGCAAATTATATATTGCCTTGTTTTATGGCCAATTTTAGTAGTTGGTAGTTGAGTAATTTTATTTTGTTCATTACCATAAAACAGTACTCAAAGGTTACAAAATAAGTTTCATTTTTTCTTTCTCTCTCTCTCTCTGTAACTTTAAAGTGCTGGCTTTTATTAAAATGCGATAAAAATTCTAAATCTTATATTTAGTTTTTACTATTCTACATGAGTTTGACATCAATACTTTTTATACATAACAAATTCAAGTAATTAAAACCCTCAGTATTTCTCACTTTATTTCATGCTAGAGTCAAACAACAGAGTGTTAGAATGAATGTCATTTGGTCTTGTGGTTGGGGAGATTGAGCATTCAAAATGTGGAAACAATTTTATATGTTCACTTTAGTATGATCAATCACAAAAACAAATGAAAAAGAGACATCCACAATGAATGTCCATATATGCACTGGAAAATAAAGTTAAAACACCTTGAAAGAAGATGCTAATTTTGACTTGGGTACACTATGCGTACTTGTAGTTAACTTTGAAAATTTTATTAGAAAATTATCAGCTATCTTGTGATGTACCACTTGTACCAGTGCACTGTCTGTTTCTGAGCTTTAGACTGTGACACATACTGTGCAAAACTCCAGTGTGATGAAAGAGTCTTGTCAAGGCAGGTATTATGCTACATACATATGCTGTTTTTGTTCAATTAGTCATTTTAAGGGCAGGGGTTGATTAAGTGGTAATGATAGGCTAGGTGGCCATTTTAGGGGAATTGCTGCATATGTTGGTAACAGTTGTCAAAATCAACATTTCTACACCTAGGATGTAGGTTCTATATGGCTATGTAGTACAGATGTTTGCCAAGATTGATACATTAAGAGAGAATCAGTGGTAGGTTCCATAGAGCAAAATGTCATCACAAACAGCTGGGAATCATTTACTTGCAAGAATATAGGGTTGCATGACTTTAACCAGACTTTGATTTGAACCTCAACACTGTCATTTTTCTATTGGTATCACAAGAGTCACTTTAGAGATTAAATTACACCTGTTCATGTTCAGTGATGTAAGCACATCTGCTTTCATGTAAGTGATGCTTGTTTGTGTGTTCAGTATAGATCTTAGGAGGAATGCCATCTTCCTGAATTACACCCAACATGGGCCCAACTCCTGGCATCATGCTGTAGGCTGCTATAATTTACGGCTCCTGTTCATATCTGGTGTTTGTGGATAGGACATTGAGCAGCACCATAAACATCCACAACATTGCAGAAATGACAGCAGAACATGTTAGACAATAGGATGTTTCAAAAGGATGATAACTACTTAACATGCTCTATGAGATACAATAATTTTCCTGGCCAGAACCATTCCCTGTTGAACATGTATGGGACATGATGTCTAGCTCTTTCAATTAGCCCACCTACAACACTGTGTTACATCAACAGGTGCAACAAATGTAGAATAATGTATTACAAGATGGTAGTCACCATTTGTATACATGCCTATGAGAGTACAAACTTGTGTTAATATCCAAGGAGGATGTGTGCCTTAATAAGGAGTTTGAGTATTGTTGATAGATTTCATATTTTGAAATCTGCAAATGAATCTACTTAGTTCTAGTATATCATCAGTGTTGTATAATTCATTTATTATGTCTAATCTTGTCAGTGCTGAAATTGCTAAGCCTGCCAGCATCTATATTACAATTCTGTATTTTTGTTTCTGTTCAATTTGGCCAGTGCTGAGTTCACTCCAGGTTTTAATATTACTGGTTCTTCAATATTTCTGTGTTTATATATGTTTTTTCCCCTCCTTTTTTATACTAACAAACAAGGAATTGGACAAAATAAGTGAGGGGAGAGAATTCTAAGTTCTTGCTAACCTATTGATATAATCAGTATTTTTTTTCCTCCTCTTCCTCCTCACTCTGAGCAAGTTAAGAGTGCCATTAGTATACAGGGGGTTACAGAGAGGAGAAAGTGAGAGAAAAGATTTGGTATGTTGAAGGGGGAGGAAAGGATAAAAGATGAACAGGGATTAAGACAACAGAAGATGGAGATTGATGTTGGATTTAAATTTTTGAATATTGTAAGGAAGCAAGCAGAAGGGAATTCCACTGTCAGGAAGTGCAAGAAAAGAAGCAAAAAGTAAAAGGGTGGGACCTAGATGCCAATTTAGTTAGTTCATGTAGTCAGGGCACCAGCTTGTCAGAGCAGTTGCCATCAAAATATTTGTAGTAAAGACAGAGGAAAGCCAAGCACATTGCACATTCTTTAGATTTTATTAAGAACCTCGATAAGAACAGCAGGAGCTCTAGACCAGATATGGCAACAGTATTCAATGCACGAATGAATCGTAGATTTGTAAAATGTGCAAGATGTACTCTGAGAAAAACCTTCTGGCATGACACGATGAACCAACTTTCCTTGCAGTAGATGCAGCTATTGATTCATTGTAGATGTTCCATTTCAAGTCAGTTGGAAATATGAGGCCAAGAAGGTGCAATGAGACACTCTCCTGGAGTTGAGGATGAGCCATGCTGATGGCGAGCAAAAAAAAGTTTCTCTATGGTGGTTAAATAAGAACTGTTTGTCTTTGGAGGCATTAAAATTTACAAGCTGTTTCCTGTCCCAGTTAAGCACTGATTGGAGGTTTTGCTAGGAGTAAATGGTAGTGTCATCTGTATAATTTCCTACTTGGGAACTGATGACATCAGAAAGATAATTGGTGAATATCAGAAACTGTGTAGGATTCGGGATATAGCCTTGGAGGTGGGGAGACACCTGCATCTGTGTGAATGGATCTGGAAACGAGCTCGTTCAGAATGATCTTCATTTCACAATTTGATAGGAATGATTGCATTAAATCAAACAATTGTCCTGGAATACCACAACCCTGAAGCTTGTGTTGAAGACCAGCATGCTAAACCTTGTCAAATGCCTTTGAAATATCTGCTGTAAACACGTCAGCGGTAGACCAGGAAAAAGGAGCACATTTCCTGAGGTTGACTGTGAGTATCCTGTCACCTCCACTTGCCTTATGTTAGTCTAATTTAAAAATGATGTCTGAGACCTTGTGCCAAATTGTGCATCAATTGATACACCTTTGCCATCTAGCACTTTCTTTGAGTGAATCCTACGTAAATTCTTTCATTATTCCCTATTATAACATTTTCTGAGACCGAAATGTCTCTATGCTGAGGAAGCCTGTTGAAAATTGCAATAAAGCAGTTTGCTCTATGATAGCCCTCCTTGTTGATTTTGGGAAATGACACATAAGTCCCAAACTATTTCTTCAGATCAAAAAGATATAGAAAGCCAACCACAATGTTTGTATGTGATTGATCCATTGCAACTTTCTCATTGTCTCTGTTGCATGGTCTTTGTCCTTGTCTGAAGCAGGAAGGAGAAACTATGCTCAAGTGCTATGGATTTAGGGGTTGTGTAATGGATAGCAACTCTGAATGGTATGAGAAAGGTATGAATCCATCTCTTCCCCTTAGCTATAGGTTAAATAGTAGGACTCTTATCTGGTACAATCTGGTTATTCTGAAAAAATTGTTAATGCAATATTCACTCTTAAAAAATAATTATTCTTTTTAATACAAAATGTTTTGGTTTTAAATAACCCACAAAAGTTGATAAGGTATAAAAGACAAATCAATTCAATCACTCCATTCATTAAGTGCCAGCCTTCACTTAGCAATAGGGAAACTCAGACAATCAGGAGAAAATATGTATGCTAATCATACCATTGCTTTTAAAGTCAATTCTCAATCAACATTTCTATCATTGTTTGTCCCTCTGACCAATACTTCTTCAACTGGAAATGTGGTCAAAAATTGTAGACATGACTTTGTTCAGCTGTAGGGCAGAAGAAGGGATTCTTTCCCCTGTACCTCACAGCAAGCCAATGAACTTGACACAGTTAATTTTTGGTCCCTGTCACCTTTTTGCATTAATCAACTGTTTTTGATGCCAGAATGGCAAGACAAATCATTACATCATTAGAGTACAGGGACACCTTGGGTAATGTTTTGCCAGGGAGAGTTCTAGAGTCGGTGCATAAAGAGTGACCATCCTGCCAAAATGATTGCTTGATCACAAAAGGTTCCAAATGCTCTCCATTCACTTGCACCACAACACTTTGATTCTAGTGCAAAAAGCTAATCCACTTGTGGAATTCTAATTTCCTTCAAGACGGCCACCATGAAGTAGTGCCTTGGACTCATGAAAGTTGATCAATGCAGCTTCTGTGTCATTTGTTGTCTGTATTTTGTGTTCCATATATAAATTGTCTTTCCATTCACAGAAAAAGTCTTTTTGAATAATATGCCCATAACAATCTGAAGCTGATTCGTCAAAACTAAATCTTTTAACATGGACTTATGGGTCTCTATCAACCCATCCATAATTGTGTTAATGTGCCTGCATGTGTAATACATATTATTTCATAACTTAGACCTAAACAAACAATAGAGACTTGTTTAAGGGATTGAAAATATCCTGACATAAATTATTAAATAACCTGTATTACAAGTATTGCTAATTGCCCATTTTCTTATTTTCATAATTGGAAAAAGTCACATTTTCAAATGTAGATATTAACACTTGAAGAAAGCTGTAGAATGGATCAGCGAGAATAATATAAACAAATTAAAGAATGGGTTCAATTGGCTGAACAATTCTTGGAATGTTTATGAATTTTATTTATGTCCTAATATGATTTTTATCTGATTTGTAAAGTTAAAAAAAATTACCACCAGTTTGCTTATGGATTCATTTTCTTATAATTTAGGAATACTTTTTTTATAATGCTGAGCCCGTAACATTTTCACCGGTGCATTGTTGTACCATCTGGTTTTACTGGCCATTTTTGAGGAAAAATAAGAAATTGCTATTTACTTGAAATAAATGACAAAGCTGCTAGCAGCAATTTCTCATGGATGCTGTCCTTTTACCTTTAATGGGATATTCTACAGTACAGACTAAGCTAAATGATACCTGCCCCCCAACCAAACAATAAAAATACGTCAAAAATGTTTTGTATTGTATGCTACTCTGTCTATGCTGATTTGGAAATAACACCAAGTTCTGGCTGATAACAGCATTAACATTATAGACTGAAATTTCACAGTGTCTTGGAAATATATTTCATCAGTAGATGACTTTAAAAATCATGCATATAGGTTGGAAAAATGTGATGGGATGTTCTTAATCTTATGTGTGCATTGTAGAATGATTTTTTTCCTGGAGGCATTTCCGAGAGCATGAAATGCATTGAAAAAACTTTCCATTTTGTCATAGATTTACCTAAAATTATTCTTAATGTATAAAAATTTGTGTATCATCTTCCCATATTGTCAACATGGAAAAGTATCAAGCACTAAAAACAAATACAAACAGTTAATTTTGGTCAATTCGTTTAAAAAAAAAAAAAAAAAAAAAAAAAAATTCTTACTGAAATGCATCAAGTAAGAATTTTGTTTTTTTTATGAATTGGTTGATATTAAGTGTTTATAGACATACACATATACACACACACATATATATATATATATATATATATATATATATATATATATGTGTGTGTGTCTATAAACCTGGCCAAAAATTATTGCACCATCACTGACGAGGAGACTAACATCATCAAACAAGCCCAGAAACTTATATTATTTCACGATGATTCCATGTGAACCAAAAAAAGATAGCCCAAACTTTTCCATAGTAATGGGAGTGTTTGATTCTGCAAAAGCTTGTGAATTGTATGTGAATGTATATTACTACCGTGGAGACTTAGATATACTTTTGATGGCAACAGCAACACTGATCTGTACAGAGATGACAGTTATCCTCCTATGTTATACCAACCTATAAAATACAGATCACCTTAGAAAACAACTTAATAAATTTTTCAAGGATCATGGACTAAATATCACCACTAACACCAATGCTAAGGTGATTAACTTTCTGGACATCATTTTTTTTACTTATCCAAATAATATACAAGACTTTCACTAAAGAAATTTATAATCATAAATACTTTAGCAAAGAATCTAACAATCCCCCAGGAATTTTAAATAATTTGCATAAATCAGTACAGCATAGGCTTTCTACTAACTCGGATAATAAAGATATTTTTGACAAATATGAAAATAAATATATAGATACACTAATAAAAACCAAACACACAGTTAATATAGAATATCTCGACAATAATAAAACTGACAACAAAACTTGCAAACAGAAAATGCAACATGATTTCGTTTAACTGACCATATAACAGTAATGTCAAAAACAACATAGGTAAAATTTTCCTTAATTTAATCCACAAAGCATTTCAGCAATATTCCATTGCTCAACAAGAAGATTAAAATTAGCTACAGCTGGACTAAAACCTTGAGCAGTATACAGCACATGATAATAATTTAATATTAAACAGATATTTAAACAACTTCAATAGTAATGATAGTACTGACAAAAATTGTAATTGCTGAAAATATAGTACTTGCCCACTTAATTCTAAATGCATGAATAAAGGCATTATTTACAAAGCTATCATTGAGCATAATGACGAGACTAAATTTTATTTTGATTCCACTGCTACCTATTGAAAATCCCAGCATTACTATCATAAAATGACTTTTACCAATAAGCAATATTCAAATACCATGGCACTTTCTAAATTTTTCTTGGAAATCAAAACATAACTGTCCACCTGTAGTAAATTGGGATCTTATTGCTATAACAAAACTTTTTAACCTCAACAAGGATAAATGTATTCTGTGTCTATTGGAAAAACGAACTATTCTCAAATCATAATCTGCTGAACATGCGAAATGAGCTTATGATTACATGCAGCCATGGAAGGAAATGTCTTAAATATTTTGATGTTGGCTAGAGTAATTATTCTATCATCTCTCTAATACCCCAAATGATCTGCCTCTAGTATTTATTTTATTTTTCCATATCCAGTTACCTCCCTTACACTATCCTACCGTTTCTTTTCTTTTTGTTTTATTTTTTATTTATTTTTTCTTTCCTTTACTCGATATTCTTTTGTCTCCTCACGCTTTTTATTTGATGACTACCAACTTTTTTTAGTTCATATTGCAATAATCTTATACATTGACTTAATACACATTAACAGATCAATATCCCGATTGAACTTACTGTTAATAACTTTTAACGTTTATTTTTCAATATCTACTTACAACATCCTATATTTTGAATTCATACCCCAATACTATATTTATAATAATATTGAACTTTGAATACACACACAATTTAGCAGTGCCCAGAAATTTAAAGAAAACAACCATATTGAACATTTTGTAACTTCTTATACCTGATGATTGGCAAAGCCATGAAACTCTGAGTCATACTGTAAACATTTGTACATGTAATATATATATATATATATACATATACACACATACATATATAATATATATATATATATATATATATATACACACACACACACACATGAGGCAGTGTAAGTTTTGTAAGCATGTCTGCATTATCAGAAATGATTAATCAAATTTTAATTTCATGGATTTTTTTATCAAACTTTCCATGAAAGTTTTTCATCCTTTTTTGGAAAGGAAACCCATTTTTAATAGGTTTGCTCTTAAGATTATTGTCTAAATTTTTTTTTGCATTTTTAGCTGGAAAAAATTTGGTAGGCTTTCAAATTTTTATTTGTATAAAATTTTCAATTTTAAATGAAACTTGATTTATCTTTCTATAGAAACGACGGTCTGCCCGCAACACAAAAAGAAAAAAATATTGTGATGATGTTGATCTCAACTTTTCTGATGATAATCAAGAAATTGATGTAGAAAGTGTTGATACACCAATGTTTAGACTGGTAAGTTGCTTTGTTTTGGTAGAGAACATTTTTCACAAATTCCTACACTTCGATCTCCTACCTGATAATTTCCTGAATTAAGGAATTCACTTAAAATATCTAACATTAGAAAGTGCTTTTATCACTTTGCTGATAGCAAAATGACCAGATTTCAGATCTAAATTGTTGGTCCATTTAAAATGCCACATTTATTAGAAAATACAATAAATTTAAATATAGAAGTAATAAAAATAACTTCAAAGGGCTGTACATTTTGGCATATACACTTTTCCCAGGAGTTGTTGCCAGGCAAAAATGGAAATTCTTGTGACACAGATGTCCATTTCATTTTCATTTAAATTGTATATATTTATGCTTGTGTGTGCAAATGTGTGTTTTAATTCAATGATGGACCTAAATTTATTTCAACAAAATTAAAAGCTTGTGTAGGATGATCACTTGGTGGTGGGAAGCAATGATTGGAATTGTTGTCGATTACTGTTGGTGACTAATATATGGTAGAAATTTTTTATGGTTCTTTTATGTGCTACACATAGAAATAACAGTCCACTTCTGTTTTATGCTGCTAGAGTGAGATTGCCACTAGAATATGTTTATAATTTTTTTTCTTGTTCCATTTTTTTTCTTGTTGCATTTTTGTATATGTCTGTGTTTTCTCACAGTAAATGTTATTTTTAGTGGATACTAGTATTTGAGTAGGCACTCAGTTTATTTATTGAACAGTACATTTTATTTTCATTTATTAGCCTGAAAACAAATTCTTTTTGTTTACGTTTGGATACAAAATTGTGCAGATATGAAAAACTTTGAGAAATCTATGACACAAATTTTGCTTGAGAAGCATGAAATTGACTTGGCCATGAAGGAACAGATGGTCAAGTAAAGTAGTAAGGTGCATAAATCTAAACAGTGCCTCCCTCTTTCCCAAGTGATGCAGGTTCAATTCCTGCCGAAGGGCACAAAGTTTTCTTTAATAAGATTGAATATTCAAGCCAGTAGGTGAAAATAAATAACTGACTGTTTAATAAACAAAACACCTACTCAAATACAAATATCCACTAAAAATAATGTTTAAAGTGATGCAAATTTGTTGGATTAATAAAATGCATCCTAAAAAATTCTTTGAGTACTGTGTAAACTTTGTTTTAAAATATTTATTTTTAGTTGATATGGATCAGATAAAAAGTTGAACAATTGTCAAATGTTAAATTTTTCTGTTACACAGGAGATGATTTTTTATTTTTTATTTTTTTTTTTGTTCGTTCTTTCAGGAATTTTGTAACCAAAAGTTAGTGGTGCATATTATACTCAACTTAGTTAAGAATTGATATGGCTATAAACTAAACAAACAGTATTAAGTTCCAGAAGCAGGAAATAATTCTTGATTGGGTGTGATTTTTTTTTTTTTTTTTCTTTCCTATCAGTCAGTGTTGCATGACAAAACAGACCTTTTCCAAAACTATTTGGGCAGAGCCCGTTGAGAGATTCATGCCTTTTCAAAATCCACATTTCCAGTTTTATTTTATTTTTCCATTTAACAAATTTTCTAGTGATATTTTGTTCTTGTAATTAACTATTTCTACTTTAGCTTTTATTTTTGTCTTGTACAATGAAGATATCATACTGAAGATGAATTTCATTCATATGAAGTGTTCACATTGGACATTGCAATCAATTATGGTCTTCCATGTCTTGCTTTAAATTCATAAAGGTTTGTTCTTATTATCATTTGTTTATGCTTTATTTATGCTTTCC
The DNA here is from genome assembly GCA_963932145.1 of Acanthosepion lycidas. Classification (NCBI taxonomy): domain Eukaryota; kingdom Metazoa; phylum Mollusca; class Cephalopoda; order Sepiida; family Sepiidae; genus Acanthosepion; species Acanthosepion lycidas. The sequence continues at coordinate 29,660,838 of OZ010576.1, forward strand.
TTGTTTCAGCCGGATGCACCATTAGGAGAAGAAGTTTTGATTGTAGAAAAGATCTTGGGCATCAGAACGGAACAAGTGCAATTGCCTGTAAATATTCACTTTTTACTTTTGTCTTTTATTTCTTTTGTAAAATTTAAAATTCTAAAAACACTGTAAATGAGATGAAAGAAACAAGTGGAAATAAATCAATATCTATCACTATTCTGACTTTTTGCATAAAAAAAGTCATGATTTTTAAGTTATTTTGGACAGGGTAGCTTTTCTAGGATTAAATGCGAGGAATAGTGAAAAACTGAGATTTATATCCGCAGCATATTTTAAATGTAGCCAACCAGCCACACAAACATGCGATCATAAAAAAATTTGAAGGAAATCGTTAAATCAAAAACTTTTTTTTAATAAATATATAAACAATTTATCAAAACAAAATAATAACTTACATTAATATTAAAAAAAATATATATATAAAACTGTAGTTGGAATTGGCAAATAGAATTTTATCGATTTGCATATGTTAACCTTAAGAATATTTGAGCGTTTTAAGATTAAAAATTGAAAACAAAACAATATTTTTACTTCTGTTTATAAATACATTTTGCAAAATAAAATTCTTACATTTACTTTGTTAAAGTCCATTAGAGGACAAAACATGTTTGTAAAGAAAGGTTTTACTTTTGTGTTTATTTACACACCAAGTGTAATGTTAACTATGAATACAGCCACAATAGAATGACTGTATTTGGGAATTAAGAATATGCCTATGATTCTGCAACTTGCACAATGCTTAGAATGACACTTAAACATCATTTACTATAGTGCCAACACAATCCTTAAAAATGGCTAATAGTTTAACCAAAAATGCTCCTATTGAACAATCATTTGGACAGTTTCTAAACACACTTACCCCCCCCCCCTAAAAAAAAAAACAACAATTCAGTAAAATTAATTTTGTTGGAGGTATTATTTATTTGAAATCAAAATAAATCATAAAAATTGGAAAAAATTATGCTTTCTTTTCATGTTATTTTGAAATCTGTTGTTGCTGTTGTCGGTGTTGTTGTTTTTATATATATATATATATATATATATAGTTTATTTGCATTACCTTATATCTATGGAAATCATTTAAAATGAATTGTAAAGAGTTTACGTTGAATAATTGATCATTAAAAAGTTATTAGGTTGGTGCAAAAATAATGATGTAATGATGTCGTTTTTTGACGTATTTTTTAACGTCAAAAAACGACATTATTACGTCATTATTTTTGCACCAACCTAATATATCTGGAACATTGTGCATTTTCTGTTTCCATACACCCAATACTGTCAAAATCTACAATTCATATTGTAAATATAGTGGCTTAAGGAGAATTTAAAGGAATAGGACTTTAATACAATGTATGTCAAAATCCAAAATATATGATAAATTTGGTAATATGTTCCATTGGCTATGTTCAAGAATTTTATGACAAAAAGCATTATTGGCAGCAAATTTTGAAAATGTTAGATTTAAGTTTTTATACTTCTCAACCTTTACCTGAGATGGGATATTTTAAACTTAGGTGAAAACTTTGAAAAAGTAATTTATTTTTAAATGTTTATTTTAAATCAATAAAATTCTCCCAAGGCAAGAATTTAAATAAAGTGGTTTGCTTTTCAAAGATGTATCAGTGTTTATCATTAAAGACTGTCTTAACCACCTTTTGTGTATTTTGTTAAATCGTTACTTGACATGATTTTCAGTTTTACATGTAAACAAGTTAGAATAATTTATTCATTTAAAAAAGATTTTTTTTTTTGCTTTGATTTCAATTCTTTGTACATGTGTGTAATTTTCATTATGTTCAATGATACACATTTACATTTTTTATTTTCAGGATTCTGATGAAACAAAACTTGAACAATTTTATGTAAAGTATAAAAATTTGTAAGTGCCTTTGTTCATATAAATTGAACACCTCTCTTAATTGTTAACTAGTTCAACTCTCATACTAGTTATATTTTATATATAGTGCTTTTTTGTTTTGTTTGTTATCAATTCTCCCCCCCTCCCTCCAAAGCAAGGCAATAATGCCACCAAGATGCAAGGGGCTACTGGGAGTAAAAGAGAATGAAAAAGATTTCAGAAGGAACCAAAAACTCAATCCTAAACAGGAATCGAGGGATAAACCTTTATTTCTGTTCAAAAGACCAGAGAGGAATGTTAACTGCTGAGTGTTTTACTATTGTGCTTTATGCAAGAGAAATCTAAGCTTAGTAAAGAACCTATCATCTTAGTAGTTATGCATTATTTTAGTTATTTTTATGGAGCTGAATTTCTGAAGTAATACTAAACATAAAACCAATTTGTTTAAGTTAATTCCCTAACTAGTAGTCTGTCATATACTCATGCATTTTTAAGGACTAAAGATTTATTCTGTATTCCTTTTATAACTTTAAACATTAATTTTAGTGAACACTCATATATAGAAAAATGTGCTCTTCTGCAGGATTCGAACCTGCATTCCCCCTGGGCATATGGACCCATTGTTAGATCCAATGTGCTTTAACCAACTTGACTGTGTTCTTTCTTCATGAATTTGTGAGAAAGCATTCTCTCCTAAGCTTTGTTAAATGGTGACTGAATAGATGCTTTCCCATTAATATATTGAAGATTTATAGCTAAGTCTGACCAGATGTTTTTTTTTTTTTTTTTTTTTTTTTTTTTTTTTTGTTTTATGTATTTCTACCATTTCCATAGCACTATTTTGTTTTTGGATGGAAGTTTTAAATGAGCATGCACAAATTAAAAAATCCTCCTTCAGTATTAATTCATGCAAAAGTTCAACTTCTGATGCTGCACTCTTAATGAATAGGATAAATTTTAACTGGTAAAATTTAAAGAAAAAATTTTAAGATTAGCTGAAAATACTTTTTTTTGATTGTTCATATTATGACTTGTGATATTATTGATTTCAGTTTTCAATTCTAAAATATTTTATTTTTTTACTTTAGATCTTATCTTCACTGTGAATGGAAATGTGTTGAAGACTTGTCATCTGACGTAAGAATACAGGGCAAAGTAAAACGTTTCAAGGCAAAGTATGCATTAAATCAATTTCTCATGGTAAGTATTATAATGAACTATTCACAGTAATATTGCTGTCATAATTTCTCTTTTTAATTCTTCATTGTTCCTGGCATTTCATTTTTTTACAGCCTGATGACGGTGTCCTGTTTAACCCTGCCTATATTGAGGTGGACAGAGTACTTGATATGGCTGTTGATGCTGATGGAAATGTTACCCATTATTTTGTGAAATGGTGTTCTCTACCTTATGAGGAAAGCACATGGGAACTTCCGAGTGATGTCTCTGAAGAAAAAATAGAAGAATTTGAGAGATTTAAAACAATACCATCTGATGAACAGAAGGTATGAGTTTTCTTTCTTTAAATTAAGCTCCTTAGGAATGGTAATGCTATATATTTATGTAATGTCCTCTTTTGGTTTTATTGTTGCTTACTGTTAATATCTCTGTTTGTATTTAATATGCAATCATGAAAAGTTGATTAAATTTGAGATAGTTTTCAATTTTTTGAGCTAAAAGTAAGGCTTTATGGCTGTTTGTGGTGTTGCATCTCATTAGTCATAAGTTTTAAAATAGTAATTTTATAATCATCCATTTTCATCTCAGTATTTGTATGTTTTTTTTTTTTTTGTTTTTGTTTTTTATTTATTATAATAAAAAAATACCTGTTAATAAAATCTTAGACAATGTTGAGAATGAATTTTGTATAAAATTTAAAGAAAAATATTTTTCTTTTACAAGGAACGTCCTTCACCATCAGAGTGGAAGAAATTAGAGGAATCCAGAGAATACAAAAATAATAATGTTCTCAGAGAATATCAATTGGAAGGAGTGAATTGGCTGACATTTAGCTGGTACAATGGGTATGTATGTTTGTTGTTTTGTTTTTTTTTTCTTTTTCTTTTTCATTTGTTGCTAACAGTTTGCTCTTGCTTTAGTCTTTTTGTAATTAAGCTCTTAATACACTAATATTTATAGAGAGCATGGTAATATTTTCCCTCTTAATTATTGAATTTACTTAACCATTACTAATCAGAATTGTGGTGATATGGGAAGGGTTTTTTTTGGTTTTTTTTCCCTTTAAATTTATCCCTGCCCTTTCATATTGAAAAAAAATTGTTCTAAAAGATAAAAATTCTATTTGTTTCTTGAATTGAGATTGTTTTATTATAAATATTCATGGTTTGGCTTAAACTCATAAAATCTTTTTTCTTTTTTTTTCTAGACGGAATTGTATTCTTGCTGATGAAATGGGATTGGGAAAAACTATACAAAGTATTACATTTTTGAATGAAATCAAATTACATGGGATCCATGGACCTTTTCTTGTGATTGCTCCTCTCTCAACTGTTTGCAATTGGCAAAGAGAATTTGAAAATTGGACCGATATAAATGCAATAATTTATCATGGAGGGTCAGTATATTTTACAACTTTTTGGAAAGGATTATTAGCAGAGGTACAAATAGTTTCTCCCTGATGTTGAGCATGATTACATTATCACATCCCCATCCAGTTCATATTCCTCCTCGGCCTTTTGAACAGGAGTAGAGTTTTATCCCTTGTTTCCATGTTAAAATTGTTTCCATTTTCTTCTAAGGTCTTCTCATTCTCTTTTACTACCAATAGCCCTTTGCATCATCTTGCTTGGTGTGAATTGCTTTAAAAAATAATAAAATCACTTAATTTACTTAATATCATTTTTATATATGCTATATTTTATTATAATTATAGAAATAGAGTACAGTTGTTTGTAAGAGTTTGATACAGAATTTTTTAATACTCTTTAATATAACCTAATCAAGAAGGTTACATAATATGAAAATGCTGATGTTTTGTCCTACATCCAGGCACTAGATCACTTTCAATTGTTTATATCGAAATAAAAAGTTCCTGACGATATTAAGTTGGAAAGAAAGTCCTGTCACATTTGAAGATGGAAAAGAAACAGATGATTATTTAGTTTTAATTGATACATTTAATCAATATGATTTTTTTTTCTCTCATTATAAATAGCATAATCTCATCTATTTTGCAAATAATTGATCTCTATTGTGAGATTAGTAATGCTGAGTGAAGATGGAGAAAAATATGGTAATTAATTGGGTTGGGACCTGATGAAAAAAAGTTTGCTTTAAACCTATTCATTTGAACCTATAAAATACTTGAAGTTATCAGAGGCATTTGAATCTAAAATAAACCAAGATTCAGTAAAATCCAGTATAAATGAAATTTCCTGCCTTGACACACAGCCCCAAGGAATCTGTGATGACATGATTAATGTTTGCTAAAATTCTGTGAAAAAAAACAAAACAAAAGAAACAAACATGGAATTGGGAAATGTTATTTTAAAAACCTATTCAGCAGATATGCATAAAAAGATTACTAAAATGTCTGGTCTTGAGTTCTTTAGAAGCATGGGTCACATACAATAATAATAGAAAGTTCCCCCAGTATAAAATTCTTCAAACTTTGATGCAAGAAATTCATGTCAGTTTTAACCCTGAATATATTGAGGTGAGCAGAGTACAGAAAGCTTGTATAAATTTGAAGTTTAACATATCTTTTCAATTGGCAGATTTGTTTGTCATTTCTTTTTGATCTTTTCCTTTGTATTTGCATGTTGTTTTTTTTTTTTTTTTTTTTTTTTTTTTTAAATTTTTTAAATTTTTTTAAATTTATTTTACTTATTTAGAAATACTTTGAATAATGAGTTGTTAATTCAATTGTGTAAATAATAAATATTGCAGTCCTGCTCAACTAAAACAAAATATAAAATAATACGAGTATATTAAACTGTAAAAGAATTTCACTTTCTTAAAAATAGGGCTAAAAAAAAACAAAACAAAAAATAAAAAAAAACTTAACTCCATCAGTACCACTGAATTTCTAAATAAATAAATTTAAAAAAATGCTTGTCTTGTGCAGACGTTTGGAAAATTCAGATTTTTTTCCAAGAAAGATTTTCGTTAATTTTTGTGCAACTAACAAATTTGCATTATCACAATGACAGATGTAAGTTGTTAAATTTAGAATAGTTTATAGGGAAAAAAATGGATAATTTGAGTATTTTTTTTAGCAAAATGTATAGCCCAAGACACAAATTATAAATTGGAAATACAAAAGTAAAACGGGTGCAACAATTTGGATATTTGGTAAGTGTTTTAACAGAGAATGGAAAGTGTGACACTGAAATCTGAAGGGATAGTGAAAGATGCTTTCAAAAATCTAAGCAAAGTATTAAGAAGCAGAAAAATTTTATTAGAAACAAAGAGTACTGAACTGTCGTGTAATATCAGTCCTCCTAAATGGCAGTGAATAATCTCCCTGTAGATAAAGACTTGAAGCAAAAAAAGAAGGATCCTGAGAATACCATGGACAGAACATGTGAGCAATTACTCAAGACAATGGAAACATAAAGTACACTTACGTTTATCAGGAAGAAACAGTTGACATTTCTGGGGCACATAATGAGGAAAGAAGGCTTGGAAAATTTTATATTCACAGGACTGAAGGCAAGAGGGACAGGAAAATGCTGCATAACCTGTCTGTTGAGCTTGAGTGAATGGATGGTGGAATGGGGTTTGGGAGAGACAAAATTTATTAAGAGCTACAAAGGAAAGGAAGATGTGGGAAGCCATGATTGGCAATATCCTGAAGAGACTCCACACACATATATATATATATATATATATATATACTTTTGCATTTCATTTTGAATTCACTTTAAATTTCTTAAATGATGGCCTTTTATACATATTGGTCAAATATTCCTTATTGAATGTACATTTGATATTAACATGCCAAATGTTCATTCAGTCTTTGTTTATTTTCTCTTATTAATTATTATATTTTTATTATACCAATATAATATTTAAAATACCCATAATTTCTCTCCTATTCAATTTTGGGCATCAATTTGCAGTTAAGAGAAAAAGTCAGTACATCTTTCCAATAACAAAAAGTACTTTTTAACAAAGCAGAATATTTGGCATAAATGACATTAGCATCATCATTGTGTATTATTTTTATAGATGTTTGATTTATGATTCTTATTGAAATTAGAAAAAAAATAAGTTACTTTTTATCTGCATATTTTCTTAATAATTATTAAAAATTTATGTAAATGTTATGCATACAAATTCTTAAATTAGGCATTTTGCAAATGTTTTTAAATATTTATTCATTTTCATCCCTTTATTATATTAGTCTTTCCTATATATTTAGAATTTTAAAGAAATATTTATGTTAAATATCCTGACCTAAAAGTGCTGTATCTTTTTATAAGACAGTTTTCTTTTTGTCTGCTGCATTTAAGTTTCATTTTTACCTCTTACTCCTTTTGAAATATATTTTCAGATTCTCTCTTCTAAATTTTCTCTTTTTAAAATCTATCAATTTAACTGTTCTTTCCTCTTAATAGGAATGATAGTCGGCATATAATACGAGAAACAGAGTTTTACTTTAGAGATGAAGTAAGTTGCTTTTTATCTTTCTCTCCACACCAACAAACCCTCTAAATTTTTTTTCTCTAGTTATAATAATTGTAATGCAATATGATTCAGATAATTTCATTTGTCTGTCAAATAATTTAATCAGTAGCAATTGTAAAATACATTAATAGTAACAAAAAAGTAAAAGCAAAAACTTTTGAAATATTAATGTAATAGTTTGTATTTTCTTAAAATGTCATAATTTAATTTGATCATGGTTGGTAATAATTCTAAATTTTTTCTTTTCTTTTCTTTTTTTTTTTTTTTTTTTTAAATAATTTGTAAACAATTTTCTTCAATCTTTTAACTTTTTCCTCCTGCTCTAGAATAATGAAATCATCCAGGGGATGTATAAATTCAGTGCTTTAATAACAACATTTGAAATGATCATCTCTGATTGTGATGTACTAAGCAACATTGAGTGGAGATGTGTGGCTATTGATGAAGCACATCGCCTGAAAAACAGACATTGCCGCCTTATTGAATATTTAAAGAAATTTGATGTGGTTTGTAGAGTTCTCTTATTTTTTTATGTATGTATGTGGGTATGTATGATAACTTTTGGTTTCATTATTACATATTATTTTAAAAAGCTTACATAGCTCATCTTTGGGACATCTTTGATTTCACTATTGCACATAACCCTTTAAAGAGAAAATATTATGAAAACATATTCATAACATTACTACCAACTATAAACACTTAGTTAAAACATTACATTACATCATATCACCAACTTTCTACAGATCCATTATTCATGAATCTAACCTATGTCTATCTAATTCATAAAGTAATAAAAATACACAAATCCTTTTCAAAAGCATGCATGAGAAATACTTTAATGATATATCTAACCAAAACCTGATTATTACAATATCTTGCTGCATTTTACTGACTTGCACAGAGTTGATAACAGACATTCTCCACACACACACATGAGAATATAAAAATCCAACCAAATTCAATATTATTGCAACATTTTGCTGACATATATGAGGGTGACATCTATAGACATTCCTCTCAGTCTCACACACACAGTTACATGAATTAATGTTACCATCTAACATACAGCTAGACAAACAAATGTTTCTTTACATACTCGCTTATACACTCTTACACACTTTAATGTTCAAAATGTTCCTCACACATTCTTGTTATTTATTGCATTAATGCATGTAATGTGTATCTGACCAATAAGAACTAAGCAAAAATTATAACATACCAGTACTCTGTGTCTCTGCTTTTTCATTTCTATCTCAATCTCTGAAGAAGCTTTAATGAAAGTGAAACATGTTAGATTGAGATATATTTCCTACTTGTTCTTTATTTTTGCACCAACCTAATAAAATAATGTCGTTTTCTCACATGTGTTACTATGTGAGAAAACGATATTATTTTTGCACCCACCTAATATCATATATATATATATATATATATATATATATATATATATATATAAAATGATGCAATGGCTGAATTGTCTAAATTATGCAAAACTGAAAATAAAATTTAAAATTTGCCAAAATTACACAAAAATATCTTCAAATACTAAAGTAAGTTTATTCAATAAAATCACCATTGGCTTCAACCACAGCCTCCAGATGATTTTGGGATCTTCTGCATCACTTCTGCATGGTTTCTTTGTTTTTGCCACCTGCACAGAAACAAACAACGCACATGCATGAAATTAAGAATATAAAATGGTGATGATTTGCCCATCGCACCATATATATATATATATATATATATATTTGAAACTGACATTTATGCTACCATGGTTTCTAAAAGTATGTTGTAGATGAGGTTTTAAAAAATCCGAAGATAATAGCCTCCTCTGCATGTTAAAAAAGAAACTAAAAAGCTCTAATAATAAAAAGAAAAATGCCAACACTCAATAACATCAAATATGAACACTACCACAACATGCTGATTGTGTTAGGAAAATTTAACATTCCTATAACACTAGAAATAGGAGTTGACATGCCGTTAAATCCAACAACCAACCAACCTATAACACTAGATAGATTAAAAAAAAAAAAAAAAAAAATCCATACATTCACTTAATCATTATCAAGGATGATTGTTATTAAGAGAATAGGTGAAAGCACTCAGATATACAGAACATTTGGACAATTTTTACACTTTATGTCTAGAAAATAAATTAATTATAGGAACACAAAAATTAAATACAAACTTTTAACTGCAGTTCCTTGTCTGTTGTTTTTAATGAAACTTGCATAAAAGAGGGATTGTTACTCCAATACACAATTTATATATATATATATATATATATATATACACACACACACACTAAAATGAGGGTTGAATTAAAAGGCGCCTAATATTTAATATAGTGATATTTATTTATTTATAATATATGAATTTTTACAGACAAAAATTAAACTTTGTTACTTACAATTGGATTTTCAGTGTTTTCTTTTTTTCTTAGAAAAAATAATTTGTTTTCCTTTTTGAAAAGCTATCTCCACATGTTGATGCTTATGTTTTGTACTAATGAAAATCAAGGGGCGTAACTGGCTATATACGTCGTTTATGGTAAGAGGAATTTGGTAGAATCTATTTATGCACTGAATTAATTATGGGTTTGAACTTGTTGATGAAAAATTTTTCTTTATTAATCTGCTTTTGTTCAGTGGTTCTGTAGCCAAACTGGTAGAATGGGAAGACACTAAAATTTGGCAGATTTTGTCCTTTGCATTCTTCTCTGTTGGCTAAGGGTTTTTTTGCTGGTGTCATGGGGGGGTCCCTAATTTGTTGGTGATGCACTGTCATCCTTTGCTGGAGTGACTGACTAGTTTGTGGCTACTTTTGCCTGTAATTATATATTGATCCGTCTTTGAACTGAAATTCATGGCCCTCTAATAGGTAGTTGCATACCCCACAAAGTGGTCGGTTGCATTTTTTCACCTGAGGATGTTTGTGTTGTGCAGTTTTGTATTGGTCAGTATCTTTTTTAGTGATTTAGGTTGTCATTTACTTTTTATGATTGAATATTTTTGTAATAGGCTTTTCATTTTTTGTCCTGTAGTATGATTGATAGATTTAGTTGTGTGTGTGCGTGTGTGGATTTGTTTTCTTCGAGTTGAAAGTTGAGATATAAGGGATGACCTTTTTTTTTTTTCTTTTCTTTCTTTCTTTCTTTTTTTTTTTTTTTTTTTTTTTTTTTTTTTAGTGTGTGGATGTTAATTTGTTTTACTTTTTCAATACTATTGTCGACCAAATTTTGAGGGTATTTTCTCTTGGTGAGTATGTTTTCATCTCTTCTAGTCTGTGGTCTCTTGTGGTTGGGTTTGAGACTATTGTACATATCCACTTGGCTAGGTTGAGTAGGATTTTGGTACGAGTGTGTTTCAGGTGAGAAGACGTAAAAAGGAGATATTGTAGAGGGTTTAAAGTATACGTCAGTTTCTAGTTTAGTGTTTGCTATTGTTTAAAAGGAAGTTTTTTTTTTTTTTTTTTTTTTTTTTTGTTGCTGAAACTCTCTAGTGAATTGGATGCTAGGATTTATGTTAATGCATATTTGGAATGTCTTTAGTTTATCCAGACTTTCATTCCACAGAATGAAACAGTTATCTAAATATCTTTTCCAGTTTTCTTTTATGTTGCATCTGAAGTCATTCCCATAGATTTCTGGTGTTCTGTCATAGATTTTTAGTTTATGGTGGGTTGGCATATGTTGGTGCAACCTTTGTCCCCATGGCTGATCCTGATTTTTGTTGGTAGATGTTTTGTTGAATATGAAATAATTTTTTTTTTTTAAGATGAATTCTAGGCTTTCTATGATGAAATTTCCTTTGATATGATTTGGTAGCTCATGGGGAAACATTTCTAACCAGTATTTTATGGCCTCTATTCTGTAGTTATGTGAGATGTTGCTATATAAGTTCACAATATTCATTGAGACCATATTATGGTTTATCTTGTTGGGAAGATGATTCAGAAAATCTAGATCGTCTTGAATGAAGCTTCGAATGTGTTTGATAAGAGGTTTCAATAGGAGGTCTAAGAAATTGCTTAAACGGTGTGTCTTGCAAATTGGGCCTGCTATTATAGACCTTAGTTTTAGGTCAGTTGGTGCGGGTATATTCACGCAAGCAGTTTTTGTAGTATTGCATATTTTAGTAATGAGCTTACTTTTGTGTTTTTTAGGTAGTCCATAAAAATTGCCTGTGTTATATCTAAAGCTAAGTGAAACTGGTTAAAGTAAAAAAAAAGTTTAAAAAGAAAGGAAAACAAATTATTTTTTTAAGAAAAAAACACTGAAAATCCAGTTGTAAGTTTTAATTTTTCTCTGTAAAAATTTGTATCTTATTAATAAATATCACTATATTAAAAAAAATTTTTTTTTTTTTTTTTTTTGTTCCAATCCTCATTTTAGTCCATACAATAAGTTTTTGTACAGAATCTAACAAAATCTTTTACACACACACACATATATATATATATATATATATATATATACTCACTTTTTTTATACATCAGTGGAATTATTTTACATCTACCTGTCAACTTATGATAGTGTAGACATAGCAATCTTGGTCAGCTTCATGCAGTGTTGATTTCTATGATGCACCATCTATATTTACAAATTCTCTATCTCTGAAATTGAGCACTCTTCACTCATAAATATACCAAATTTTAAACAAATACATACCAGGCGTAAGGGATGAGCTCACCACTTTCAAAAATGTCTACACAGACTAACCTCTTACTTTGTGACAGATGTTCTTTCTTTCTTTATTGTATTTCTTTTGGTTCTTTCTCCTACTTTATATTCTGCACTAGTAAAATTGAAGCTGCCTGAGATATATGCAAGTAAAATTTTATTTTAATATCAGGTATTTAAAATAACTGCTGAATAATTAATTCCTGTAATAGTGAATTGATTAGAAAGAAATCAATTTCCTTCTGAGATTATATGAAAATTTTCTTAATATTTCACAATCTTATAAAAAACATGTGCTAATTGTAAAAGAGCTTCTCAGTTTGTAACTGATTCTGTGATTTTTGTAATTGTACTTTTTAAGTAATAATTTTCTTTCTCCTCTGTCTTTTAGGAACATATATTCTTGTTGACTGGTACTCCATTGCAAAATAACATTGAGGAACTCTTTAGTCTTTTGAATTTCTTGAATCCCAGAAAATTTGACTCCTTCACAGCTTTCATGAAAGATTTTGGTGACTTAAAAACTGAGGAGCAAGTTGACAAACTAAAATCAGTAAGTATGCTGTGTATATATGTGTGCTCATCTTTAAAATATTCTGAAGAACCAATTCCAATTATGACTTTAACAAAAAAACAATAATGATACAATAACATCCTTCTTTCTCTAGAGTATACGATTTTTAAAAGTTATTAGTTGCAACCATATATTAACTTGGAACAAATTTGGTGCCATATTTTAATTAGATTTATGGTCTCTGCTTATCCTCAGAGATCGTTATGCATTTTTCCTTACATACAGTTTCTTTCATTCTAACCTGGAGAAAGCAGATGCTCTTGGCATAATGTCATTTTTCCACTCATTATCCTCATGGTTTCAAAATGAATTTAAATATTTATACAGATTTATTCAACCACATATGTCATTTTTTCTACTACCATTTAACATCTTTCAAACAGTTTCATGATGTCATCTACTGCACCACCCCTACCCGAACTGGTCCAAATAGTTTTTACAGGCTTCCAAAGAATTGAAATTCTTCCTATTAAGAATTTCGTACAGATTGAAATAGGTGGTAATCCAAAAGTGTGATGACAGGTGTAACAGGATACCACCGCCAAGCTGTGCCAATTTTTGCTGGGTCTGCAAAGGGATGTGAGCTCTGGTGTTCTGATGAAGACAACATCCTCCCCAATTAATCAATTCTGGATGTTTTTCATGAATTGTTACTTTTAATCACTCCATTTGGGAACAATATTTATCTGAATTCAGTGTCTGATTTTGCAGAAATAGCTCATAATGCATAATAATCTTTGAATCCTATCACACATCTTTGAATGCAAACTGGCTTTTCATTTTTCCCCAGGATCTTTTTCTGTTCCCCATTCTTGTGAACAAGCCATTTTAATCATGTGTGACCATTCATTTTTTTTTTTTTTTTAAATTTTTTTTTGTTGGATTTTAGCAGAGAAACTCAAATGGAAATGTGAACAATTCATTTATTTTTTTCTTTTCTTTTCTTTTGTTAAATCCTGTAACACCTAATCATCGTAGTGATTCACATATCCAAGTGCTTTCAAATATCTCATAACGCTCATGAGATATATGGAGTATTTCTGTGATAGTCCGTGCTGTGTGACCTGAATTATTTTTAATCACTATTTCAATGACCAGTTAGGAAAACACTAAAACAATAGAGATTGGGACATGAAAGAAAATTTGGTAGGAAAAAGAGGTAAGAAATAAAGGATGATGGAAAAGATATTAGACAATAAGGAAATTTGATCACTATCTAGGGTTGATGGTAATATTAGCCATTTCCTTGTAAGGAAATATTTGGTACTCCTTGACCAAGAAGCCAGTACTACTGTCAGTTGAAATTTATGAAATCTTTCTTGTAAAACAATTTTTCAGAAAAATAGGTTTCTTGAATCCAGTAGCTGTTGTCACTCTTTTCAATAGTAATGAGGATTTCCTTAACCTTTTGAAATAGTGTGGAACATCAACATCTTGATTATATCATTATTTTCTCAAGTTATGTGATATCCATTTTAGCTGTTACTACTGTTGATAGTTGTAGTTTGTGTTATCAGGTACAGTTTTTGTGATTCTGTAGTGCTCATACACAGGCTTCAAAGGAGAATGGTCTTTGCTAAGACCCACAGGCTTAACTCACTCAAGGCCATTTTTAACCATTGATCTTAGGAAGCAGTTGTATATTGCAAAAAGTTTATATATTACTGAACAGGTTTGGCATCATGCACAACATCCATTATTGGATGAGGCCATTTAAGAATATAACCGGAATTTTCAGGTTAATGTTTTAGTTTTGTAGCAATTTCCAGTGTTAGGTAAAACTACCTTTAGCACAGCCTAGTCTATGTCCAATTTTCTTATCTCCTATACCAAATTTGTTCTAACTTATCTATACACTAAGGTATTTGAAGTGTTTTAGAATTTACTAATTTCACATCCTGAATTTTTATGATGGATTCAGAGTAAGTGCCATCACAGCTTTCATTCCAGATTATAGTTTGTTTTGGAAAAGTTTATTTTTGAGTCCTACTTCTTGGAACACTTGGTAAAAGATAGATGGTTGAAAAAGGTCAGAACAAAGAAAATGTCATATGTGATTAATTTCTGATTTAGAAAAACAATTCATGCTTAATATAAGGAAATTTTTGTATGATATCCTCCAAATACGATTAGATAATTAAGGCTATATGTTTTGCAAAAATTATGGCTCTTCACTTGTATTATAATTTTAAACAAATTGATACTCTCTCAAAATCAATCAGGGCACTGTCAAACCACTGGAAGCAGGCAGGGTTTTCTGAGCCAAAATTTATCTCATAGGTTGGGGCTATTTGTGTTTTGTTTTATTTATTTATTTATTTATTTATTTTTTTTTTTTTTTTTTTTTTTTTTTTAAGTATCTTCTCTGAAAGAAGCATTTAATGCTTATTCAAGTTACAATCATCAAGTTACTGTAGTAGCAAAATAAATTATATAGAAATGAAAAAAAATCAGTTTAACTCTGGGATTGCTCATCTGACGTGTGTTACCAACAACAAAGTTGGTTTAATGTTGCAGTTTTCCCTGGTCAATCTTGGGGGAAAAGATGACAAGATGTGGGAGTTCAGTCATCAAGGACTTGAAAATGGTTCAAACACAGATATTGTCATAACAGGTTGTACAGTGGCTCAGATATTGGCTTTCTTATTTCAACTTTTACTGCATTCTTGACCTTACTTGAACATTTACAATAGTTACTATTTCATATTATATACTTTTGTTCTTTACAGCCATTATCAATAAATATTTAATATTTCTCTTTCTTTTTTCTTTTTAGCTGTTAAAACCTGTGATGCTACGGCGTTTGAAAGAAGATGTTGAGAAGAATTTAGCTCCCAAAGAAGAAACTATTGTAGAAGTAAGCAAGAGAAACCATTTTTTTTCTTCTAATTATAAATTCTTAGATAATTCAACAACTATTTCATTGTTGATGGAAAATTAAAAAAACTCCATGGGGAAATGGATTATGAAAATGCATAGCAAAACTTAATCACTAAATTTGGCACTCTTAAATATTCTGTATTTACATTTTTAAGATGAAATGTGAGAATTGTTGAAAGACTGTCTTTGTATGTAGAAAATAATTGCATTTTAAGATTTTAATATTTTTATGATACATCATTTGTGCATAATGAGTTTTGGTGCTTTGATAGTTCAATAGTAAAATAAAAGTTTGATATGATTAAATAGAAAATATTTTTCTATTTTTTTTAAAATTTTTAATTCTAATATTTACATTTTTTTTTTTTTTTTTTTCCCTCCCCTCCTTACTTTAGGTTGAATTAACAAATATTCAGAAAAAGTATTATCGGGCTATATTGGAAAATAACTTTGAGTTTCTAAGTAGGGGAAGTACAAACTCTAATTTTCCAAATCTGATGAATACCATGATGGAATTAAGAAAATGTTGCAACCACTTGTATTTGATTAAAGGTAAGAGCTTTTGCTTTATTTCATAAAAGGCTTTCTTCACAAATTTTATTTTTTCTTGTTAAGATGAAAACCAAGTACCTTCAATTATGATTTGTATACATTTTTTTTTTTTTTTTTTTTTTTTTTTTTTTTTAACTGTTAATTAGATTTCTTAACCAGCATCTCTTATGCATGTGTAGTCACGGCAACAAACCCAGTCCAATGAAGTCCTAACAGATGAAATGCGTCACAAACTTTTTCCACCATAGAATTTCCTCAATACTGTTCTTGATATAAAAAAGACGTATAGCCCTATGCATTTACACAAAATGGGTGAATTACAAGAAAGAAATTGGTCAGAAACAAAGGAACAACTTGCCTGGCATCCTTTGATAATCAATATAACCATTAGGTTCCAAAAATGCTGACAAAATGACATAGAGAGCATTTGTCCACTCAAGATCTGACACATGTGCCAGTATCATCCTCATTTGAGTCTATCTAGAATCCCTATTAACATCAGAAGTGTCAATATCTGATTCATCTTGCTTTTTTTCCCCTGATTCTAGAATAATTTGGGCTCTATCTTTCTCAAATGAGTGCTCTGAGTGACTAGACTTCATTTTGTTGTGTTGCTTGATTTGTCATTAAAAAAGATGAAAAGGTTGTAAAACTTGAAGAGATGCCATAAGTAGCATGTGGTCAAAGTCTTGTTTGACTGCATTATTTGCAATGATGTCGTTATATATTATGGCAGAGTACATGGGAACAGGTTGAACATTGAGAGCCAATATTTACAGGGTTGGTTTGAGTGTGTTGAATACTAAAGGGTTAAGCATTAGCTACAGCTTCTGATTTGATTTTAAGGTTTGGTCAGCATTACATATGCCAGAGAAATCTTTTTGTAAATTCTTGTTCATTTTTCTAAAGGGTCATAGGCTTTTAATATATTTGCATTCAAATTAATAATCCATTTGTCAGCATATTTATTTCTTTAAATGACAAAATTTGTTAAAAAGATCATTAAATTTTCTTGTTTGTGGGTATTTAAGCTCCTAAGAATTGACCTTTTCTGCATTTGTTTAAAAGTTGAAGAAAAGACATATTATCAAATGTGTAGAGTGTAATGGTTATCGCCATTGAAAAGGAAAATTTGATGAACAAAATTCAAGTTCTGCCTTTGTCTTTTGTGTTCACTTTCTACTACTCCCCTTGAAAAAAGTGTGTATCCATCAATTCTCCCCATACCTATGAGTTGTGGTGTAATGGTTAGCAAACTTGTTTGGTTCACTACTATAACTGAGTAGAGTGTTCAATCCTCAATAGGGACCCCATACTTGTGACTTTGTGCCAAAATCAATCTAAGCTTAGTAAATAAAAGCTGTCTGTTAAATAGCAGGGTAAACTTGGTTTTGTAGCTTTAGGAAGCAGGCAATATGAAAGAACTATTTAAAATACAAAACCATGGAGAAGACAGTGGGAAATTGCTCCACTCTTTCTCAAGAGGGAATAGCAATTCACTGATAAAGAAAACAAAGCTGTGGAAATCCGTGATTGTTCTGAAGGGAAGTGGTATTAAAAAAATGAGTTTAAAAAAAATAGCATTAATGTTATAAAATGCACTTTTTTCCTTTTTTTCCTCTTCCAATTTAAAAATTTCCTTTTTCAGGTGCAGAGGAAAAAATTTTGGAAGAAAATGGAAGAGAGCCTATTCTGGCTACTCCCTTTGAATCTTTGGTAAAATCTTCTGGAAAACTTGTGTTATTGGACAAGCTTCTCCCAAAACTCAAACAAGGAGGGCATAAAGTTCTGATATTTTCACAGATGATAAAAGTTCTGGATATTATTGAAGATTATTTATTAATAAAAAAGTGAGTTTTTTTTTTTTTTTTTTTTTTTTTCATTAGTAACCAGAGTTTTTTGTATTGAGTTGCTTTCTTTCATTCTTGTTGACTTGTGTATTGTTTTTGTCTCTCTCACTGAATTTTGCCCTTTTAATCTCACTCAGTCCTTTTGGAAACATTCTTGATATTATTCAAGCAAAGCAAATGTAGCTTGAGTATTGTCCTTTGATATATACTTTCATACATAATTTTGATGTCTGTCACAATTTTATGCTTACCTGAACTACAGAACTGAATTAGATGAAACTTTTCTGATAAACACAATCTTTAAGCATCATAGGTTACAGAAAAACTAGGATTTCCTCCATTTTGTATGCATAATAAAAACTCAGCTTTTACATAATATGTACACTAAATGAAAATTCCATTTCAAAGCCAATACAGTTTTTTTTTTTTTTTTTTTTTTTTTTTCTCAAAAGGAAAAACTTTCAGAAATGAAGGTCAGATTCACTAAAATGGATCAAAGTACATTGGAAAAATAAATTTCATAAAAAGATACTTTGATTTCTTTCAGGTTTATGCAATTTCTACAACATATTTTTTTACATTCTAAAATAATATAACTGCTACTTTTACTGACAAAAACTTACTATTTTACATAATTATTTAAAAAGAGCTAGTGGTGCAGTGGTTTTAAACACTTATTTACTTGTCAGGGGTTCAAACCCATGTCAGATTTCTTTTATAAGAAAAGAGGACTTATTAAATGTTATAAAAATTGCAGAAACTGACATGGTTAAGTTCAGATTGACAAAATTCTCAATTAAGTGGAATAAGGACATTTCTAAATAATGAGATAATGTAATTCAAAGTAACTATAAGACAGAAAATTTCTCAAAATATAATGTACATAAATATAAGTGATACAGTCAAGTGTTGTATAGACTTTTGTCTTCAAGGAAAAATAAAAAAAAAAAAAAAAAAAAAAAAGTGGTTAAAATCAAGAATTGTCCATTTTTACTGGCTAAGAAGAAATCTCAGCTTTCATCTGTAGGAATTGTCTATAAATTTGGGAAAGAGGGATTTTTAGCGCTCATTCTCAGATTGGATTTAGCAAAAAAGAAAAGAAAAAATAATCCTATAATAAAGAAAAAATAATCCTATAATAAAGAAAAAATAATCCTATAATAAAGAAAAAATAATCCTATAATAAAGAAAAAATAATCCTATAATAAAGAAAAAATAATCCTATAATAAAGAAAAAATAATCCTATAATAAAGAAAAAATAATCCTATAATAAAGAAAAAATAATCCTATAATAAAGAAAAAATAATCCTATAATAAAGAAAAAAAAAAAAAAAAAAAAAGAATTAAACAATAACATTTTTCATATTCTTCCAGTGTGAAATTTTTTATAAAAACAATTTGTTTCTTGATAAATGGATTAAAATATATATTTATATACAATTACTTGAAAACAAATCTTAATATTGAGACATTTTGTAAACAATCTGAGTTTTGCTTGGTTTATGCAATTGTATTGTCATATAACATTCCATGTCTTGCTTTGACTACTTAAAAAACAAAAAAAAAACAAAAAAAAAACGTCAGTCCAACAATGTCTACTTCATTGATATTAGTAATAGTAGGAAATTTAAAATGTAATTTAGTTGATATATTCTGAGAGAATACATAATAAAATAGTACATTAAAATTGAGTAAAATATTTAAAGATACTGAGATATTTAAATGTTTTTTTTTTTTTAATTTTTTCAACTTTGCTTTTAAATTAATTTTAAGATACACTTATGAACGGCTTGATGGAAGAATTCGTGGCAACTTGCGGCAAGAAGCAATAGATCGTTTTTCCAAACCTGGTGAGTGCCTCTTTTGATATTTATCACTGTCCATCTTTCTCTTTTCCATTTAGAATTTGCTTTGTTTTCAAATACTGATAAGCTAAAGTTTATCAGTCCTGAAAATTATTTCTTTGCAAGTTTTGTTTTGTGAACAAGATATTTTAATTGCTTAATCTTATACAAGAAATACCCATGAACATTTCAGAAATTTCTATTTGAATTTTCTGATGAATCATAATTATGTTAATGATTGACTAAGCTCCTCATGAGTTCTTCAGGTCATTATTTAAAGAGGATACAAATGAAAAATTTGAAATTAGGTTTTCCATTTTAATGAAGTAGACTTCAAACACATGAGTGTTATCACCACTTCTATCTTGTCTCTTTCATTTTTTCACTGAAACCAAATAGTGTCTCTGATATCCTTTTCTGTCTTTCCTCATGATCAAAACAATATTCCATTCTTTATGATGTATTGGCAAGGCATAATATACATACTAAGGAATGAATAGAATTTTAAATTTTTTTTTTTTTTTTTTTTTTTTTTTTTTTTTTTTTTTACTTACTTTTTTTTTATTTGTGCAATTCTTTGTCGTTTCAGATTCTGATCGCTTCATTTTTCTTTTATGTACCCGTGCCGGTGGTCTAGGCATTAACCTCACTGCAGCTGACACTGTCATCATTTATGATTCTGACTGGAACCCCCAAAATGATTTACAAGTAATATTTCTAATTTGCTTTTTTGTTTATAGAAATATAAAACAGAACATAGTTTAGCAATATACATTTTGGTTAAAAAAAATTTTTCTTTGTATAATGCATGTGAAAATGTTAAAAATTAATACTTTGTTGTATTACTTTTCAGAATTTTTATTCTTAAGAAAAAAAAAATTGAAGAAATGGATCAATATAAATTTTTTTTTTTTTTTTTTTTTTTCCCTGTTCTTTTAGGCTCAAGCTCGATGTCATCGGATAGGCCAAAACAAATCTGTCAAAGTTTATCGGCTTATTACGAGAAACACATATGAAAGAGAAATGTTTGATAAAGCCTCTTTGAAACTTGGTCTTGATAAGGCTTTATTGCAATCAGTTGGTGCTGACAAAAAAATTGGTGCACAGGTATCCATTTTTTTCTTTTCATTTATTTATTCTGTTAAAAACAATATCAAGATTGTCATTTACTAAGATTCACTTGAAGGAGAAAATATTTGAAAATTTGTTGCATATTTAATTTTGTGGTCAGTTAGCAAAGTAAGCATTTAGTCCACAATTAATAAAAGAACTTTGACAAAATCACTAAGCATTACCTCCATGGAATATCCTTACCCTGACCAATACTTAATTCAGATCTACAGATTTTGAGAGTCTGTCAAAATTCAACAAAGGTAAGCAAAAATAAAGCTAAAACTGATACTAAAACAAATTGTTGTTTGTTAACCTGAACTTATCCCAGAATTGAAAGTTCAAATGAGAGCTGGATGATCAATGCATTTACCTCATTAGATGTTGGATTGTGAATATTAATAGGACTTGGACAAGACTTCTGATCCCAAATGATTTGGGATGGCTGATGTATATACTGGAATTGTAAATGTTATCTGCCTACACCTTTTTGTTACTTTGAATAATGAAGGACTTCTGTATCTTTTTGTTATGGTGTAGATAATTGTCAAACCTAAAAAAAAAAAGTGTATATCATCTGGTAACACTTGCATTATGTTCTCATTGATGTTTAAAGCTAGCTTCAATTAATTATACGTTTACCTACTTAGTCAAACTTATGGAACTGGTAAAATCCAATTATTTTTTAACAGGTGTCATATATATGTGTATGTGTAACTTTAAATTTTAATTCTATTCATCTTTTATTCCTTCACAGCAAAGAGGACCATTAACTAAAAAGGAAATTGAAGATCTCCTCAAACGAGGTGCCTATGGTACCCTGATGTCAGATGATAAAGCTGGTGACAAATTTTGTGAAGAAGACATAGAAGAAATATTACAAGGCCGTACAAGTGTGGTGCAGATAGATAGTGTGGGCACAGGCTCAACATTTGCAAAAGTAAGAATAAATCATTGTACTAGTGAAATGATTGCTATTTGTCTAATATGTTAAATATTAACATTTGTTGATCATTTTCTAAAAAAAAATTATCCAAACCAGTTTATTTTTCTTTTAATTAAATATTGTGCATATAATATCCTGTTCTGTTAAACAGTAATGTCTACGTTAAATCCTCTCTACTTGTGCATAGTGTGTTGTTTTATTAATTTTTTCCAGGCACAATATACATAAGTGTTGAAATTCACAAAAACAAGCTTTAGGAAACCATTTTTTAATTTGCAACCAAAAATTTTTAATTTAGTTTGTTACTGCAAAAAAAAGGAGTGGTGAGTTTAAAAAAAAAAAAATGCTAAAGCCTTGCTTATATATTGTTTTGTATTCAGTTGGCACTAATGCAGCCATGGTTATTAATTCTCTCATCTAGTATCAGAAGTTGCTATGTTACTAATTCTGAAATCAGGATTTATAAGGGACCAACCAATCTTCAAAATGCCACTTTTATTAATTAAATGAACTTTGAATTTTAAGGCATTTGTCTTTATCATTAAAAAATAGGGTGCTCTAATATTTTAAGTAACTTGCTAAAAACTAAGCTATTAAGGAAAAAGAAAATATTGGCACAAGAATTTTTATCAGTTTTATATTGGAATATCACATTATTACGTGGCTTTTAATGAGATTTGACAGATTGGATTCAAGATATTAAGTAAATTATCTAATTTTCAGATCTGGATTCTTTTTAGGGTGTGATAATTAGTGACTTATACAGCCACTTAATGTTAAAAACTAAACAAGTCTTATCATTCAAGAAGACATGACAAAAGTCATTGCTTTGTATGTCTTTTAGCGAATTCAGATTAATTGCCTTTTAATTAGGAAAATTTGTGTTATTTTATAAACCAGCCAACATTTCTGTATTTATATTTTGAATATTTTTTTTTTCTTCAGGCCAGCTTTTCCATGAAGGATAATTGTAACATTGAAGTGAATGATCCTGATTTTTGGGCTAAATGGGCCAAAAAGGCAGATATTGATCAAACTAAAATGTCATCAAAAGTGAGTGAATATTTAAAAATTTTACTTAAGATGTTTTTATCTCTTAAAATTTAATTTTTCTGATCAAATAATTAAAAACCTTTTTGAAAATAGAAATTCCTATAACTTTGGAATATAGTAAAAAGGCAACATAGTATCTTTCACTTATATTTCGGTTGTGAATTAATTTTTTGCTGATTAAATTCTGTAACATTTAATATTCAGTTGGGCTCAGCATGCTGAAACAATTGAAGCTATAAATGTAAAAATTTAACTGTTCTACTTGTTTATAGGTTAATCAATTTAAACAACTGATGAATTGTAGGCTAATGATTTCAAACTGTCATTGATTTATGTTATATATAAGTAAAAACAATAGTTGCTTTTTTGCTTGTGTGTGAATATTATGTAAAACTGTAACTTCAAATCTTTCCTAATTTAATAATCCTTCCTTGATGGTGATAACTAATTTGTATATTCAGCTTTGTCATATTTCTAAAAAAAAAAATAAGTCATTTGTTATTTATTTACAACCTGATTTTTTGCAATCTTTATAAATGAAAAATTGTTTTATCAATAACTTTTATAATTAGATTTCTTAGTTTTTCAAATAAAGCCATTTTCTGTCCTGAAAGTGGCAACTGCCTTAGTATTTAGATCACAGCTTGGAAGTAAAGGGGAGCAGTAAGCAATGTTGACTTTTTAAAAAAAAAAAAAAAAAAATCTATATTTTGAAAATCTAACAAATATAAATTATAATATGAAATGTTTTAACTTACTGAACTACTTCAGAATAATTTCAGTAATACAATTTAATGACAAAAGCGAATATCCAAGAAATGACTGCATAAAGCAAAAGAAAGGGACTTGACCTGCCCAATTCTGAATATCATTGCTTGTAAAGTGGACAAAATTATTCAGAAACTACTAGAAATTTATGAAAATGTTATTTAAGGAATTTAGGTTGAGATCTTACAGCTTTTATAAAGAAGCTTCCAGGATCTTTCAGAAATACATAACTAGGCTATGATGTTATGGGTATCATTCACTCCTTTCCCTTGCAACAAGGCTGTCAAGGATATAATAAAGGAG
Organism: Acanthosepion lycidas; assembly: GCA_963932145.1. Classification (NCBI taxonomy): domain Eukaryota; kingdom Metazoa; phylum Mollusca; class Cephalopoda; order Sepiida; family Sepiidae; genus Acanthosepion; species Acanthosepion lycidas. The sequence continues at coordinate 29,684,964 of OZ010576.1, forward strand.
CTTTCGGCCAAATGAAATAATAATACAATTAAGCAATATAATGAAGGTTTTAGCTATGGGGCCATTGTCAAAATGTTAAATTATTAGTTGGATATATTTGAATGATTTTTCTGAGATGGAAGGAGTTTGGCATCACCAAAAATCTCATTTGAACTAGAGCTCCACATAAACTTTCTTTATAAGCAATTCTAAAAATGTCAAAACTTAGTGAATTCAATGGTAATTCATTGGAAGCATCAAGATTATTTAAGCCGGCACAAGAATGTTTTAAAAATCCTATATCCTACAAAGAACAACCAAGACATTGGGTTTCTCGGATGGAGTTTGCTTCTGAGCATTTAAAGAAGGATAATAATTTTTGGAAGAATTTTTAATTTGAAGTGAAACTTAAATTTATGGTGTATGGAAAGAAAAGAATGGTTGTATCTATGATCTCCCCCCCCCCAAAAAAAAACATTAAAGCGTGGTAGTAATATCATGGTTTGGTGTTGTTTCTCTTTCACATGATTGAAGGAACCATGGATGGGACAATTTATTGAACTATTTAACCCTCTAGCTGTCATCATGCTCCCCCCCCCCCCACAATAAATATCAGCTCTCAGTTTCACTGTTTGTGTGACTTCCTGCATTATGTAATATATTTTGGCAGGGTATACCTATGGGGTGCATTACAGTGGGTTGAACACTGAGAGCCAATATTTATGGGGCAGGTTGAATGTTCAAGGGTTAATGCAGTGGCTGGAGCTTGAAGAGGGCCAGATCTTTCACCAACATAATAGCCTAAAGCATATAGTTAACTCTCAAATGTTTTATTTAGAACAATGTAGATGTACTTTACTGGTTTTGTCAATCCAACTTGAATCAGATAGAAAGCTTAGAAGGAAGATTGAAATATTGATTGATAGAGGGATTGCAGTAACATTAACAATTTGAAAGTTGTTTGCAAGGAAGAGTAGATCAAAATGTTAAAAGAATCTTATGATGGGCTTATGAAAAATGCATTTAAGCATTAATTACAAACCAGGGTTATTCAATTAAGAAAATATGAAGTCAATTTGCCAATACTTTTTCTGTTACTTTGGGTTATATTTTATTGTACATTATATCCATGAAAAAAAAATGTTTTTAATAGTTGTTAATTTTATATTAAAATACATCAACTGTATAAATTTAAAGTAAATGTAAACATTGTGAGTATGTTAAATATTTTGAAAATATCTAAATACTTTTCTTTTTTTTTCCTCATCACTGCATTTCTCCTATCAAAATATTTCTCTTTGGTCTTTATTTTTCTTGTCAGCAAAGGTATCAGTTCTTTCCAAAAAATTTCATTAAAAAAAATAGATTTCTTCAATTTCATCCTAATTGTAGAAATTCTGACTGATTCATGAAAAAAATGGTAATCTCTATGAGAGTTCTGGTGATAATTTTGGGTGTAAATAAATTGCCCTCTTCAACTGATTCAATTTTAGTAAATATTTGTACCAAGGAATTTGGTACTGAGAAAAAAATAACACTTTGTTCACAGAAGTGGGCACTGAGTAATGACTACATGATTTTATGTTGGTTTTGACATATCTATGATCAGTAACTGGTTATTTTTAGGGAACTATAATGTATAACGCCAATTCTATTGTTTGATGTTTACCATAATCTTCCAGGGATGAGCATATAGTTTTTCACTTATAGCTATTGTTTTAATCTTTGGTTGTTGTCAGGGCCAGATGAAGATGGGGTCTTCTAGATCTTGAAGCTCTAGGTTTCACCCTGCTAGACCTGTAGGGTAAACCTGGCACTGATTAGTGTACAAATTCAGTTTATCATGTAATATGATGCAGAAATGGCTGAACAATATTATGCATGCTTCTATGTTTTTATTCAATGTTTCTCATTCAATTCAAATTAAACTCATTTACTGAAAGAAAAAGCTACCACCTCCCCAAGATTTTAAATAATTTGAAGTTACCTTAATCTTTAGTCTTAAAGTTCTTGGGTTATTTCCTCACAAGATTTTAAAACTTCACTGATTTTGACTTGGTTGTATTGATTTTTATAAAATGCAAAATATTTTTTTTTTTTTTTTTTTTTTTTTTTTTTTTTTTTTTGTTTTTTGCTACTTTAAATCCCTGCTAGTACATGTAAAACTAATCGGTTGACAAACTTTTCATATTTGCCTTTAAAAAAAATAAAGTAAAATTAATGAAATATAATTTTTGTGTTACCAAATACTTCTAAAAATAAATATATTCAAAACTTTTCAATAGTAAAAAGTAAAAGAAAATTTGCAAATTTTTCTTGCAGTTCATGGTTAATTAAATTAATTCTTAGAAATTTATTAATTTTTTCCACTAAAAATGTTTTTAAAATTTTGAACAGAGTACTTGTTTTACAGAATTTTATGTATTGACTATGTAGCACTAATGCAAATATAATAAATGAGTGAAAATATTTTTGTGCCTTTTTCTTTTTTATTATCTTAGTTATTTGTTTGTTTCCTTTTTTATCTTTTTAAATAGAAAAATCTTATTATTGAAGAACCTCGTCAACGTCGGCAAACAGCTCGTTATGGAAATCAAGATCTATTTAAGGTCTCTGACATTGATAGTGACAGTGATTATGAGGAATCTGGTGGTGAGGAAAAGAAAGTTGTCAGTACAGGCAAAAAAAGAGGACGAAAAAAGGGTAGTGGACGCAGAAAAACTTTTGATGAAGATTTTGAAATTGATGACCCAATTGATGGTAGCTATTCTCGAGCAGAATTGTTTAAAGTTGAGAAAAACCTGCTGGTGTATGGGTAAGTTATGCATTTATTTTTATTCAATTATGCTGACTTTTTTATGAAATAGCTTCACAAACGTGTGTGTAAGCATTTAATGTAAAACCTACTTCTTAATCATTTTAACTGCCTTTGAAAATATGCAACTGCTGTGTGTGAAGCTTTCTAAAATGCTCTTTATCTAAATTCTTGATACCCAATCTTATTGACAGCAGCCCTGACAAAATGCATTGTCTTATAAAAATTGATTCAACTTTGATTATTGGCTTCATTTTTGTTCTAAAATAGCAAGAAATATCTTGTGTCAATATTTCTGCCAGCAGGAGAAATAAGGAACTGTTTTTTTTTTTTTGTTTTTTTTAAATGCTTGCATAAGCTTATAACTATTTCAGTAGTATTGTTCAC
>OZ010576.1:29690644-29775644 GCA_963932145.1 Acanthosepion lycidas
TTCTGATCTGCTTTTAATAGATTTGCCCGTTTCACTTTTGATTACTAACATTACCTTTCGCCATATTAGACATTAGATTATAATCTTGAAAATTCACTTTTTAACTGATACAGGTGGAGATCATTCACTTCATGTTTAATGCTACTTATATATATTTGTTAATATTATTATTATTTATGTAAACATTTTATTACATATAATGTTTTTTTCTTCTACAGTTGCTGTATAGTTTAAAATTCTATAAAGGTGATGAAAGAATCAAGGATTTCATTTGGGATCTTGTCAGTCCTTCAAGTGATTGTACTCTGAAAAATCATTCTGGTATGTGATTTTTTTTTTTCTTTCTTCCCCACCCCCCACCCTCCATTTCCAATTTGTTTCCTTATGTCACTTTCTGAACATCTATAATTTTATCCACTATTGTTAAAGGTACAGCATTTATTAAAAGTACCCCAACCCAAAAAATGATAAAATCTTAAAAATGGACTTGGTAATTAATATTCTCCTCTTTAAGTGTGTAAGTTTTTTTGTTGTTTTTTTTCCCCCCCCTCTTTTAGGACTTTCAGCTCCTGTTCCACGGGGACGCAAGGGCAAAAAGGCCAAAAGAGAATCCAAAAACTTCTCTGCTGTTATTGAATTGGAAAAGGACAATATGCAAATGGACCCTGAAATTGTTTTGTCTGACCAAAGTTATAAAAGACACATAGAAAGACATTCAAACAAGTAAATATTTTCCCTTTTATAATTAGTATTTGATGTCTAAAATTTTTTTTTTGTTTTTTCAATTTTAAATACAATTTACATATTTAAAAACTGATTCTTTTTTTCTAAAAAAAAAAAAAAAAAAATTTTCTTTTATAGAGTATTGTTGAGAGTGCGACTTCTCTATTACTTAAAGCAGGAAGTTATTGGTGATGAGTGCCAGAAGGTACTACAAGGTGCTGATCATAAGTGAGTATTTTTTCATGTTGCATTCTGTATATTTCTTAGTCATAGATAGTGTAAACTGATAAATATTTAATGGCATTATTTGGAGAAATATACCATTATTGAAAATTCATTATTCATTTTGATTTAAAAAAAAAAAACAAAAAAAAAAAACAAAAGAATAAGTACAGTAGAATGTTTGCTATAAATTTTTTTAATTTCATCTTTTTTTTTCTTCAGAGATATTGATATACCCAAGCCAATTGTTGATGGTGAACCACCTTGTGAATGGTGGGACGGAGATGCTGATAAATGCCTCTTGATTGGTATTTTTAAACATGGTAACAATTACTTTATTATACACTATATATGTTTGAATTTTGAGTAATTTTTGCATAGGTGATTCACCCCCTCCCCACACACACCTCAGAGGTTGTTACTTTAATATCTGTTACAAAAATGTTATTTAGCTATCATCAATCCACTATTCATATTTATTCTCTCAAACACATTGAAATCCTTTAGAAAATGATCCACCCCCCAATACACTATTGAGTGCTTATATCTTGTCTATGTAAAAGTCCCTTGACTTGTTGGGTAAGAGACCACAAATATTTATTTTTAATGATCCAGATTTAAAAAAACATGTAGTTCATCAGTTTTATCAAGAAAAAAAAATTCAAGATATAATCTTGCACTCACAAGAAAATAGATTTCTGATTTTCCTTAAATTTGAATAAGTAACTTAATTTCATTCAGGTTTATTAAACTAATTTTATGGTAATAAATACTTGCTCATTTTCTTTGGGATACACTTTTTTTTTAATTTTTTTTTATTCTTATAATTAACAAGCAAGTTAGGATTTCAATGCATTTAATTTTTATGCAAGAATTGTCAATTAACTTATAAGCCTTTTTAAATGTTTTCTGTTTTGGTCTAATAAATAGAAAAAAAGATATTTCAATGTAACTGAACTAGTAGAATAGACTTCTTGAATACAGTGTAAAATAATATTTAATAATTTTTTTTTTTTTCCCTCTCCATAGTTAAGGCAGAGTGATGTCAGTAGTGGAGTTGCTGAAGATTTAGTCAAATTTAAATACAGTTGCTTATAAATAAAATGTGTAATTAAGTTAACATTTCTGTAAAAGATGACTGAATTGATTATAAAAGTTGTATTAAATCCATTTAGGCTTTGAAGATTATTCCACTTATATTGGAAGAAAAATGGTTAGGATTATCTTTTGACATATTCTTAAAACTTTCTTTTATTGACATACTAAAAATGCTTTGTTTATAAATCTGAATATTGAGTAATATCCTAATTTTTTTTTTAAGGCTATGAAAAATATAGTTTAATACAGCAAGACCCTCGCCTCTGCTTTTTATGTAAATGTGGACCACCTGATGGTGATGCATTACTTGCTGAACAAAATGATGATAACTTTGAGTAAGTTTCTTTGCAATTATTTTTATTTTGTATTCTACCAGATCTGTTGTTGAACTTATTGATTTTGGCATGTATATTGCTTAACAAAATAAGAATTATAAGCTTGTAGCATATTCTATTTATATTATCATTTATATAAAGTTTATAATGTTTTTATCATACTAATATTGGGATCCCTGGGTATAGCTAATAAATTAGTCAAGGAATCTCTCTCAACATATCAAATTCAAAAATCCCCTTGACAGACTTAAAAGCCACAATTAATTCTTACATTTTCAACAAATGGTAAAAATCATGGATCACAAAGGACAAACTATAAAAAATAAAACCTATTTTAACTGTACAACATCACAGCACCACACTCAAGAAAAGATGATGTCACACAAGACTCAAAATCGGATATACCCACATAACCACTCTTTCTTCCTTAAAATGAAGACCCTCCAAAATGCCAAGAAGTATGCACTGTCAAATCATTTTTTTTAATTAACTGCTAAAATCTGGCACCTGTACCAGAATATGTCTACAATGTACCCAACCTTAAGGCACTCTTTGATAGTGGTGAATCCAAAGCCATTCTAGAATTCTTAAAAGTAACAAAACTCTACTCCCAAAATATAAAAAGGAAACTGAATAAACATTCGGCTACAAAATGCAACTAAAACTGAATTACATCCCCACTCTTATATAATGAAGACTTATAAAAAAATTTTCTGCAAAATAGACACAAAATAAAGTCTTAAAACTATCAGATTTGGTGTGAAATGACCTGTGGGGTTAGTTATCTGGTAAAATAGCCCATCTAAATCTATACCATGTTAGTATAATATTTAAGTTTTCGGTAATTTTTTTTTAAACTAAAGTAAGTTATTTTTTAAACCACATAACTAGATTCTTTAAAGAAAATATTTATTCATTTAATAGATAAAATGAGAAACTTTTCTTTTCTTTTTTCTTTTTTTCTTTTTTTTTTTATAGCAATGATTATGATATTGATGTGCAAGCTTCACGGGATGAAGAAGAGGATGTTATGGAAGCACCGTCTTACACTCGCTTGTTGGTAAACCGCACGCATAATGGTTAGTAATTTATCTACCTTTTAAGGTGTACTTCTATTAATTTATATTACTCATTTACAGTATAAAATGATATCAGAATGTAATGAAACCTATTTTTATTTGCAGAAGGTAAACTGCCATTCCCTGGAATTCCTGAGCTGAACACCAGATTTAGACGAATGATTACTGGTTACCAAAGGCACCACTGTAAGAATCAGCAAATTCTTGCACAGAGGGCCAAGGTGTGCTATGTACTTTTCTTGTATTCCATTGTATCCGCCTTCCAAATATAAACATTTTGAATTGGTATTGGTTTTTAATTTATATTGACACAATGTAGGTGATATAACCTACTTATTACCTAAATTTCATTTGTGAGGGTAGCTTTTAGCCTGATGTGGATGTGCTCTGCTGTGCTATCTTGCCATAGACATGCCACTTCAGCTATTGCTGCATTACATGTTGTGCCTGCTGTGAGTCTAATGGATTATGAGACTTGTGATGTGACTGTCTTTTGAGTAAATTTATTAATTATATTCTTTCACATTTACTGAAGAGTCAAAAACAAGTGTTAGTTTTTCTAACACTGCTTAACTTCGATGATGGGAACCAATGTTGAGCCTGGTCAGTACCTAGAAGAGTGACTGCTTAAGAATACCAGGTGTTGTAAGCTTAAACGTGCATTTGATAAAATGGATAACAGCTTGGAATGAGAAAACTAGGTTTTCGCTACATTCACTTATGTACAAATACGTTTTGAAAAAGGTATGAATCCACATCTAAGCTAAATAGTAAAACTTGTATCAGAAAATCATTATCTATAAATATTAATACAATATTCACTTGAAAAAAAAAAAATTCTTACAATCTAAAAATGTTTTGGCTTTAAATAAACCTACAAATGTTGATAAATCATAAAAAAACCCAAAAAACAATCGATTATCTTTTCCCATTCCAGAAACTTGAGCGGCTAAACAGAGCTGAAGCTGCTAATAAAGAAAGAGCTATTAAGAAAAGAGAATCCCAACAAAGGTAACATTTAAAACTTTTTTTTTTTTTTTTTCTTTTGGGAAAACTTTTGAATTTTCCATTTATATTATCAAATAAGTTTATTTGAATTATTTTTTAAAGACAACTATTCAACTTAAATCATAAAGTGAAATGTTGAATGACTTGAATTCTTTTTATTCAATATTCTATCAACGTTGGTTTTATAATCTGTTTTAGAATGAAAAAAAAATATTAAAATATCACTTTGACTATTTATTGGCCATCATTTACTGATTTCAATTGAGAAATATTTTACTTGACAATTCTAAGTCATTTAATGACATAAAACTCTGATGCAGATAAATCTATACAATTTAGGTGACAGCTATCACTGGCAATAACTCTTAGAACAAGTGAAATTTGTAAGATAACTTACTCTTAAGAACTTGTTCAACTCGCACAATGCTGCTTTCACATGAATTAATAAATATATATATATATATATATATATATATAATATGAATTTTTTTTTTTTTTTTTTTTTTTTTTTTTTTTTTTTTTAAGGTGGTCAAGGCGAGAGAGTGCAGATTTCTACAAGACTATTGCATCTTATGGTGTTGAAATTGACACTCGAACTAAAATGTACAAGTGGGATCACTTCCGTATTCTGGCAAGACTAGATAAAAAATACGATGATACACTAACAGAATATTATGAAGCTTTTTATGATATGTGTCAACGAGCTTGTAAAAAAGAGGAAGAAAGTAAGCAGAATGTGTTTCCTTTTAGTTAATGATACAAATCTGAGTTTTCTATTTTTGTATTTGTTATTGTTTCAGTAAATTTTACATGTAATTTGTAATATTCCTCAAAATGGTTATCATTTCTTATTGTTTAATTTTGCAATTTTATATTGTATTTGTAGTTATTTGGTTATCACCTCAACCCAATAGCCTGTTTGTTGAACCTATTACTAGTGAAAGAGCATGTCGATGTTTAGCAAGGATCAGTCTCCTCAGACGGCTTAGAGAGAACATTATTCCACATCCACAATTTGAAGAACGGATCAAATTATGTCAAATAACCTATGACATGCCTTCTTGGTGGGTTGCTGGAAAACATGATAAGGAACTAGTATTGGGTGCTGCAAAGTAAGGGTTTTTTTTTTTTTTTTTTTTTTTTTACCTTTTGATTGTTGATATTCATAAATCAAAATATTTTCTGTATTCTATTTTTTTTTTTTTTTTTTCTTCCTTCAATTGTTGAGGGACAATTCTGTATACTACCTTGTTTTGGCAATTAAGGTTATTAATGTGTATAAAAGGCCATTCCTAACAAAAAAAAAAAAAAAGGAGGGGTAACAAATATATTATGGTAATACTAAAATATGCAAGGACAAAAATGTGCAGTGACCAAAAAATTTTGTTGGGTACTGTATACATTTTTCTCTTTGGTCTTTGTTCTCCTGAGAGGGGACCAATAAACTGAATTACCTATCTCTTTGTAATTGTGATGTCTTTGTTACTCTTTTATTTATTTATTTTGTAATATGCTAGTTTTTATCTTGGTAATCAAATTTTGTGCCCCTGCAACAAAAATGTGGCAATTAATGTTTTCTGAAAGCATGATTTTTTTTTTTTTTTTTTTTTCTCCTTGCCGTATTCCGCTTACTCATGCAATTAGCTAGTATTACTCAGCTCAACCTTTTTGCACCGTTATGCTATTATTTGACTTCATAGTTCCATAAATTTTTTTTTTTTTTTTTTTTTTTTTTTTTATAGGCATGGTATTTCCCGTACGGATTTAAACATTTGTCCTGATCGAGCATATAGCTTCCATTTGCATTTTAAGGGGAAGGTGAACCAGTCATCTCTAGAGTCATCAATATTTAAGCCATTAAGATGTAAGTGCATTTGCAGTAGCAAGTAATTATTTTTCTAAATAACTGAATGAATAATTAACATATTTCTTTCCATTTTGAGAATTGTGAATTTCACTATTTACTAAATTGTGCTCAATATTGTTCTGATGAATTAGGATTAATTTTGTTCTAAATTAAAGATATATATATCAGATAATGTTTAAACACAGCTTTAGTTTGGAAATAATTGTCACAAATTTTATTTTGCTTCAGGTGAGTCAACAAGCCTGAAAGGTGATGATTCAGATTCAAAAGACAGTACCACCCTTGGCAAAGCAGGGGGGACATCTGAATCAGATAGTGAGTTTAAATTCAGCAAAGTTGCAATGAAACACATTGGCTCAGATAGTTGTGATGAAAAATTAGATGATGCTGATGACACATTGTCATTGGGTATGAGAATTAAATCTGTTAAAAGCAAAGAGAAGAGTAATTATCTTTCTGACACAGAAGACGATGTTACAAAGTCGGAAATGGATGATAAAGATAAAATATCCGATGCGGATATAAAGATGGAGGATGAAGAAGATTTTGACTCCAAACTTGGAATGGACAGTATTGATAGGGATTTATACATGAAAAATGCAAATATGAAATTGTCAGCCAAAGATGAAGATGCTGATGATGAGGAAGATGACGATAGTAAAAGCATCACAAACATGGATGTTCGAGAGAGAGAAGCTGTGAATGTTTTCAAAATAAATCCTGATGCAATCTTACAGGTATTGCCTTTTTGGAACTTTTTTTTTTTTTTTTAATGTCATTTAATTTTACTAAAAATTATGAAATGGTAACTTTATATGCAATATTGTCATTTTTATATTTAGGTTTCGAATCCTTTCTCTCAATAATTGAAAATGTACAGGAAATTTCTCAAATGAAAGATTTTTTGGCAAAGTTCTATATGCCTCCCCCTCCAATGTCAAAAAGAAATTGTTTCTTTTGAAACTATTATTTATGGATGTGTGTTTATGGTGTAATGGATGTCAGCATGGAATGAGAAATCAGGGAACTGCAGTCAGGTTCATCACATTCACTTAGGTGCAAATACTCTTTTGGGAAATGTATGAATTCCAGCTCTTCTTCCCCACACAGCAATGGGTTGAATAGCAGGACAGATGGGGTCCTGTAGCTTTGGTTGGCAACAAGTTTACCACAGAGAGAAACAACCTACTACTGCAGGGAAAATCTTCAGCCACGTCAGTCATGAATCGAGAGAGACCTTATTGCCCAAACATGTGTCACTTAACTGACTGATTACTGTAGACTCCCTCAGCAAATTTTGTTTTAAAAAACGTTTTATAGAATTTTAATAACCTAAAACCTAAACAGATGAAAGTTGACAAAAGAATTAAATGCTATTTTATTACATTATTTACAAGAATAATTTTATATTTACGAGTTTATAAAAATGTGAACCAACTACAATGTGATGTTTATTATTTACCCTTTTATAAAGAAATAACTATGAAAATAATTGTTTTATTTATAAATTTAAAAAATGAACAAGAAAATTTAAACATAATGAATAACTATAATAACTTAGTTTTTAATCTGTATTTATACTTTTCTTTTTCTTTTTTTTTTTTTTTTTTTTTTTTTTTTTTTTAAAGAATTAGCAAAAATGTTAAACATTTTATTTAAACTGTTTCATTTCAAAATTAGTGTTTAATGCTTTTCTCAATTCTCAAAAAAAATTTGTATGTTTGCATTTTATTAAAGTTCTAAGAATAGCTTTTTAAAGCAAAAATTGCCATGGAAGTATACAGTAATAGTGGTCTCAGGAGAGTGGGGGTCCTTTTGCCACATTTGTGGCGTCGAGGGGGTTACAAATTTTAAACTTTGCCAAAAATTTTCTATACTGTACCCACTTAATATTTGGTAGTATGAAATACTGCTGTGTTAAAAAAAAAAAAAAACGAAAAAAAAAAACACTTCTGATAATTCCTACATTTTATTTTTCCACAGAATTCTGTCCCGGCTTCTGATGATATAGACATGGATGGAGACTATCAAATGCATGTAAATGATGTATACTGGCCCAAGGTAAATTACAATCTTGTGACATATTTCCATATTTAATATACTGTAATATACTCACCAGTGTATCAGAAATTCATAGTGGTTGCATGAAAAGTGTACATAAAACTAGCATACAATGACAGCTCAAGCCATGCTGTTAAATATATTCTCGTATTGCAAAAACCTTAATTTTTGCAGCATATAAAAACTAAACCAAAAAAGTGTCTTGATTTCTATATAATTTTATCCGAGTTATTTCTTTATTTACAGGACAAAATTTTGTTCCAACGTCTTGAACATATTTGTTATACTATCGAGACCGGTGAATGGCCACAAATTAAAAAATTGTTCTTAGCCCAGGCATCTGATTCCTGCAGTACAACTCCTTTGGATAGATCCACTCCCAAGCCTGAAATGAGTGATATGGAGTCAGGAGAAAGTAATTTTATGGAAGCTTCCAAAAAGACAAAACCTGTTGCAGAATACACTTCTGAGGTCAGTAATACTTCCAAATTTTTTCTTGGTTTTGTTTCTTTTTTGATAACTAAATGTGTGTTTGCTACATAATGTTTTTTGTATTTGTAACTTCAGGTTCACAAAATCTTTTTAAAAACTGATTAATGCAAAATATTTGTACAAAGTTTCCTATTCAAAATATGAACATTTTAGAAGCAAAATGATTTTTAACTGTTTAAACATGGGTTACTGGATTAGTGATCCTTACTAGCTTGGTACTGAGGTTAGAAAATGACAAGAGAAAAGCACGAGATGAAATATGGAAATACCTGTGTTGCAGGCATTGCTGTGTGTGGGTTAGTCTGATCAGTATACAGGGTGCGATGGATAAATTGTCGTCTAAATTACACAAAAATGAAAATAATACTGACATCTCATTTTAACAGATATATTTACCAAAATTACACAAAAATATCTTGAAATAATAAAGAGTAAATTTATTCAATAAAATCGCCATTGGCTTAAACCACAGTCCCCAGATGACTTTGGAATGTCCTGCATCTCTTCTGGATGGTCTCCTTGTAGAAGTTGGTGAATGCTGCCATAATTCTTGCCTTCAGTTCATCTTTGGTGTTATAAGGAATTTTGTTGGTCTCTTGTTCAACTGTATCCACACACATAATAATCAAGGGGGTTGCAGTCTAGGGAGTTAGGTGGCCAGATGTAAAGGGTGATGTGGTTGCAAAAATTGTCTTACAGCCATCACTGGGTTTTTTGCTCATGTGGCATGGTGCAGTCCTGTTGTCAGACACAGGATTTCCCAGCAGCCACTCCCTTGACCCAGGGCATCACTACCTCCTCAAGGCACTTGATGTAGGCCTCTGTGTTGAGTCATATGTCCTCACCAACAAATTTGGGAGTTATTTTCTTATTAGAGTGAGTTTTCCGAGCTGCCATGCCTTCATAATCACCATTAGACTCATCCAACTCTTTCTGAATCCTCTGCACTTTCCTCAGATTTGACATTCAAACACTCTGAAATGTTTGTATTGGAGCTTCTGGCATGAATGCCAAGTAATACAGCCTGCAGTTTCCACATTTCTGGTGGTATGAATTGCTTCATGGTGCTCTTTTTACCACAGACGATGCCCAACTGACCCTACTATTCTGTGCATTCAACAAAACAAAACAATGTGCATGCACAAAATTATGACGACAATTTACCTATCGCACCCTGTATAATGCCACCTGTTGTGAATGTAAGACTGTTTGAATTTCACTTCAATTTTTTACATTTTTTTTTCCCTGTTCACGCCAGGCAAGACTAAGCCACTAAGACATGGGTTACTGAGTGAAATAAAAAAAAAAACCCCAAAAAAACAAAGCAAAAAAAAAAAATAAACATTAATGAACAATAAAAGAGGAATCAAAAAGTCAGTAGATAATGATTGATATTGCATTTAAATTTTCAAAGTTGGCTGAAAAGCAAGAAGCCAATAGTTCCACAGGTGAGAAGTGCAAAAAAAGAAGAAACTTAGCAAAGAATTTATGGTTACATCTAGCTAATTCAACTGTAAAATGATGAGACCTTGTTGCCAATCTAGTACTGCACTTAAATTCATAAAGTCTAGGTACCATAGAGCAGAGTCCATCAGAACAATTACCATGAAAGTATTTATAGAAAAGGCACAGGGAAGCAGTGAAGAAAATGGCTGAAGCCAGTATGCCAAGTCAGGACCAATAATATTGCAAATCTTTTTTTTTTTTTTTTTTTTTTTTTTTTTGGGGATTTTATCAAGAATCTCTAAATATATAGCAGGAACAGACCATTGTATAGTAGTAAGCAGGTGTCTGTTATACAACAACCTGTTTTGTGTGTGCGTTTTAACTTTTTTCTTGTGGGTGACGATGTGGCAAAATAATATGGATTAAAGAATGAAGGAAACAAAATCTAATTTTTTAATTATAACCAGGTTATGAGGTTTTAACAGGTATTCATGCACATAATTTATATATAATCACCTATTTCTGTAGATGAAATGCTGCTTAAGTATTTTTCTTGTATAATCCCTTATTTTCCAACCAAACTATTGTAAAAATAACCATCTTTGCAAATGTTTCTGCTTTAACAGATTCGTTTTCTTGTCCCTCTTTCATTAGGCACAATACAGATGATAAACCTTGAATTTGGTTATCTTTATTGATTTAAGACAAGTAAAGATTACAGTATCTTCATGCTGGCCATTATCTGTGGATGTGGTTGCTCATAAACATTCATTGCATGTCTTTCTAATCAAACAAATCATGGGAGTTGAGTTTTTATGAGAGGTTAAAAAATATTGGACCACAATATAGCTATTACTTCAGTGATAAAACATTGTAACAATGTTACCTTTTGTATATAATGTGACACCTATTCTAATTTTGGATTTGTATATAAAATTTCTTGCATTATGTATGAATACCTACAGTGTTTGTGGTACTTATTCAAATCTCACCCTCTGCTAAAATTAATTTATATCCATAATTCACCGACACATAAATATGCTGAATTTTAGAAAGTTACACAGAGCATGTTTCAAACTTTTAATACTGTTAAAATTGGAATAATAAATGAGACAATGAAAAGAAAATGAGATTTCGTTCAATGGAACTATTCCTGGTTAGAGCGAGACTTGAAATAGAAATTAAATTTCAGTGGTGGTGGTAGGGGAGATTTATGTAAAAAATAAACTTGTAAAATCTAATTACAGATTCAAATTATTAGTATTTCTCGTAAAATAATTTGTCAAATTTATAACTATTTCCAATAGATTTATTGATAGTCATCTAATGTCAGTGTGTCACATTTTTTCCACTTTACTCAGAGGCTGTAGCCCAACATATCATACCATTTTGGAATCAGGCCAACTCTGTGAGCAAATTAAAAACATTCCGGGCTGGATCCAGACTTGCACGGCCCAGTTGGTGGGGCATCAGAATACGCCGACTGCCCCCCCCTGCAGAGGGTAAAAGTCCCTCAATGGGGCCACCTGTTGGCCGTGGGTGGCGACCCGTAATGTCCGGGGATGGGATCCTGGTGGTTGAGCAGGTTGTAACCCAGGTGTAAAGCGGTCACAATCCTGTAACACACCACTTTGGCCCTTACCTGGGCTAGACGGGCGGTCGGAGGAGCCCGATCCGATCAATCGGCTGGTCATGTCAAGCCCCATCATATATAATCCATCCCAAACCTATAACTGACACTCCTCTTCCCAACCAAAACTAACACTTAACCCTAAATATGTGATGGAAGGCGGTGGCTAAGGGTCAATCAATTTGGGAGAAAAAAAGGATCTGACACACTTGCTAAACCTTCACAGCCGTAATACTTGGAAAACGGAAACAAAGGAACACGCGTGCTCATAGACTCCTCCCAAAGAGAGTATACCATTCACGTAGCCCCGACATGGCAAGGCGAATGGGTTTCCCCCTTGTCATGTCCCAATACTGGACTCCGCGGTGGGTAGGGAGCGAGAATGATGAAAAAAAATAAAAACAATCAATGGAAAAAAAAAATCTTCCAAGAGACCACATGTGGATAACGACTCTGAAACAGAAAATGACAGCGAAAACTTTCCACGATTTATTGTACTTGAAGCAATAAGCAAAAAAGCATTAACAGAAATTTCACCATTTAAAATACAAAAAGCAATATCAAATATCATTATACCAAAAAATGTAAAAAAATTACAAAATGGAACACTACTAGTAGAAGTAGAAAAAAAGATATATGCAGACACATTAATAAGACAAAAAAAACTACAAGAAATAGAAATAAAAGCCTACCCACACCAAACCCTAAATTTCTCAAAGGGAGTAGTAAAAAGCAAGGAGCTCTCCCTGTGCACTCTAGAGGAGATAAAAACAGAACTCCAAACTCAAGGAGTTACAAATGTCAAAAGAATAACAATAAAGAAAAATGAAGTAGAGATACAAACTAATACCTACATTATAACTTTCAACTCCCCCCAAATTCCAACAACAATTAAAATTGGATATGAAAGTATAAAAGTAGAACAATACGTACCAAACCCTCTTCAATGCTATAGATGCCACAAATTTGGGCATCACAGAGATTCCTGTAGAAATAAAAGAATATGTGGAAAATGTAATGAAAAAGAACCTGAACATAGAGAACTGCCCAAATGAGAGCCTATGCTCAAACTGTTTGGGAAACCACTCTGCTCTTTCAACACAATGCAGTATATATAAACAGGAGAAAGAAATAATTAGAATAAAATACAAAAAAAATATATCTTTCATAGAAGCACGAAAGGAAGTTAAAAATAACAAAAGAAAACACCTATGCTTCCATGGCACAAAAAGCAAATAAAATAAACAATGAAGATAAAATAAAAGGTTCAATTGAAATAACAAATTTATGCAAAGAATTAAAAGCTTTCCTCGAAGAATTAAAAACCTTTTTAATTGAACTTAAATTGGATCAAAATAAAACTCAACAATCCAGATCAAATGGAATAAACCCAGAAGAAGGCAAAAAACTTTGGAAAGAAAACAGAGAACAAAACTCCAGCAAACCCTCTTCTTCCCAAACTAAGAAAATGAAAAATAAACAAAAAGAAAAAAAAATGACAACAGAGCAAGAAAGCACCCGATCAAGATCTAATTCAAAATCAAGAATCAATATATCAAATGAAAATAAATTTGAGCCTATGGAATATATGGAAATAGAAGAGAAAGAAAACAAACAAAACTCAAAACAAAACCCAAAATCTGACCGAAGGATACCACAAGCAGTTGAAGACAAAGCTTCTAAAAACTCAAGAGATGGAAAAAAACTAGAGAGGACAAATGATATAAACCTAGCAGGTAACTTTACCTCCAAAAAATGAAAGTATAATCATGGCACATAAGATCCTGCAATGGAACTGTCGTGGAATAAAATCTAATTACAATGACCTACTCATACTTATGTCACTACTGTATCCAGCTGTCATCTGCTTACAGGAAACTTTTTTACAAGAAAATGCCAACTTAAAAATTAAAAATTATAAACAATACCACTATAACCACAATACAGGACATAGAGCTAATGGAGGAGTGTCAATATTGATTAGAAATGACATACCGCAAAGTAAAGTACACATTAAAACAAAATTACAAGCAATAGCAACACAAGTGACACTAGATAAAACCATCACAATTCTTTCCATCTATATACTCCCACAAGAACCAATAAATACAACAGAAATAAACAACTTGATGGAGCAACTCCCTAAACCCAGAATCTTACTAGGAGACTTTAACAGTCATAATCCTATATGGAATAGCAAAAAAATAGATACTAAAGGTAAAATAATGGAAGAAATAATTAACACCCATAACTTATGTCTATTAAATCATAAATCCTCAACCTACCTTAATCCCTCCAATGGAACAGAATCGTCAATAGACTTAAGTATATGCGATCCAGAAATTTGTATGGATTATACATGGAAAACACATAGCGACACATGTGGCAGTGATCATTACCCGATCATTCTAGAAAATCAAAAGCCTGCCAAGGAAGAAAAGATAGGCCCCGTCAGATGGAAACTGAAAAGAGCCAACTGGGAGGGTTTCAAAAACAAATGTAAACAATTACTGGTACAGTCAAAAGACACAGACAACTCGATAGAATATTTTACCAAAACATTAATAACCATTGCCTCAGAAAATATACCAAAAAAGCAAAATAATTATAAAAAAACTAAACCCTGGTATGACAAAAACTGCCAAAAAGCAGTCAGAAACCGGGAAGCAGCATTGCGAAAATTCAAAAAGTAACCCACAACCCAAAATTTGATTGAAATGAAAAAACTCAAAGCAGTAGCACGGAAAACTGTTAAAGAAGCAAAAAGGGAATGTTGGAAAAAATATGTAAATAGCCTAAATACACATTCTAAAACCAAGACAATATGGGAAATGATGAGAAAAATAGCTGGGAAAAATCAAATATCCCCAATAATACATCTTAAAAAGGACAACACTAAAGTAACTAGCAAAAAAGAGATAGCAAATCTACTAGCAGAGACATTTGCAGAAAACTCTAAAATGAGCAAAAATCAAAACCTACAAAAGTGTAAACAAAAAGATATAAATAACCAACTAAATTTTACATCTAAAAATACAGAAGCCTACAACAATCTATTCACCGAAGCAGAACTAATAGAAGCCTTAAAAAAATCCCATAATACAGCAGTAGGCCCAGACCAAATCCACTATGAATTTATTAAACAACTACCACAAGAATCGCTGAAATACCTTTTGAATATTTTTAACAATATTTGGACTACTGGGAAATTTCCCAAAATATGGAGAGAATCAGTAATTATTCCCATACTCAAAGAAGGAAGAGAGGGAAACAACCCACAAAGTTACCGACCAATAGCATTAACAAGCTGTCTATGTAAGACAATGGAGCGAATGGTCAACGCCAGATTGAGTTGGTTTCTAGAAGAAGGAAAACACATATCAAAATATCAATGTGGATATAATAAAGGAAGAAGTACAATAGATCACATAATAAGACTAGAAACAGCCATAAGAGAGGCCAATTTAAACAAACAACATCTAATAGCTATATTCTTTGATATAGAAAAAGCATTTGATCAAACCTGGAAACATGGTATAATGAAAGATCTGCATAAACTAGGATTAAGAGGTCGACTACCAAACTTTGTAAAAGGATTTTTAACAGACTCTTCCAAGTACAAATAGATGCTACACGTTCTGATTATCAAAAGCAAGAAGAGGGAGTACCACAGGGAAGTGTACTCTCCCCTACACTTTTCAAAGTAAAAATAAATGACATAATAAAAAACATCAAATCAGGAATACACTGTAGCCTTTATGTTGATGATTTTACAATATATTACAGATCGAGAAACCTCAACACAGCAGAAAGACAACTTCAACAATGCTTACATCAAATAAACAAATGGACACTCGAAAACGGTTTTAAAATATCAAAAACAAAATCTGTACACTTCTGCCAAATGAAAAAATTACACAATAACCCAACTCTAAAACTAGGAAATGAAGAAATACCAGTAGTTCAGCAATATAAATTTCTAGGAATGATCTTTGACAGCAAACTGACCTTCAGACCACATATCAATTACCTAAAAACAAAATGTTTTAAAGCTCTCCAACTACTGCGAACAGTAGCCCATACAGAATGGGGAGCTAGCAAAGAAACCCTTCTTAAACTTTATAGAACATTGATCCGCTCCAAACTGGACTATGGCAGCATGGTCTACCAATCAACTAGAAAGTCTTATCTAAAAACAATAAACACAATACACCATGAAGGCCTTCGGATAGCTCTAGGAGCCTATCCCACCTCACCTATAGAGAGTCTACATGTAGAGGCAAACGAACCCCCATTACAACTAAGAATGGAGAAACTAGCAACTCAATACTATCTAAAACTCTCTTCCTGTCCTTCTAACCCCACACACGATTGTGTACTTACACCAAATCACAAAGAGAAATTTAATCTTAACACAAATAAAATCAAAACATTAGGATTCCGAATAGAAGGAATCATCCAAGAAAATAATATACAATCTAATCAAATACTTAAAACCAACCAATCAAACATACCACCATGGATAATCAAAAATCCAAACATAATATTAAGTTTAAACAAATTATCAAAATCAAAAACACACCCCACAATATACATTGAAAAATTCTCAAAAATAAAAGAAAAATATCAAAACTACAAAAGTATTTACACAGACAGCTCAAAAGACGAAGAAAAAACAGGCAGCGCAGCAATAATAAAAAAAACAATTATCCAAAAACGTTTGCCAAATGAAGCATCTATTTTCAGTGCAGAAGCCTACGCAATAAAACTAGCACTAAATTTCATATCAAAAAACAAAGGAGAAAACTACATTATTTTCTCAGATTCATTATCTGTATTAACATCCCTAAAAGGGAAAAGACTGGAAAATCCATTAATACAAAGTCTTCTATATAAACTACATTCAATGGAAAAAAAGCAAAAATATCATCTTCTGCTGGATTCCTAGCCATGTCGGCATCCGAGGAGGAGATAAGGCAGATATTGCTGCTAAATCATCTTTAAAAATGACAATAGACGAAAATCTTCAAATTCCATATGCAGACATAAAATCTAAAATAAATAAATACATAAGAAACAAGTGGCAAAATTCATGGAAAAACCAAACCGGAAATAAACTTTCAAATTAAACCTAAAATAGGAAAATGGGGAAATAATATTGGAAATACTCGGAAAAAACAAGTCGTCATAACCAGAATACATATAGGACACACATACTTAACCCATTCTTATATATTAAAAAAGACAAATCCACCAAAATGTAGATGTGGAAGCTTAATCACAATTAAACATATTCTATTGGAATGCAAAATCATAACCAGAACAAGACAAAAATATCTCAATGGAAAAGGTTTAAAAGAAATATTCAAAAATACAGACACAGAAAATATATACAGTTTTCTCAGGGAAATAAAGATCCTCAATAAAATATAATCCTTTCAAATAGTGTATATGTATGTGCTTATAGACATATATATGCATGTACGAATGTAAATATTAAAATACACAATCAGAAACAGTCACAAGAAAAAGCAATCCCAAAAAACACAGAAGATTATGAAACCCAACAGCCTCTCAACCTTTTATACAAAATAACCATCTTAAATTCATAAATTAATAAGGCTTCAGCATAAATTGACCCAAATAGGAGTTGACATGCCGTTAAATCCAACAACCAACCAACCAACCAACCAACCAGACTTGCAATCCTGAAATTTTGGATTCTCAAGTTTTCATTACTGCGATTGTGTGTGTGTGTTTTTTTTTTTTTTTTTTTTTTTTTTTGAGAAAAATTTTTATAACTTGTAAATTAATTGCAAAATCCAGCGAAAGTCACCCATGAAAAATAAAAATGTTTGTATGGGAAGTTAGGACCTACATATATCAAAGTGTCTTTAATATAAGTGGTGGCAGAAGAATTATCATTGAACTTTTAAAAGTTAATATTAGATATTAATGCAATACTTAAAATGCACTGATCAATTTTGAGTTCTGTAGTTTATTGTTGCCTATTGCATCTACTCTACCTATTGTGATGAAGGCTCTAATCAAGAGCCCTTGGCAGGAGCTAGCTTAAATGCCACTTGATAAGGCGGCTTAGTTTGCAATAAATAGGATAAACCTTTATATTAATAATTAATACTCTGTTTCATTTAAAATATTAAATTTTAATTTTGATGTTCAAAGTAGATTAAAATTTCAAAGTTACTGTGCTATTGAATTTGTATTTGCATTACTCTTACTTTTAGGTGGAAGGTATGAAAGTGAAGATTTCAAAAAATAAATTATGCCTGCCAAAGAAAGAAGAAGGTTCAGCAAATAAAGGTAAAGTTATTCTATGAAAACATTTGAAAGTGGAATTTGTTTTATTTTTTTTTTTTTTCAGTCATTTTACTTGTTCTGTAAATTCTTAATGTTTTTCTTCAGCGTTGTCATTTCCCCAGTTCAACCACAGTGCCTTTTCAAGTGACAATGAAAGTGTTACTGAAGCTATGAATTTGTCTACATCCATGGTAAGAAATTTATTTTATTTCTATCATATTTATTATTCTGTACTTTAGTGTACTGATCTGACAAATGATTGGTGAATATGTTGCATGATTTGAGCTGTGAGGGAGGTGCTTCTAGTCAAGTGTGTGGGCTTCTCTGTCACGCAGAGTTATCCACCAAAATCAAATTCATGTGAATGACCTTTTCAAACTCTTTTTGACTTTGCATTCTATAATCCTTCAGCAAGTCCAGCGGTGATTGTCCCTTAGGCAACTGTGGCAAGCTTGGTTCACTGGAGGCCCTTAGTCCATGCCCACATGTTGGCAGCAGATTTGTGATGGTTCTATTGGTGTCTCACACTCTTTTATGACTCCTGCTCATGACTCTTCAGGAGTAGGCTAGACCTTCACAACCATCTCTGTCATCGCCATCAGAGGGGAGAAAGAGAATAAGGAAAGAGCATGCCGGTCCTGATGCAAGAGGGTGGTGCCACTGTTGCCGACTGTTGTATGAACAGGAGAATGAAAGAAGTAGGAGCATATATATATATATATATATATATATATATATATATATATATAATCTAATAAACGTTTTTTTAGTAGATACCCATATTTGAGTAAATGCTCGGTTTATTTATTAAATGATATATTTATTTTTGAGAAATTTTATTAAAGAAAAATATGCTCTCTGGCAGGATAAGAACCTGCATCCTTCAAGAGAAAGCGTCATTAGATCTGACATGTTTGTACTGTCTCAGCCATGGAGTGTCACATATTAAGCAAAGTTGAATAGTGTCTTATAAATGCAAATCTTTCTCAAACTCTTGAAACATTCATATCTGCTCAGTTTTGTATCCCCAATGTAAAAATTTAACTACTAAGGAAACAATGTATTATTTTATTTATTAATCTGACAGATTTAATTACTTAAACATTATTTTTTAGTTGATACCCATAATTTAAATTTTTTTTTTTTTTTCAGAATAAGGAAATTTTGACATTTTATAACCTGGCTCTCTGACTTTGCCATTTTCAATAACAGTCAATTTAGCTGTCATTAGCTTCTGTTATCCTTAGAAATTTTGTGATTAGTGCTTGTAAATAGAATGAAAATTTGATGAGATTTGCATAGAATTATTTAGCAAAACAACTTGCAGGAAGCAAGATTATCTATTTTCTATTTCTGGATGTTTCTTTCAATAACCTTTTTTTATTCTAGTTTTGTTTAATCTCTGAAGTGTATTTTTTTTTATTTTATAGGTTGATTCTTTAAATCTAAAAAAGAAGAGAGGACGAAAGAGGAAAAGTGATATTCTATCCAGTAATCTTCATGAGAAAATGGCTAAAAAAATGCTTTCAATACAAAATGCTGATAATCCAGGTATGTAAACAAATTAGCATGTGCATGCATGTCCCTTTTTGCTAATTTCAGACTTGAAATTACTTTGTGTATTATTCATTGTTATAAGAGATAATTATAAGGGAAAAGAAAAAAAGGGTTTTATGGCTATGAAATAGGCATGGTTGGTTATGTGTGGCAGAAGTCGCTAACTTCTGTGAATTGATGTTATACTATTAGATAACAATGCTGGAAAATAAAGAAATTAAAAGAATCTGTGTATATGCCATGTTCTAATAACCTCCTCAGTAGCCAATCATAGAAATGAGAATGTAAGATCTGTCCTTAAGGACAACTATATAGTTGTCCTTAAGGACAGATCTTACATTTTAAGGTTTCAAAATTCCACTATTTGCTTGTCCTATAGATAGGTTTCTAATGGCTAAAAACCTTGGTCAAGTGAATTTAGTTATATAGTAATTGGTATTTCAATCTCTGGATCAAACTTGGGTTCAGTGAAAAAAGCAAAATTTGTATCACAAGGATGAACTAGAGAGCATATACCTCCAATGTCATTCTCACTAAAATCTAACCAATCATGTTACATATATCATATGCTGTATAACAATAGCTTGTAATAATTATTATACTGGCATGAAAACATCATTCAAATGTTATTACATTTGAAAAGTTGAAAAATCATCACAAATTGCTCATTAATCCAGTTATTATCATTCTAAAAAAAATATCATTGAAATTTATTCAGAACTTGGAAATGTTGTGTAGACAAAAATATAGACAAATACATAACATCTGTCCAGTTTCAAAAATACCAAAGATGAAGATCCCTGAAGCTGCAAACATTGCAGCTATAGCAACTTAATTGAGGATGCTAATCAGAATTTTTATTTGTTTTTAAAAAAAAAAAAAAAAAAAATATCCAAATAATAGTAAAAATGTAATTTCACAGTGATACATTTGCATATATGCAAAAGTTATAAAAAAAATAAAATTTTATAAATGCTTCTTATTGCAATTCAAGAAATCTCAAGTTTTATATTTTAAAATAGCTTTTTCTATGAAAGTTTGTTTTTATGCTGTCTTGTGTGTATAAAAATATACCAAATTGTTTTTGTTGGCTTTTGATTAGATATAATTTCTTTAAAACTGTTTACTAATTTGAAGGTATATTACCTCTGATTATTAGTAAAATTGTTTCATTCTCTCTCTCTTACAGATGAAAGAGTTACTATGGTGCATGAGAGAGAAGGCATTATCCTGTCTGGTGATGAAGCACCTATGAAGAAGGATCTTCTCCAGTGGATGCAGAAGAATCCGGAATACAAGCCTTTTATTGGTCTTACTGATGAAGATTTTGAAGTAAGTTAAAAGCTCTTCAATGTCTATTAGTCATCTATATAATCCATGATATAACAAGTAGCATTTATTAAATATATAAAAACTTTCATTTGTTCTAATGATTATTTATAGTAAATTCTGTTGGCAAGGGTGGAATTGAAACAATTAACACTTATAGTTTTAATGCTGACTGCAATTGAAACTATATGTTGGTATTTTTATCACTGCCAACTGACTTTACTGTTACTCTCCACTTTAATCATTTTCATGAATTAATAAACTAGGTAGCATGTGTGCGTGGTGTAATGGTAATGGCTCAGAATGAAAAATTGGCAAGTAGAGTTCAAATTCAGTCTAGTTTGTTACATTCATATTTGAAAATACTTTTGGGAAAAGATTTGAACTCCTTTCTTCTTCCCTCAGCTGTGGGTTAAATACTTGGCTCTTCAGCCTTTGTTGGCAACAAGTCTGGAAAGAACTCTGGAATTCCTAAACCTGGGTGGATATGTGGGAAGTCATCTAATGGAAGGAAAACCCTGACAGAAAACAACTCCTCCTCAAAGTGTGATGGTTGAGCATGTGGCTAATCATTCCACCACATTGAACCATTCAATTACAGAAATCTTACCAAGAGGGCTTATGTACCATGAGGCAACAAGCAAATAGCAACAATAAACTAGATAAAAAAAAAAAATAAAAATAACCTCCAAATTTTGTAATTTTTGTCTTAAAATTTAAGTTTAAACATTTAATCTGAGCTGGAAATTTAAAATGAAAAATTGGATTGTCAGTGGTTAGGAATTAAGATAAACATTGCTAACAGATATACTAGGACTATTTATATAATTTTAGTCCAGTAATGGATAACTGAGAAATACAAATTTCTACTTCATGAGAATTTAGAAAGTTCTCCAAATTTGGTTTGGAATGCCAAATTGACTACTACTTATAAGTAATTAACCTTTGTGTGCATACTTTCATTAGTGGAATATATTTTAAGACATATTCAAGCACTAAAATTAAGTTAAAAAAAAATTATCAAGTTCTTTCTAATAGACTTGTGCTATAATGTATCAGTTTAATACTTGAATACAACACCACCAAACATTTGTCAAAGTGAATGTATTTAATATTCAGCTAAGAAATTTTACAACAGAAGCTTGTTTTACTTCAATATTTCTATGTATTTTTAGTGATTTAGTAGTAGAATAATTTCATTAATAGATTTACCTTGATGCTTTGGGATGAATTGTTAAGTGATTTTGAGAAATTTTTTTTTTCTAGTTTATTCTTGTATGTTTTTATGTGGACTGTTGTTTGCATCTCCTCCTTTTCTACTGTTTGTGGACACTTGACAGTATACAAAAAGTCCCATCTGGGGATGAATCCACCAAAATTTTGTGGAATGAGGATAATATAAAGTGATATTCAGATTTAAATAGATTTTGTGCCATGGTATTTTACTGATATTCAAATCAACTATGAATTCCAAAATTTCAATCTTAAATATATAATTCTATTCAACTAATGACTTAATTTTTCTTTTATTAAAGTTTAAAGTTCATGAGTTGTGATAAAATTAACTTGTCTATATTAAGGTCTTTGTCGCTCTTTTGTAAGAGGATTTGAGATTGATGTGCTAAATCTTACATAAAAAAAAATATTGTAAAATAATAGAATTTTAAATTGGAACTTGTTTTATTTTCAGCCTGAAATTGAAAAACGTCGCCGAAGACGTCCCAGACTTGATCCAACTAAATTAGATTATGATGCTTTGACTGGAGATGAAAATGTATCTGTTATGAATCGTGAAAATGGGAAAAAGGTCTGGCAATGTGTATTTGTCCAGTAAAAGTTCATTTGTCTTCATTACACCTCTACGTTACTGTAACATGTCATCTATGGCTATTTTTTTTTTTCTTTGTTGTTAATAAGATTTGTATGTCATCAAATTCTCATCAAAAAGTATTTTCAAATTTGTAATAATACCTATTTGGTTATTGAGAATTGTTTCCCCCCCCCCCCATCAAAAGTACAATGAATTGATGTGTTTATTTGATTTGTTTATTGATGTGTTTATTTGATATCGCTCACACACAATAAATTTAAGAAAGAATCAATGTAAGTTAATTTCTTTAATGAAGTTTCGTTTTTACAAAGATTTTTCTCTAAGCTCAATGAATTCTGAATGAAATTTACATTGCCAGTTTAAATTTATTTTTTTATTTTTTTTACTGACTTTTACCCTAATTGTGTTCATGGAGAAACTATTTTTATGAGGTTTAAAGATAACCTCAGCTTTTCAAGTAAAAGTGCTCAGAAGAATAAATTAAAGCGAGTGAATCATTTCTAGAATATGTAAATATATTTCTTTAAATTATGAAATTGCATTGCTAAACCCGGATTTTTGATTTAACTTATTGTCTTTCTAGAAATGAAACTTAATACTGAAAATTTTCTAACAAAATATTCTTAGCATCTTTTACTTGTAGAAAGTGAAGTATTTTTCCTATTTTGTTACAATTTAAATATCAGTTCATTTTGTAAAAACAAAAAAAATATATATTCTTTTAATAAATTGTTTGAATTGTGGAATATTTTTATTTTTTTAATTGAATATTCATTTCTCATCACCTTGCATTTAAATAGCTTTTGATAGTTGTAAAACATTACTGACATGAATTCAGAATGTATGGTGAAAGTATACAAGTATATAAAAAAAGCTTATATAATTGATTCAACTTTAAAGATTGTCTTTAATACAAAATAGTAGTTTAAATAGTTGATATAAATAGTGAAAGTTCAAATGTTAACCAAATAATTTTATTTAATGCTTTCTGCTGTTAGTTTCTTCTGAAATTTGAAGGCCATTGCTGTTTTATAAAGATCTGATTTAAATCTATTAAATTTCATAGAAAAGATGAATACTTTTTTAAATTAGTTTTGTAATGTACAAATTTTATGCTATGTAAATTGTGTATTGTCTCCCACGCGTTTATCTACGGGTCATGGTTATTGTATAATAATTGGCTTGATTATTACAGCAGTTTCATTCTGTCAAGTTCATATAGGATTAATACACATATAAAATTTGTCACTTAGCTGATGTGTGTGGAGATATATATATATATATAAAACCAAGTAGAAGTCCTCTTCCATTTTAAATAAAAGCTAACTGTTGCTGTTAATATAATAGATGCTTTTTGTCATTCCTGCAAGCATGTACTCTGGAGTATTGAGCTGTCCTTCATATCTACTGCAGAATTCTTTAATGAAATTCTCAACTTTTTAAAATGAGCTTGTATCTATTCAGAGTAATATGCATGCAATATGGTCATATATTGGCTTGTTTTCTACACCTATTTCAATCGTTGTCTCTTACCTTTGTGCATTTTGGCTGCTTTTATAAAAAAAATTTTCCATTATCATTTAATATATTGGGTGATATTGCTCTTCACACACATATATATATATATATATATATATATATATATATATATAAACCCATCATGGCATGAAAGAACATGTTTGATCATTTTCTGCTGAAAAAACTAGTTTCATGTTTATACCATGACTATTCATTTTTAATTCCATCAAAACCCTTGAGGAAATAGGGCAAAAATGTTACCTTATATGTAATTAAAATTCTTGTTAAATAACCAAATGAATAAAAACTGAATATTTTAAAGAATTATTACTAATAATTTTACTATTTAAAGTTAAACTGTTATTGAATCATAAATTTTATTGTATTATCAACTGTTGTTGCACAATTGCTGATAATGCTTTGTTTCAGAGTTGTTTGAATATTCTTTAAAGAATTTCTGTCTGAATTTTTGAGATAAGAATTATTATTTTATTCTGATTTATTCATTGATATCTTTGTCTTGGTGGTTTCAGTCACAAGTTCTTAGCCATTGTACCTTTGGTCTTTTTTAGTTATGTCATACTTAATGTCAGACTAATTAACTAAAAAGAATTAACTTATGAGATATACGCTAGTAGTGTTAGTGTGAAATAAGAACAATTTACACAAATTAGTAAAATGAATTGTCTAGAAAGTTATTTAATACAACAGGTATACCTGGAAAAGATTAAGTGGGAACAATGGTCCAAACTTTGTGACAATAACAACTAAGATGAGGACACTAGTTCAGATAAATCCATGTAGAATAAAACTTTAAAGAACTCATTAATAGCATTGTGAATGTTTGTTTTATTTATTTCACTGTTTTATTTGTTTATTTATGCATTTTGTTAAATAAACTGCTTAATTCTCTGCACTAAATGCTTGCTTTCTTGTCTTGCTGACTTTTATTGCTTTCTTGCATGTGCTAGAAAAATCTTAAATGTTTCTGTAACTTTAAAAGGTGATTTTTCTAATATCTCCGAATTATTTTCTTTCACTGAAATAAGAAAAAATAAAAATTAAAAACAAATTAATAACTAAACTTGACAAGTTTTCTTAAAATAAAAAAATGAATCTGAAATTGTTAAAAATTCAAATTTTTATGTTTGAGTTTTTTTTTTGTTAATGAGACAAATATTGCACAGTGTTTAATTTCACTGATAGGTAATTTGCTTTGGATTATGTAAAAGTTAATTTTTATAAATAACTTGAAGTCGGTTTATCACAATATAATTTATAGTAATTTTAATAATTATTGTTTGGACACTTTAAATGTTTTAACTAAGAATTAATAAACTAAAAAGCTAAAGAAGTTCAGTTTAAAGCCATCTAACTCAGAATGAGTTTAGTTTTAAAAAAACCTGATTCCACATGTGAACTATTTATACTAAGTCTAAGTTTCTGTTTTGTGATAACATTAATGCAAACTGTTTGCAAAAAGAAACTTTTCATATAAGTGTGTGCAATGGTAGGGAACGATTTACCCAACTTTGTGATTAATCCATTAACAATGAATGATGGCTAAACTACCGACTGATGAAAATTTCTTTCTGCCACAGTTAATAGATTATGTTCCTTCTATTTTAATACTTAAACCAGAGACTATACTCTTATGTGCTAATAAATTTCATTTCTTATCTATCTTTTTTGCCAAAGCAGTAAAATTTGGTGTACATAGTTGAATTTAGTTACATCTGTGTAATTCATATTGTTATTTAATATACATTAACGTTTTTTTTTTTGTTTTTTTTTTTTTAATTTTTTGCACCAACTTGAAATGAACTCTCTTGCTTAATTTAAGATTAACTTGTTTATGGTTTGAATTTTTTGAACTCTTAGTGATTAATCCTCATTAAACATTGTGTTGATATGTTTATGGTGATGCTTTCTCAAGTTTTATTTATATGAAATAAAACTAAACTTCTGGTAATAAATCTGTTGTGAAAGCATTGAATGAAATGCTCTTCATAATACCAGTTTAGCGAGATTTGCACTTAGACATTTTAGAAAATTGGCTTTAATAACTGTGCTTAAATCAATTTTTGAAATGTGCAGTTTTCCTTGAGCAATTAGGGAAAATAAAAATATCAAGTTTTAACCAAAACTATATTTGTGATAAATCAGATTTCATTTTATTAGGTTGGTGCAAAAAGAATGACATAATAATGTTTTTTGACGTTAAAAAATACGTCAAAAAACTACATTATTACATCATTATTTTTGCACCAACCTAATACTTATATGCTTGTCTTTTGGGGGGTTTCTCTTTCCCCTTTCCCCTCTCCTATTGGTCCATATGTCCCATTCTCCCACTGGCTCCCCAATTTCTGTCCTGTTTTCCCCCTCTGCCTCCCCAATTCCTGCCCCATTTTCTCATTCACTCACCAATTTTTTCCCTCCCCCCAACTCCCATCTATCTCGTTTTCCTCCCTCTGTTCTCTCTATTCCCACTCAATTTCATCATTTGTGCTAGGTTATTGTTTTTATATAACAATTCCAATATCCTCAAAACAATGTCCAGTATGTTCTGTAATTTGGAGATGAGTCATTTGGGCTGTTGATCTTATTCATTTTTTTTTTTTTTTTTTTTTTTTTTTTTTTTTTTTTTTTTTGCTTTTGTCATATTTTAGTTGATCCATTCTATGTCCTCTTCCAGATGTATAATTCCTATGGAAAGAAATGAGGTCTCTACTGAGGTAGGGAGGGGATTCTTTCTGTATGGTTTATTCACCTTACAAAGACTGTAGATAAGATTTTGCTGAAACATGCTGTCAAAAATAACAAATGGAATGAGATTAATAGTCTTACTAATTTTTGGTGTGTAGTTTATGTATTGTTGCAGTTTTATGTATTGTAGATCTTACAGAAAAATGGTATTTGAAATGTAAAGTCTGGACAGCTGCATTTAAGCTAAGTTTTGTTATAGCATACTTTTCACTTTGAATTTAACAACTTTGTATAGAGAAGTACAATTCTAAATAGGAAGGACTGCATAGTACAAGTGATAAATGTTTCTAATGTAATAGTGTTATACTTCTGATTACAATATTTGTATTTCTGATAAATTTACAAGTAAAAACGATTGGCTCTGTAGATTATGAAAAATCTACATTTGAAGCACATTGCAAACTTTTTAAGTGCTGGTAATGTATACTTGGGTTTGAGGATCAAGTACTTGAAAATGCATCCTTTTTTTTCTTCTTTAAGTTTTGTTTGTATCTTTTGTAAATAGTCATTTTTGTGCATTTAACTGATGTTGTAACTTTTGTTTGTCTTTTTTCTTTTCTTTTTTTTTTTCTTCCAACCAGTTGGCTAAATTTCCAAAGCTATAAATATCTTATCAGCACTTGTTCATAATTTTTAACTAGTGCTGGCATTAGTGAGAACATTGAAACAATTTAAACATATTTTTTTTTAATAATATAGTTTCTGTTTATATTTTATAAAATTTAGCATTAAGTAAATTATAGTGTTTTAAGAGAACAACTTCTTGACAATTTCTTAATTTTTACAGGAACATTTGTAATTGTTTTCTTCAAAGCATAATAAGTTTAATATTAAACTTTCAATTTTTAAAATGAATAAACTTTGATTAAAATTTATGTTCCAAATCTTTATTTAATAATATTGCTCTTTTTAGAATATCTTATTAATGATGGCTGACTACAAGGTTTGAATTGATATTCTCAATTGTGGATGTTTGACATTGAAGAAGAATGCTTAGATAATCCTTCTTCATCAGGTGTAAAATCTATAATTTCTTTGGTATAAACTTATATTTATGGCCATAATAGATGATTATAATGTCCTAAAACACGATTTTAAGTGTAAATGCCATTTCAAGCACATTAGGGCACCACATATGTAACAGCCATAGCAGGAGTGAGTGTTTCTAGGGCAAAATAACCTGACAAAGCCCACCCTTTTTCAAACTGGTTTTCAATTTAGTTATCTTCTGTTTAGACTGTTTAATCTACCAAGTCAAAATGGCCCTAACTGCCCTCTATTTCAACCATAGTTACCAAAAAAAAAAAAAAAAAAAAATTACCTTTCCTAAGGGCATTAGTGACAAATGAAACCAAAATCTTGACTGAAATTTGAATTCTATTAGCAAAGAAAATTGCATTGTGTCAACCATACTTCTTAAGTGTTATTTACTGGAGGTAAAAAAAAAAATGTTAGTTTGCATCTAACGTACACCAGACGATGCTTTGTTAAGCTTTTATTTATTTTTTAAGAAAAAAATGAATTTTAAATCTTAAGATAATTTTCTTAATAATCTATTTGAAATATTTACGTAATGAAAATCTTTAGTCATATTGATCAAGTGTTTCATGGAAGAGTAAGTTTTCAAAATGATGTACTTGTAACCTTTTTGTGAAAGATTAGCAATGGAAGATCAGTTAGAAAATAAGTTTGCATCTCAAGATACTAACAGTTAACTCTGCATATCTAAGCAGAACAGTACCACTTAACTTTTCAACCTGACAACAAAGTAACAGGTAATATTTAAGTTGCTAAAAATAAGTAATGGATGTTTATATAAATAAGCTAGAAATACTATTACAGGTAGAAAAATTATAATTATTGGTAACCTGTTTATTATTTTGTGCATTAAGACAACATTCACAATACCTTGAGATTGTGAAGGATTCCACCACAAAATGAATTATTAGGTTGGTGCAAAAATAATTTCGTTTTCTAAGATATGTTACTATGTGAGAAAACGAAATTATTTTTGCACCAACCTAATACAATGAAAACTTTTTATAGAAACCTAATTGTGTGGTAATGGTTAACAAGCTAGTCACTGTGACCATTACTTCTATTTAGCTCCACATTGACTATTCCACATTTGTAGTTTTATACCATTTTTAAGTTTAGTTAATACCTTTTTAAACATTTTAGGAAGATGACAGCAATCCACATGTATGTCCATTGACTTTCTCTTTACATTGTCAGTTTTAATTTTAAAAAGAAAAAAAAATTTAAATGGTGATGAGATGAAAGGAGTCATGATCTTCGAGTTACTTGTAGACATTTTATAAGTTGGCTTTGTAGAGTGTGCCAATTTTTGTCTTTACTGTCTTTTGTAAATCTTAACACAATCTACAGAAGTAGTAGGTTTAAATTCACATAGTTTTAGGTCAGCATTGTCTATTAAAAAAAAAAACTCTTTCAATACACTATAGTTTTGGGAATATTGTTTGCATTTAAATTTATAAAGTGAGTTTGTTTTAATGTATGATATCTCTTTTTTCCTCAAGATTTTAGTTTCATTCATCTAAATCGATAAATGAAAAATATTCTGGAATTGTTTATTTACAGATAACAGGTGCTAAGGCTCCACCTTTAAAATATCTTCGAGAATGGCTGGAAAAAAATCCTTGCTTTGATGTTGATCCTAAGTGGGCAAATTTGGTTAGAGCAAAGGTAATTAACCTTTTCATTAGTTAAATTCTTACAAGACATTAAATGATCGATTTATATTGCTGTGAATTTCAAAATTAAGATGTCTCTGTTTAGAATTGCCAGATTTTGTATCTGCAATGTTTTATATCTTTCTATTGAATATTTTTTATTTAAATAAAAATATATACAAAGTGAAATTTATTACATAATTAATGCATTTTTTGTATAAAAACATTTTGTTCAAAAAGTCAGAAGCCAAACCTGCTTCCTGATCTTTTTTTTTTTGTATATTGTTTTTGAGATATATTTCATTTGAATTTTTACATTCCCCACCTCCAGTTGAAATTTATTTCAATTGATGCCTTTAATCAAGTGACTAATATATATATATATATATATATATAATATAAAATTTATTTATTTTAGGATATTAAATCAAAAACATGTCAAAAATCACTACACAATTGCATTCATGTTTGTCATTTATATATGTTGAAACACTACTGCAATTGTGTAACAACTTTTGAAGTTTTTGATTTAATATCCTAAAATAAGTAATATTTTGCTCTACTCTGTATTGAGCCCCCTTTTAAATTAAATATTATGAACATTGGAATTGTACTCTATTCGTTCTCATCTTACCTGTGTGTGTGTAATATATATATATATATATATATATATATATATATATAATTTTTTATGTTGATACATTCTTAATAGATACAAATATTTAAGTAAGTGCTCTGTTTATAATAAACAGTATTAATGACATTTCGTTTCGGTTAGCAAGGTCAATTTTACTGTTTTTAAACTACATTTCTTGTTGCAAACAAAAATGCTCCTCTGTGGCTAAATCAGTAAAGTACGTCAGGCTACATGACAGTTCCTTATAGGATACAGGTTTGATTCCTGTTAGAGGACGCATATTTTTTTATGAAAATTTCTCAGACATTCAGGCTGGTAAATGTTGTTAATACTGTTTATTATAAACAGAGCATTTACTTAAATATTTGTATCTATAAAAAGAACGTATAAACATAAAAAAATGTCTTGAAATAATTGTTGGATTTTGTCCATTTTATTTATTTATTTATTTATTTATATATATATATATATATATATATATAACTATACTCATTTCGAAAAACCTTTGAATTCTTGATTTGCCAATAATCAAATCAATCATGAAGGAAAAAAAAGGTTTTAAAAAAAGAGCGAGAAACATGAAAGTCTGTTGAAAAAAATCGCACGGATAGAGGTTTAAAGCCCCCCCCCAAAAAAAAAACCTGACACAAGTAAATAACTAACTAAAAGAGCTCATGACAACCGTAGAGCAGACCTAGATAAACCTAGTGAGCCAGACAAACCTACCCAGGTTTCACCTAAGCGATCCGTCAGGGAAAGCTGGCTTTCCCTGACGGTCTGCTTAGGTGAAACCTGGGTAGGTTTGTCTGGCTCACTAGGTTTATATATATATATATATATATATATATATATGTGTGTGAAATGAATCAAGTCACAATTATTTTAATATATTTGTACATTATTTCTATAGATATAATGTATTTAAGTTGATTTGTTTTTTTTTTTTTTGTTTTGTTTTTTTCCCCCTTTAATTAAACAGCATTAATTACATTTACCGCCCTGAATGTTTGAGAAATTTCATAGAAAATATGTGCTTCTCCAACAGGAATTGAACCTGTAACTCCAATGGGAACCATCATTTGATCCGATGTGCTGTAACCATTCAGCCACAAAGAAGTGTCTGGTTAGCAAAGTCCAAATTTCTGTTTATAAACACATTCACCTTTGATGATTTTTCTCAATCGATCATGTCTGCTCACGAATTACATAACGTAAACAATGACAACATATGAAATGGATTAAGTCTGACAATTATTTTAAACATATATTTTAGTCTATTGTAAAAGAAGGTAAACTCTGAGTTTAAACCATGCGGCCATACCCAGTCATGGGGAAAATCTTCAGGAATAAACCCTGAGGCCAAATCTGGAGTCAAAGTCCTTAAGACAGTCCTATGTTGTGTTCAACCCAATTCAGGCAACTATAATGACACCAGTGCCAAACTGTTTTGGACTCTACCTTGGACAACATTGATACTGTGGGGAGGAGAGAAGTGCTGCAAAGGTAACTGCTGATCTCTCATAAAAACCTGCCCAGGTCTGCACCCTGGAGAGGACACTCCAGTGCTGCCTCACTGCAACACCAAAACAGATGGGAGGATTCTGAAGGTCCTTCTGTACGAGCAACTGACCATTGGCACAAGGGTAACCTCATCAGCCCTTCAAGGACACGTGTAAAAGTGACATGAGTGCGATAGGCATTGAGAGGTTGGAAGATGTCGCCAGTGGTCACTCTTCCTGGAGATGTGATTTACACCAAGGGCTTGAGCAAGAAGAGAAGAAACAGTCATGCCAAATATGAAAAACTAAAACTTGAGCTAGGTCTCATCCTGCTACATAAAGGTTTCAAGAAATACATCATGGTGACCAGCAGCACTTCAGTTATCATGATGGTAAAATTTAAAGAGGCACACTATTATTATTTTTTATTTATTTATTTTTTTTTTACAATAAGGTACAGCAATAAGCAATTATTTTGCTCACTTATTCTATGTGATAATCAAAAGAAACTATATCAGCAGCAAATATCTGTGGTGGTGTGAATGGAGTCATCTTTTCATGCATTTACTGTCTCTTTAGAAAAATAGTTCTTTTGAGTTCTATGTTTTCCAGGTAGTTTCTTAATAATTAACAACTGAAAAATTGTTTAGATAGATACATTAATAAATCTGCAGCCTAATGATGAAATTATTTATTTTAAACAATAAAATGTTTATTTTAACATAATCTCCTTTTTCATGCACTTAATATGGTGCATGATTAGTGAATATGGATTGAACAGTTAAAATTTTAGATCAAAATTCAGTTAATAGCTCTATCAGTCTTATTCTTATAGTGAACTCTCCTGTCATTTTTATGTATCAAGGCTCAAAAGCGCAGTTTAGAGCTGAACTGTAGTCTATACACAGATAATTTGATTTCAGTGGTGAATGGTTGTGTAGAATCAATACACCTTCTAGGTTCAATCCTCAATGCAGCATGCAGATAACACTCATTCTATTATCGAATATACATATACACAAAAAAAAAAAATTCATCATGCTGTTTTAATAAAAAGGACGCAAATATGAAAAAAATAAAATTTGTGCTAAGTTTCATCTAGTTACATAAAAACTGGCAGTAGGTAAATGGTGCACAATTTTCAAACAACTTTCCTCTAGATTTAAATTCAGTTTTCCTTTTCTCAGAATGGTTGCTGTCCAAGGCAAGAGAGTCCATTCTACCTTGCTACTTATCTCATAGTTGGAGGAAGATTAATTCATGCCTTCTCCAAGTGTATTAATGTGAAGTGAACAAAATGAACTCTGCTCAGTGATTTTAATTTCTGTGCTGACAACCATTATACTGTCTCCCTCTCCACACACGCATGTGCAAAATTTTGTTAGTGTTGAAAGTTTCATCAGTGTTACTTCTACTTGATTTATTGTCAAGGATCAAAGTGTTGCTTCAGTTCAGATAAATGCTTTTATGTGAACACTGTTTAACTTTGATTTTCGGTTTTAAAACCTTGAAAGAAAATGAACCACTAAAAATGAACTCTCTAGTTTTTAAATTTTACAAAATAATTTGATAACTTTCAATCAGACAACTATTTAAAACTAAAGAAATTTATATTTTATAATTTTAATTTGCCACTAAAGGAATTATTTTCCTTGGTTTGGTTAGTTTGTGAAATGATAGTCGATAACAAGGAGAATATAGTTTTGAGACTGTTTAATATACTTGTTTTTCTTTTGAGATGGTTGTTCTTGCTGAGTAAGGATTCTCTTTCAGTAAATGAATTTTGTTTAAATATGAAATTTAAAATCAATACATATTTTTAAAGTTTTTAAATATTTACCAAGATAGTTTATTTAAACAATTATTTGTATTCACTTTATATAACCTCCTATATAATAATAACCATTGTGTATTTATATCTTTTGTGTCGCATTCTCTAGAGGGAAGGGAGGTAAATCAAGTTAAGGTAGTAAAT
Organism: Acanthosepion lycidas; assembly: GCA_963932145.1. Classification (NCBI taxonomy): domain Eukaryota; kingdom Metazoa; phylum Mollusca; class Cephalopoda; order Sepiida; family Sepiidae; genus Acanthosepion; species Acanthosepion lycidas. The sequence continues at coordinate 29,724,735 of OZ010576.1, forward strand.
TTGAGTGGCTACTTCTCTTAGTGATTTTAATCTATGCAGATAAAATATTTATCTTTTATTTTGACAAAATTAGTTCCCAAGTAAAATTAACAGTTTAAGTAATCTCTTTCCTTAATATTGCGTTTCTTAGACTGCAGTCTTGTTTGTTCGAATTTTTCTTGTGAGGCACTGATACCTTTGTCGACAAAGTGATCATCTTGGTTCAGCTTTGTTTTGAGATAGGCTTTGTTCTCGACATCTTTGTCATTCTGTTATTAATCTTTTTCTTTCAAGAAGTGTTTCCATATAGTCACTGTTATATTAACCACATAAAATTTTCAACATGCAACAATATCGAGAAAGTTTTCTTTTTTAAATGCCAAGAGAAATCAATAAATCATAGACACTGTCTGATGACTATCTAAAAAAAATATATAAAAAGAATGCATTATTGGTTCATTGACTTGTTTTACTTGTGAATTCTGGATCTCTGCTTTATTGAATCTCTACATTGCTACAAAAACTTTGTTTCATTGTATCTCAGTATTAAGTCTTTTTACAAAATTACTGCCATTTTTGACAGCATGAATACACTGTTTAATAAAACCCCTAAAATGACACAAGGAAAAGATTTTCCAAGAACGTCATAAATCTAAAAAAAAAATTACTTTTCTGCTCTGAAGAAGAATTATAAATTTACTTCAATGAAAATTTGAACTTAATATGATTTTATATTTACATTTCTCTCTTTAGGGAAACTTACCTGAAAATTTGAAATCCAGACTTATGACCAGTCGTCGTCATCATCATCATCGCATACGAGACACTCTCCGCCATCATTCAGCTTATGGAGATCCAACATCAATGGCGGCAGCAGCGGCAGCAGCAGCTGCTCAACTAAATGCTTTTCACTATGCAAACCCAGCCCTCCTCACAAACTTTCCGAAAATGACATTCCCTCTGCCATTTGGCACAATGTCTAACTTAGGGATGGGCAACCCATTGTTAAGTGTTCCAGGACTTAATTTAAGAAATTTAGCTTCTGGAACTAATCTGAGTGTTGCTAGTCTCATGGAAGCTGTTAAAGATGCTTCTGATAGTGGCAGTGATCAAAAAATTACCTCAAGTACTTGCGCATCGTCATCCTCATCATCATCATCATCATCATCGTTATCATCATCGTCGTCAGCAACCACCACCACCATCACATCCTCTTCTTCATCCTCCACTACCACCCCTCATCCATCATTCCCAGTGTTATATAATCCCATTATTTATAATACTCTGTTGGCTGCAAACAACTTTAACATCCCAGCTACAGTACCGTCACTTACATCATTGGCAAAAGGAGACATGTCAAATGGTTTAGCAGATATTGATGATTCTGATTCTGATGACGTAGCAACAAGAACATTAACCTCTACCACTGCTGTTACCATCACAACAACAAGCTCATCATCATCATCAACACCAACAACAACAGTGTTGAAAAAGCCCTCCACAGCTGCCACTGCAACAACAAAGGTTTCTACTTCCTCTCTTGTTGCTACTGACAATGGTAGTGACAACAGCAATATGGAAGCTGAAGATCTAAGTATAAAGAAAGAAGCTGAAGAAAGTGAATCACCGTCTTTGGAGAAGGGCAAGCCAGAGGGTAGTTTACAACCGAAACTGATCATAAAGACAAAACCTAAAATACAACAGTCATCCAAATTGAGTCGGATTGTGGATTCCTTAAAAGACAAAGTGAAAAATCTTGATCCTTTGAAGGCTAAGAAAGAATATTCTCAGGAAAAAACAACAAAAGAAATTATAGACAGCACACACAGTGGCAATAGTAAAAGCAGCATAATCACTACTACTACTACTTCTAATACTTCTAGCTACAGCAACACAACCACCACCACCAGCAGCAGTAGTAGTAGTAGTAATAACATGCAATCAGATAATAGGGAGCCAGAAAAAACTGAAAAAACAAAAAGTTGACATGACTAAAGCCAAAAACTGGAAGAGGAATTTTTTCTTATAACAGATTCTTTTTTTCCAACCCCATGAGAACAAGAAAAGTCATTGAAATATAGGGTTGGTTGCATTCCATAAACTATTAAAAAAAAAAAAATTTTTTTAAATTATTTTTTTCAATTTATTTTTTTTTTTTTCTAATTTTTTTTTTTTTTTTTTTTTTTTTTTTTTTTAGTTTCATTTTAGAGGAATCACTTTATTGATTTCAAATGTTTTGTGGCAGCATATTTGATCCCTGATTGTTTTATTGCTATTATTATTATTATTATTATTCCAAAACTGAACCAAAGAGACCTGAGTGAGACAACGATAAGAAGCAAACATTTCATGAATAAACTGCTTTTGGGGAATAGAAAAGGGATGTGTTTAGTAATTTGGTCTCTTCTGATCTCTCAATGGAGCCCCCCGCCCCCTTAAAAAGTTTACTGTCATAAACTCTCATCTTTTTTTTATACAAACAGACCCAGTGATGATAAGCTTATTTACACACACAATTATCCTTGTTTTATTTTTTTTTATTTTTATTTTTTTTTATTCTATACCTATTCAGTTTAGTTTATTTTTGTGTCTTGTATTTTTTTTTTTTTTTTTTAACTTTAGTTGAGAATTTTCATTTATAGAAGAAAAAATTAAACAAATTTAATTATTTCTTGTGGGTGATTTTACAAGTCAAAAAGAAATATGAAATATATGGCATTCAGAAAATTCAAAATTATTCAATTTAAGTTTTGGCAGAAACTATTCTCTTTTTGTTTATATTTTCCTTGTGTGGGAGAAGATTCAAGGGAGGAAAGGCTGCCAAAATAAAAGGATACCAGTTAATATATTGGCTGGGCTCCGTCCAGGGGGAAAATGTTTAAAACCTAGTGAATTAATGTGAAAAAAAAGAAAGTAAGGGAATCCATCCACAATGTGAGTAAATTTAGAATCTTTTACATTTATCATAGTTGAAAAAGTGTCTTCATAGAATCAGTATCAAGATAATTTCTTTCGATCTTGTAACAGTCTGTATTTTATAATTTCTAGAATCTTTCTCTTTTTCTTTTGCATATCGATCCATTTGACTATTTGGATTCTCTTGCAAATGTTTTTTTTATTTTTATTATTTTTGTGTCTATCCTACTTATTTAACATGCAAACTGAATTGAACTCGCCAAAGCTGTTATTTGTGCCTTTCTTATGGATTTAACTAAATTTATCCCACCCCCCTTTTTCCTCCTGTCTTTCTCTTGCTACCTATCTCTCTTATCCCTGCCTTGTTCTTTGCAAGTTAACCTTTCAATTTACTTATGTTTGTGGGTTTTTAGTATAATTTGGTCAATGCAGCATAAATCAATTGGTGTGGGTGGGTGAGGGAAATCATTCAAAAAACAAAAAAAAAAAAAAAAAAAAAATTATTATTCTCAGGGATATTTGAAATTCTTGGCCTTACTTAAAATCTAAATTTAAGGAACATTGTCTTTTGAAAGCAATTGAATTTTTTTTTTTTTCCTAAAGTGTCCAAATTATGAGTTGCAATCAATTTTTGTATGAAAACCTACACCACCTAGTCATAATGTTACTGTCTGAAATGAAATTGGGTTAAGAAGCTATTAGGTTGGTGCAAAAATAATGACGTAATAATGTCGTTTTTTGACGTATTTTTTAACGTCAAAAAACGACATTACGTCATTATTTTTGCACCAACCTAATATTTTAAATTTGAGCAATGTTTTTTTTTTTTTTTTTTTTTTTTTTACTTAGTGTGCTGGGATTATATGGTGTTAAATGTCATAAAATAATTTTTATCAATTCAGACTTGAATAAAACTTTATTTTTGGGTTAGCAAAACCAAAAACAATGTTACACTATTGATGGGAAGTAATGTCTGTTCTTAATTGTCTTTTTCTGGGTCATAACTTAGTTAATTAATTTTTCCTCCTTCATTTTACTATTTCTAACTTTCATTTGAACAATGCAACTGAGGTATACAGAAGTTCACAACTTGCTACCTCTATCAATAACATTTCAACAGCTTCATGTCTTAGACAAAAAATATCCTATGAAACAATTTTTTGAAATATCTCTTTATACATTACTTTCATGTTCCTTTTCTTTTGTCTTGTAGATAAGATTAGATCATCTTCACAAACTCTTATAGCTTAAAGCTATAGCTGTTTTTAAATAATCTATGTTAACTAACATTTAGGTAGTGATATCTCAATGCAAGATGTATTTGCCATGAAATGTATACATGGCTACATGACCTGCTATTAGTCTTGTAAATGTTTGTTGTGCATACAAAGTGGCTCATAAATAGATTGCATGCATAGTTATAATGTATGCTGAATCAAATTCTTGATTGATTTTACAAGCTATATAATTTTGAATTTTCTAATCAAGCACTTATTTAACATTTTTGGTTGGCCTACAAAAATTTCAAAGATGTATGCTAGATGTACTTAAACTTTATTTTGTATGAAGTGCTGTCAAATAACAAACTATTTGTTATTGATATTTATTAAAAACTAATTAAAACTATTTTGCTGTTAATTTTTGTCTTAAGTCATATTAAGTGATTGTTTAGATTGGAACACAAGGAGTATTCTAATTTAAACAGCTTGCAGCTATCTGAAAAGAGAACAAAAGTTATTACTTATGTTTTATAGCAGTTGCTACATTTAGTGTATGGAATATGTACATAAGTGTAACATTTATTATGAGACATGGGTAGTAACATTTCCTTTTTTTCCACTTTTTTCCTTTTAATTCTTTTGGTTATTTTAAGTAAATGCTTAAATCCTTATAGACTTAATGACTTCATACATTTTTCAGACAGATAATGCTATTTTTTTCTCGTCATAATAAGGACATGCATTTGAGGATACAATAAAATTGAATGTCTTAAATTTTCACTACATTTTGAATTCACTAATATCATTTTCTTTTTTAATTATCTTTTCTATTTTTAATAGATGTCCCAATAATACATTCAAAAATAATTCAGAATTTTGTATACATAATAGTTAATGTTGAATAAAACCTGTAATATGCATCCTGAAATTTACATGTAATTAAAAAGTAATTAAGCATTGAATTGATTTGTGATAATTATTTAGTCTGTTATTTAGAAAAATCATAAAATATTAAATTAGATTAAAAAAATCTTAAATTTGCTTTTTGATAACTATTTAATAGTTACATATATTTCAACATTCATATATTTTTAATCATTAGCAAATGCCAGAGCAAAAACTGATGTAATTTTTTTTTTTTTTTTTTTTTTTTTTTTTTTTTTTTGTGTTAATTTTGAAAATGACTTTATCTTAAATTGTATTGCAACAAAAATCTAACCTTGTTATAAAGCAATAGCTTTTCAATAGCCATTAATTGGCTTATTGATTTGGCATCTTATAGATTTTGACACAATATGAAATTGACTAACCTTTTGTGCATTTCATAACTTTTATATTCAAACATTCCTATCAATTAGCAGCAGCAACACTTTTGATATTCTGGACTTTTTGGGTTTTTCATCTCGTCAAATCATTTGCAGGAAATTAAATAGACTTGGCTATCATATTTATCAATTAAATGTAATTAATATGTTCATTTGATTATGTTAATTATAAGTGACACAGTAGAAAAAGATTTATAGTGATTGTTAGTATATTGGGCTTTGTAGAAGCATATCTGTCTAACCTGGATATATCCCCACAATCATGGACCAATAAGTAATAAAGGGTTTGTTTTTAAAAAAAAAAACAAAAACATTAAATCTTAAAATAAAATTGGGTGGCGGTGGTTGTTGCTGCTGCTGCCAATAATCTTCTCCAATTCTCATTATTTGACTGTAATCCTAACTATAATGAAAGTGGTTAAAAAAATTTAGGTTTATACTTTTTTTTTTTTTTTTTTTTTTTTTTTTGCTTGCTTGCTTATCTTAGCTTTCTTTCACAATACAGGATTCTGAAATTTATTTAAAGAATATTTTCTTATAAACAATTTTCTCTTGTTAAAGAAGATTCTGAGGGCTTCTTTATTCATCAATTACCAAACAATAGAAATCTATTTAGTCATTACTGTTTATAGTGTAACAGTTACTGTTCTTTTTTTCTTTTTTTTTTCTTTGAGGAAATGCACGGTTGAAGTCTTTGTTTTTCTTCCATTTTGAATTACTCCATCTGTTGATCTGTTTGGATACTAAACAAAATACTAGAAGAGAGTATAAACCTGTGTCCTGAGATATATATAAGTAGTATTAAAAATAGCTCCCCGAATAGATATAAAAAATAAGTTGAAATTTAACCCTCTATGCTTTAAAGAGCTAGTGAAAGATCTTATTTCATTCTTTATGATTTCAAATTTCTTTGACTATCTAATTATTGGAATTCTTACTAATTTGAAATAAAAATTAGTTTTTAAAAACTTTTATTAATGAGCCTGTATGTGTGCTTGTAAATAACTATTCTGGTGCTGAAATATTTTTTTATGATACATAAAGAAAAATGTTATAAACTTGATAGGGTGTAGTATCTGTTATAGAACAATTGTTAACATGCTAGCATCACTAGAGTTCAGCTGTCATTAGGTGCTCTACAAATGTGGCCTTGTGCCAAAGTTAACATGGTCCAATAATTACCTATTTATTAAGTCAGTTTCCTGGGTGTCCAATGATTTGGGCAAACAAAATTCCTTGACTTTTCCGGAATTTCCCTGACAAAATTCCTTGAATTTTTTTAAAATCTCAAATACTCAAATTTGTTGACATCTATTGGCTTGGCTCTTGGGGGACATTATTTTGTGTATGCTTTCTGGGAACTGACAACAACTTTCAATCCATGTAAGCATTTGACAGACAGACTGAAAGACACATATAGGACACACAAACAGACACACAGGCAATATTATAAAAGCCAGTGCTGCTTTGTCAATCTTAAAGTGCTCACTTTTACCCCCCCCCCTAAATTACCTATTTATTTGACAGTTGCAGATATACTGACTACTTTGCAACATAATCATGATCATATGTCTTTTGAAGATACTATGGATTACAAGTTATGATAGTTATTTTTGATGCAATAAAAATCAGCATTATATCATATAAAAAAGAGATTATAAGAGCCTCAACAACAAGAAATTCATTGACTTTACAGGAACTTCCCTTTTTCCCCTGACCTATTTTTTTTTTTATTCTGACTTTTGCTTGATTTCCTGTTTTCCTTGACCACTGGTCACTCTGGTTTCTATTTGTAAAAATGATAAGAACATCTTCAGCTACTGATTGTTCAAAAATTTCCATCTATTTAAATCAACTGGAAGTTTTTGCATTCCTTACTAAGATTTTTTTTTCATAGCAATATTAAAATACAAAGTGGTATTTGGAAAGTACCTAGGTGTGGATTTCCTGACAGACTATATAACTGATTCCAATAAACCTGTGTTTGGCCTAAAGGACATTTTCAAAATCAATACCAGTTTTTTTTTTGTTTTTTTTTTTTTTTAATGAGCTTCATGTCAGATTTAATGCCAGTAATGAATTTATCAGCTCTTCCAACATAATGTTAGAAAACTTCATGTAATAATTAAACTCTAGTAGATAATATGAAGCCTATTGGTAGATGGACTCACTAGGCTGGGTATCAGATAGTATCTTCAAAAATATACAAATATCACATGCATTTTTTTTTTTTAACAGTATAATCATAGTTTGAATTTATGAGATGAGTTTACATTTGGGCAATAGTCCTCATCTTTGCAATCACAATGTTTTAGCCATTGTACTCTTCAACCTTGTTCAGGTGTTTATTGATTTGAGTAACTATCAGGAAATTTTGAATTGAACCTTTTATTTAATCTATAAGTCTAGATTGTTCTAGACATGGGCGAGAACAATCTACCTATGTAAATTAGATGAAAAGTTCAGATCAAATTTTTCTGAAGGTTTCCTGGAGAGAAATGGCACACAACTACTGATATGTTGTAATGAGAATATTAGTCTGACTGTAAATATTAGGTTGGTGCAAAAATAATGACGTAATAATGTCGTTTTTTGACGTATTTTTTAATGTCAAAAAACGACATTATTACGTCATTATTTTTGCACCAACCTAATAGTACAAGCACCATGTACCATATGTGAACTTTCCAGTACCACTTCATACATACCATATCAGTGTACCCTGTTATATGTACATTTATCTGATTCTTAAAGTCCTTTCACTTAATTTTTATTTGGATTATTTAAGGGTTTCTGTTTGAATTGAGTTTTCTTATCATCATCCCTGTGTTTTGTCATTACCAGATGTCTTAACAATACTGTATTATTCCTGGTATCTCATGATAGTTGACAGAAAAATGTATAAGTGAACATGTAGGCAACCTAATCTGTAATTACTGCCCATGTAAGGAGTTGTCATATCTCTTGTCAATCATGATTGGCATCAGGATATGATGCTGTTACATGTCATTATTTACAGATATGTGTAGATTACAAACTGTATTTCCAGAATTGTGTTTAACTTGGCTATGAACTCTCTTCAGAAGTTATACTATGTTCAGCCTTCTAACACCAATAATGCTCAAGTAATTTTTGCATCACTATTGTGGTTTATTTAATGAACTCCACCTTGAACCAATTCTGTTAATATAAATATAGCTCATCATAAATTATTTAATCCATAGCCAAGTTTCCATTCCTTCATCCCTGTTCTTAACAAGTTGTCTGCCAAATGATGCACATTTGCATCTTGTGGCATGTTGTATATTGCCTCTAATGCACACCTGCATCCATTCCATGGTTTTGTTTAAGGAAATATAAAACTATGGTAATATATTAAACTGTTCTTGCCTTGGAAAAATAAACAGAGAGACATGCTTATTTTGTTGTGCTGTATATTCAATATTTGGGGCAGTAGTGTACATGTCAATTCTATAAAATTATTTTCTAACTTGGGGTTTTTATTCTTTTAAAACAATTTGTTGCTAAAATTATACACCAAATCATAACTCAAATAAAATTCTGATAATTATAGAATTCTTATTTAAATTGAATTTTAATTTCTTTTTCTATGAAATTAAAAAAAAACAAAAAAAAAAAACTAATTTTTCTTACCTAATTCTTGACATTTGTATATTTTTGAAGTTACTTGTATTAAGCTCAAAAAGAAAAGCAGTTTACAAAGGAATTGAGATATTGAAACTTAATATTGATTAGTTCAAATTTATTAGAGAGCTTCAAAGTTAGATGCAGATGAAATTAAAAAAAAACAAAAAAAATAGATTTATTGTAGACGTATAAATTTTTGTTTAGTAAAATCAGTTCATAATTTGGTAATGTGGACTATTTACAGAAAGATCAAAATGTTTATAAAAGCACCTGCCTGTATAATTATAATTTGTAATGTCTCAACTAACCTGAAAAAAATGTACTTTCTTAATGTCTTCGTAAACTTTGCATTGGAAAATAATCTCAGCATTTGTGTAAGTTTTATGAAGAAAAAAAATTATTCATACTAACAGGTTAAAGGATTTGATCCTACAAAACTTAATTGATTTTATTGTAATTAAAACAATACCTTCTGTGACATTAAAAAAAATAACTTTAATTTTATCCTAGGGTTTTATTTTATTTTTTTTTTTTTTTTCAGCACAAAAGAAATTAAAGTAAATATCTTAGTTCTTAAATTACTGATTTATTAAAAAAAAAGAATATTTTTCTGTCATGAAGATTAGTCAATCTCTTTTCAAATAAGAACAAATTTACAAAAAAATTTTATTTTGTAGGATTAAGAGACTTATATAATTTACAAGCTAAGCTACTATATTCATTTTTACATTAATTTTGGGAACTAACAGGCTTTGCTTAACTCACTTTTAATTTGCTAGAAAGTTATTGAAACTTAACATATAAATCTATTCATATAACAAACTTTATATTACCCATTTGTTGCTCTTCACTGATAAATTGTTCTGTTTATGCAGACAGTTCTGAAACTGAAATTTATCCAAATACCCAGACCTAGTAAACAAGCAAGTGGTCAGATTTCTGTGTTCAACAGATTAAGCAGTAAACAGAATTGTCTTAGGCCCCATTATGTGACATCATTCACCTTAATGTAAAAAGAAAACAAAAATTCCCGATACTATTTTTGTGTGAGTGAACATGAATGAATGCTATATAACTGTTGGCTTAAATTCAAATGTTGGTTGAATTATACATAAGTGTGTATCTAAATTTCTTAGTTGAATGACTTATCATTTATAAAACCAAAAAAAAAAAATTTAAAAACAAATGTCAATGCTTTGATTCCTAAGTTTATATTATTTGATCAGTGCCGGATTTAGATAAAGTGAGGCCTTAGCCTATTCCACTTGTGAGGTCTCTCTCAATTCCACTTGTGAGGTCTCTCCCAATCCAATGTAAGAAAGATCGATGACTGTCAAAACTGTTATAGACCTTGTTGTTGCCCCACCTTAGAATCCAGCACTGCATTTAATTATGTATGTAATCACTGGATAAACTTATGTAAAAAAAAAAACAAAAAAAAACTGTACAAAAATTTTTTAAAAATACTAAAAGAAAACTTAATGTGGGAAAATCTTATTCAGATATTTTTTTATTTTTTTTTTTTATTTATTTTTTTATTTTTTTTTGAATGTCTAAAACTAAACACAAAAGTAATTTAAGATCTGAATAGAAATTCTCTAAACCTATTTAATATTCCTATGAAATGATAGAGAGGGGAGGGTATCCAGAAATGTTCAGTTTATTTGAAAATCTAATTGGTCAAATTTCTCCATTCCAATAAAATTGATTTGTATACATGAGTATAAGAAACAATTAGCTTTAAAGTTTATTATATGTAGCATAGTGTTTTTCTTTTCTTTTTTCCTTTTCTCTCTTTTTCTTTCCTTTTCTCTCTTTTTCTTTCCTTTTCTCTCTTTTTCTTTCCTTTTCTCTCTTTTTCTTTCCTTTTCTCTCTTTTTCTTTCCTTTTCTCTCTTTTTCTTTCCTTTTCTCTCTTTTTCTTTCCTTTTCTCTCTTTTTCTTTCCTTTTCTCTCTTTTTCTTTCCTTTTCTCTCTTTTTCTTTCCTTTTCTCTCTTTTTCTTTCCTTTTCTCTCTTTTTCTTTCCTTTTCTCTCTTTTTCTTTCCTTAATGTAAGGCTGTGATTCATTTGTGTGTATTGTTGCTTTGCAAGACTAGTCCAACACTACATTTGTTATATTGTTTCCTCTGCAAATCATGTGCTGACTTCGATTTCTCTTTTAATTTTCTCTTTTTTTTTTTCTCTTTCTTTCTTTTCCAAATGTTTGTATTTTAATAGTGACTCAATAGTACATTCCTAAAATTTTTTTTTTTTTTTTTTTTTTTTACAATTTGATTGTTAAAAAAATCCAAAACTAAACATTTCCAGCCAGAGTGTTTTAAATCTAACTTTACAATTTTACCTAATATGCATCTGATGTCACTATTTCATTATTATTGGTTACAAATATCTTTTGAAATATTCTTTCTATTTTACTCAATTTGTTTTCTTCTGGTTATACCATGGTAGTAAAAAAAAATAAAAACTGTATGTTTCTTTGACTGAATAGTGACTTGCCAGCCTTTTTCTGATTAATGCTTTTTCAGCTCTACAAAAAGTTTATTCTTAATTAAATAATTGTCATTATAATTGCAATTTTTAGTGAACGTCCTCTTTAGGCATAAAAAAAAATATATAAAAATTGAAGTATATTGAATAAATTATTGGGTGATCCAGAAATAAATGTCATTGGTATTACAAATAAGTGTACAAGAAAATCTTATTGTAATGTATAATTTAATCAAAGTACACACTGTTGACTTCAATATCTTCTGCCAATGTATAACAATGTTGTTAATGCCTTAGTTCCAAAAACCAGAATTTTATGGTGAATGAACTTTGTGAAGGCTCTTTCCGCAACTTGGTTGTCAAACTTATTGTTGAGAAAGTTGTAGAAGTGCTTTTAAAACATAAGGGAAAATATGATGAATGAGGAAAAACTTTTGAGTTCCATTTCATTCAATTTCCAGAAAATTGTTAATGTATTATGCCATTTTGTTAGATTTCACTTTTTTTCTATTTAAGTTCTGTTCATGTATAGAAAAATCAAACAAAATCCACATTCCTTTGAGAATGGCAATGCTTACTATCAAGAGAGTTCTGAAATCAGTTAACTGTTACAGTCTAATTCCTCTTGTCACTGGAGTTGCCACTTTTGGGCTACTTTTGAAAGCCCACTATGACTGAATCTTGCAACTTTAAATATTTTGGTCTTCTTTTAAGATAAGCTGGGCTTACTAACATTAAGAAAATCAGTTTAAAATTTAGTAATACAAGCTTTCAAATGTCAAATTCATTACTTGTATTTTAATCTGGTCCTTGTAACAATACTTATTTATTTCTAGACAACCTTATGGATAATTTTGGGGTGAACAGGATTTGTGTTTACAAATGACTCTGTTTGCTATTAATGTTTAGCAAAAATTAGATTACTAATGTATTGATTGGATATTTAGTAAAATTGATAATATTCATTGAAAGAATGGATATAAAGTGAGTAATGAAATAATAATAATAAAAAAAATGCCTTCATGATTTTTATTTTAAATTGTTCATAGTGGAATTATAATCACTTAAGTTGTTTCTTTGCATATTTATTATCAAGTTCCCAAAAATTATTTCTATTGCTAATAATTTCATGTATACTATCATAATTTTGTGTGATTGGTGTAACCTGTGTTAAATTTTGCATTTTAAGTGTGTTTAGGGTCCCTATGTGCCTTTTGCTCATTTACCTGTGTAAATGCACCAACTAAACTTTTATTTATCATGGAAGGGAAACATTGACAATAATCAAAAGAGAGAATCTATTTTATTCCATTTCAGAACTGAGATTGTTTGGAATTAATTCTTTGATAAATTCTACTTAGTAAACATATCAAAATATAATCCTTCCTTACATTACTGACATTTGTCTGCACCTGTCATTGTTTAAATATGTATCTGAATGAACATTAAATGGAATATTTTGTATTTTCAATGGCTGATATAAATCATTTCCAACAGGATTTTAAATCCTCATCTTTACTGTTATTATGTGGTAAATTTGTGTGCATATATGATTTTAGTGTGTATGTACATGCAAGTGGGTGTGCATGTGTGTTTAAGGTGTTTCTTCTTCCTTAATTTATTATCTTAAAAACATTGTTCCAGATGGATTTTTGGCAATAGACAACAAAATTATTTACTTCCATACTGCTGGAACAATTGTACAGTTTTTAAATGTCTTCATTTACAAAAAAAAAAAAAACACCCCCAAAAACTCCTGGCATTACCGGATGATAGTGTCTGAAATTACTTGCATAACAATATTTTTTATCTGTTTTTACCATTGTTTCTTATTTTATTTTCTTCCCTTTTTTTTTTTTTTTTGTACCTGTATTTTTCTTTCTATCTCTATTTCTCTCTCTCTGCTTGTTGAAACTTATTTTTTGGTCTCCTTCATCTGTTACAGTTGCTTTTCAAGTGGTGCCATTTAGTTCTATTGAGGCTCATACTGAAAAGAAAAGAAACTAATTCCAGAATTGGTCCCCAAACAGCAGATAATGGGAATGGCTAACTAGAAAATGTTACTCATAATATGAAGAAGCAATGACAAATAAGAGTATAAACAAACACAGTTGATTGCTTTATTTTTTATTTATTTATTTTTTTTGTTACAGTTTATCCAGTAAAACTGATTCTCTTCACCTCTTTGAAAACAAATTCATTTACACGCTACTTAGTATTATGGTATTTTTTTTTCTTGAACTAAGAAACTTGCTTTTCCTTAACAAAAAAAAAAAATGTGTAACTTAATAAAATAACTATAATTTAACTTCTATTGCTTACATATGTTTACAAAATTGTGGTGTGGAAATTGATCAAAATTGTTTCAGTTGAATTCTAAAACATTTTGGGATTTTGTTTTATTTTTTAAATGAAACTCAATATAAGTATATAACAATATTCAAAAAATATCTTAAAGTGTATAAAGACTTTATTTTATATATATATATATATATATATATATATATATATATATATATATATATCACACACCCTTTTATAGAATGCATTCAAATCTATTATTTGATTTGTGTCCTTTTCTACCCTGTCTCAGTTTGAGTCCTGTTTTTAACCACCCATGTATAAAGGGAAGTAAGCAATGAAAGTTAAATTTAGATATTTTGTTAGATTAAATAAAACATTAAAGAATTCAATCTGTATCAGAGTTGTCAACTTATGTTGTTCCTTTTCTATGCTTATTCTTTCATCCAATTCCACTAGCCAATCTTTTTTTTTTTTTTATATTCATGTAAATTTATTTCATTTGTTCATATAAACTTGCTTGCACATCCATTTGCTATTTGTATATTATGTTATTGTCTCTTTTCTTTTCATCTTAATTTGTCTTACTTTGCAGTCGGTTTTTATTTTTTATAACATAACTTCCTGAAAATAATTCTGGGTGCTGGCCATCCTCTTTTCATCCCCATTATTTTTTTTCTTTAATTTCATTATCAAAAGTTATTTTGTATAAAGAATCTTCTCACTAACAATTCAGTATCTATCACTATTTAAAATTTGATCCTTTTCTTTTTTTTTTTTTTTTATTAGGGAAAATTAATGTAATTTTCTAATCTTAATTGGAAATGATTATTTAACATTTTATTTTTGCTTGAGAATTTTTGTCAACAAGGGGGTAAGATTTTTTTCTTTTTTTTTTTTTTTTATAACGGTTTTTCAAAATTTTTAGTTCTTAGTGATGAAGATATTCCCTATACATACAAAATTCACTTCTCTTGTACTGTCAACCATTTTTATGTTTAAGTCACTTCAGTAACATCATCCTTGTCTGTTCCTTATGTGCAGTAAAATAAGGAATATTAAGTGTAAAAGTCCCTCCATGAAAGCAAAAACAGCCTCTCTTCATGAAAAGAGAGATGGCATACAAAAGTTCTGTTTTTATTTATTTATTTTGTTTTATTTTTTTATTTTTTTTTTTTTTTTCCTTTAATATTTTTCTTTTGAATTCAAAGTGTTTATACTGCAAAACAAATATATACCATGGAAGTGCTGTGGACTTTGGTCTTGTTCCTGTCTCCTTCCCTCTCTTTGGAAGTCTTATGTCTAACTAAAAATATCAGAGTTATGATTCACAGCCCCACCCCCCCCAAGCTCTCCCCCTATTGAAAAGTGACTGGATATCCATCATTTCTAATTCAGTGTCACTTCTTGTTTATTTCTTTTTTGTCCCCCCAATCCCCTCCCTTCCAATATATTTTATAACAAACAAACAAAAAATAAATAAAAAAAACTAAAAATATTGAATAAAAATGTTTTAGAATTATTAAATGTGTTTTTGTCTGTTTTTTTCTTATATAAACTTGTTTTATCTTTAGGTCCTCCATTTTTATTTAGACTAGCTTAACTATGATATCAAACAATGGCAATATTTAAGTAATTTTTGCATTTGTTGTTCTGCATTTTCTTGTTTGTTCAAGAGTTTCTGATTATTTAACTAAACAAAATTCTCTTCATCAATGAATAATTATATTTATTAGATTTAATAGAATTTTATATTTTGTTATGTCACCTGAAGAGTTTGCAGTATAAGCAGAGAAATTGATTACAAAATAACAATTTTGGTAAAATGTAAGTGTTGTGTACACACACACACACATCATAATACAAACACTGTCAGGATTTATTATTCAATATATAAAGATTACCATGGGTCATAAGGAAAAATTAAAAAAGGAAATATTTTTAAATTGTCTACCATTGATTTTCACAGCCTGAAGTATATTTATGAGCATTCTTAAATTTAAAAATTTTGAAAACAATATTTTTTATAAATACATATTGCAAAATAAAATTCTTACATTTGCCTTGAAGTTCACCAGAGGATTAAATGTGTCAGTAAAAAAAGATTTCCTTTTGTCTTTATGCACTCACTCACTTGCACACAATTAGATATTTATGGCTATTATGTCATGACAAAAAGTGATGTCTGATCTCTTCGTGTTTCAGTTGAGACAAGTTTCACAGCCCAATGAAACATGCAGAGCTATGTGGCCCTCATTTTGGGCCAGCCTGTTAATGCATGCTCATTCTTCTGGGTGTATAATTATTACAAATGTGTGAATCACTATTTGACCAGTGTTTGTTATACTGTTAGATATTATTTTGTAGGTTTTGAAGAAAATGTCTAACAGGAAGAAGCTGTCCATTGAACCAAAGAAAGATATTGTCAAAAAGGTTGAACTGTGGTTGCTTTGTTTTTTAATATTGCTTTTATGTTGAATTTGAATGCTTTTGATGTCTTTAGAATTCTTGCAATGTGTCAGTTCTATGGAGCATGCAAAGAATTGAGTATCTACAAAGATGGCAAGTGTAAAATGAACCAATACTTCAACATCTTTCAGAACACCCTTTTGCTGACAATAGGGAATCTGGAGGTCTATTTTATGAGTTGAAACATACTATGTGAGCAATAAAAGCATTTCTTATTGGCCAGTGTTTTCAAGTCCATGTAGCCAACTCTGGTCACTTACCTTAATCCAATTTGAACATTTTGGGGAAATACTAAACCAAAACTAAAAGTTACATTGGATTTCTAATGAATCTCAGCTTTTGGAAAAAAATTTTTTTTTTTTTTCCTTTCTACACCCCCTCTCTTTTTCTGCTTAATGAAGAAAATATGTGATATGAGCTGAAGATTATAAGGATAGTGGCTGATACTTCTTTGAAGTTAAGGATTGTGTACCAGTTGTGACAAAAGGGTGTGATGTTTGTTAGGCATACTAAGAATACCTAGTAAGACTACTGATAAGGTTGGCAGCCAGGACTCTTCCTGCCATAATTGCAGTTTTAATGGTTCTGTGTGACTGTTCAATTAGACCGTTAATCTGGGAATGGTAGACAGTAGTTTTTAACTTACAAAAACTGAGTAGGTTTGCTATCTCTAAGTAACTCGTTTTCAAATTGTCCTTACGTAATTTTTTTTTTTTTTTATTGCTTAACTTTTGAATTTTCTTTTGTTATTAATTTGGTTCCAGGCTATAACATGGGGATTTGCCAAAAATAAATGATTTCAAAATTTAAAATATTATTATGGATTACTTGTAATTGCATGCAAGAGTCCCAGTATAAATAATTATAAATAATTATTGATCGATTTTATCTCTGACATTTTTGCATTATATCAAGTATTAAGAATATAGTAACTAGGGTCTGCAAATTAGAGGAGAGAGAGAGTACTCAATGATAATGTTCTGGCTTCAAATCTGCAGTTATCTCCCTTTTAATTCTCTCTATTTTTTTTTTTTTTTTAAATGTACTTTTTATCACATAAAATTTGGTAAGCTGTGAGCAAATTTTAATTCCAAAATTGCGGCCCAGAGAAAAAAAAAGTTTGGGAACCAATGATCTAGCTAATGTCTAACCTGTGGAAGGTATTTGTGTTGCATAATGTACTTTAGGTATTTTTTTTTTTTTTTTTTGTCTTATCTAATAATGTTAAATCTTGAGTAAACATTTTTTATGTGCTTTTAGAATTAAAAGTCAAATATATTTTTTCTTTTGTTGTTTTACTATGAAAACCCAATTATTGATTTAATGAAAGACCTGTAGCACAATTTGCCAACAATACTGAAAAGTATTTTTCATTTATCTTCACAGATATATATTTTTGCTAATAAAAAAATAATCCTCTGTGATTTCTTGTGCATTTGGTTGCATAAGTGATAATTCTCTTTTGTTGATATTGTTTCACATTCAAATATATACTTTGTTATCTTATTAATTTATCTTGATATTAAATTGTTATTATGAATTGTACATAAATTGATCTGGTTCAGTGTAAACTATTAAACTTGTTTAGTTTTATTTTTTATTTATTCATTCTTTCATAACATAGTAAAAAAAGAAAAATATTGGGATTATTTATGTATGGATGAGCACTTATAGTTAGGATTAGTGTAGTATCTGTGTGCCCTGCTTAATTCAGTATTTGCAAGTTAATTTTACAAACTATTCAAACAGAACATTGGTGTAAAGAATATATAACTTGCTTACCTCCAGGTCAAATGTTCAAATACATTCAGGATTCAGTTGATATTATATATATTTGTTTCCTTTTACCATAACAGAAATTATGTTCAGAGAAACAAAGTAACACACAGAAAGTCACACTGTTGATTATTTTTCTTTAAATAACATTTTTTGAAATCATTTTTTTTAATACTTCCATAAAGTAATTTAGGATTTATTTGATTAACACTTTAGCATTCAACTTGCCCTGTAAATATCTACTCACAGTGTTTAACTTGTTGTAACCTGCACCATGTATACTCTACCAAAATATTTGACATCATCGCAAATAATGCAGGAAGTCATGCAAACCATGAGATTTTGATCACAGAGAGCAGATTGTATGATAAAAAGTTAAATGACAGTAATGTATCTAAAGAATTTGTGAGTTCTAATAAATTAAAATGTTCTCTGTCTATATCTCCGAGATGCAGTATTATGATTACCTGTCATATTCACAATGTATCAGCCATTGTATGCTCCAGCCTTCTTTCAGGTGATTGGAATTTCGAACCGAATCCTTTATTTTGTCCACTGGGGTAGATTGTTCTAGTTTCACATACCATGCCTCTTCCAGATATGTTATTTCCCTTTAACTCAACTCTCCAAATTTTGGTTCATCACTGCTGTGGCCTGGTATTGAAGTCACAACTTTTTGGGTCTAGTCACTGGCTCTAACCAATGTCTTTATCTACTGGGCCATGTGTCCTGGCATGGTAGACCAAAACTTGGAGAGATGAATTAAAGGAAAATAACTGAGACATCCGGAAGAGACCTGGCACAGGGAACTAGAATAATCTATCCCAGTGGATGAAGTAAAGAGTTCAATTTGAAATTCCAATCACCTGAAAAAGGCTGAAGCATACAATGGCTGAAATGTTGTGAATATGCCGATGAGGATAACAGTCTGAATAATGTAAATATGGCAAGTATTAGGTTGGTGCAAAAATAATGAGGTAATAATGTCGTTTTTTGTCGTATCTTTTAACGTCAAAAAACGACATTACGTCATTATTTTTGCACCAACCTAATAATTAAAATGTTCTATACATTTTATAAGCGAAAATTGGAGATACAAAATAAATGCACCTAATTGGTAATGATCATTCCTTTTGTTCTGAAAGAGATTAATTTATGAAAATACTTCATCAGAGAAAATCCATGTATTGATTATACACATTTAAAAAAAACAAACTAATTTACCTTATTGAATTAATGTAACCTCTTCCAAATTTAATGTTTATATTTGTTTTGTATTGGAATGTAAAGTTATTTGGGCAATGTTTAACCTTTGTTCTTGCACCCTCTCAGCACCCCCCAAAAATGATGTGTCAAAAAAAGGATGGTTATTCCCTTAACCCCACTATTACTGTATACACTTTTGACTCCCTCAGCAATGTTTATTTACAAGATTATAAAAATATGTGAACCACATGCAATGCAATGTGATGTTTTGATTATTTACCTTAAAAAAATTATAAATTATTTTTTCATTTTATCTTATTTCTTTTTTTCTTAATAAAAATAATGAAAACGAGAAAATCCATGGTCAATTGCTGAAACCTCCTGATGAGTGGACTGAACAATTACAAAATGTTCATTGATGAAATTTGTATTGGGGTGTTGAATATAATATCAATCATCTAAGTGAAATTTTATATTTATATTAATCCTTATTTACCTTTTATAAATATTTATTATTTACCATTTTTATAAAGAAATAAATTTCCTTTTTGTACACTGGATTTTTCTTTTTTGGGTGGTTTGAAGGTTAACCATTACTGTTATTTGTTTGTCTTTCTGTCTATTATCTCTGATTTCAGATTTGAAAACTTCTTGATGTCACCATTCATTTTAACAGGTTGTGTTGTCCATTTGAAGATATCTTGTAAAATCCTTATTGTAAGAACCAGACTTGAAAACCAAGATTTCAGTATTTATTCCACTTCACACTTGAAAAGAATACAGCACAGGTAGTGCTGGATTTACCATTGTGCTTAAGAATGGGACTCCATCTTCATGCTGGGCCTACCTCCTTCAGGGCCTAAGTAAGAGGCCTCATAACTTTACTAGCATAGTCTCTTGTTTTTGCCAAAATATAGGAATAAGATGATTGTGCTATGTTAATCGTTCAAGTTGAGATGTTATGCTTTAAGTTTGCCTAGAAAATGTAAAATACTGATTTTTTTTTTTTATTTATTTATGTGGATTTGAATATTAACCCAAATAGTTATCCATCTCGGCCTACACCAACTACAAAAATATTTTGATATTTACTAAGCTTAGCATAAAACAGTCAAAGGAAATGATTTGCTAGGACATGCCTGTCTATAAAATCAGCATTCAAATTTCTGGTTTTTACATGAGGCTAGAAAGGAATTTCTGACTACAGTAAGAAATGACTTTCAACTGCAATGTAGGCCTATTAAAGGTATGAGGAAGTGCTGGAAAGTTCTTGGCCTGACCAAGAAAAGATTTTTAAAAATATTCAAAGATTTTTGGGAAGTGGGTTGGTTGAACTAAGAACCTTTTTGTACATTTTTGTAATGTTAAATAAACAAAACACAAGAGTAGTAATGCTAGTAATTTGGATATACCAAATCTATAAATTAAACTTTGTCATAGGTGTGTGTGTGTGTGTATATATATATATATATATATATATATATATATATATATATATATATATATATATATAAATAATTATTATTATTTGTGTAGCAGGGTGTAAAACAGTTTATATTGTGTTAAGTATTATTCACCGATAGTAAAACTTTAAGTTTCATGCACAATGTTAATTGAAAAATGACTATTGTATGATATAAATATTGATATTATTCCATACTGTAATGATAGTGGAGCAGTCCTTTTATTTACAGAGCTGGGAGAAAGTTATATATATATATATATATATATATATAATCATTTATTTGAAAATTATAACATAAATATGCTATAAAATCACTACAAAAATAGCCATTTTGTTTCAACACTTCTGGGGTCTTATCAAGTGATGGTGTTGAATGTAGAATAAAGAGTTTTAAAAGTTCAAATCGACCAAACTAGTTTGACATTTGAAAATATTTGTAAAGAATATATAAACAAACTTCAATAAAATAATTTGCAATGAAATAGATAAAAAGATATTTTTATGCAATTTAATAATTGGGAATAATATTCTGCTTGGTATTCACATTTTCAAAGGAAATCACAATGTTAAATTTGTTATGCACAGACAGAAGGACACACACTGAAGAGTGACACAATGATTTTTGTAAGAATATCCAAATCAATGTTTTTCACTACAGAACGACACTATACTAATTTATGGTTACCTGCTGATGCAAGAAAAAAAAATTTACCCAAAATTTTTAAGATTCTAAAAAGGATTAAAAAGCATAATTTAATCAAAAAATCCTTTGGTTTTTCCTCTTAATAAAGATTTTGACAATAAAGCTTCGTTTTTATTAGGCTTTGGACA
The DNA here is from genome assembly GCA_963932145.1 of Acanthosepion lycidas. Lineage (NCBI taxonomy): Eukaryota > Metazoa > Mollusca > Cephalopoda > Sepiida > Sepiidae > Acanthosepion > Acanthosepion lycidas. Next base: position 29,746,359 of record OZ010576.1, read on the forward strand.
TTTTTCATTATGTATGCTCATTTTTTAGCAAATCTTTGGCAGTAACTAAAATAAATAATATTTGAATGTATTTTTTATCCAACATTATTTCTTAATACTATAAACATTATTTTTTAGTGGCTACACATATTTCAGTTGCTATTTCAGTTATTTTTTTTATTTTGTGAGACCATATTGATAGAACCATATTTGAATTGCCTATTTAATGCACAATTTTTTCCAATAGGACTTCTACAAATCTATATCTACTTCAGGTTTGTACTTTAAACATAAACAATTGTAATTTTTGAATGGATTTGTTTATCCAACATTATTTCTTTATTAATATAAACATTTATTTATTTATTGACGTTATTTCTTACTTTTTAGGAACTAAAGCTAGCAGATATAGATTTTTTTAAATAGATATACATCTGTATATACCTGTATTGGTATTTTATATATATATATAGGTATTGTAATTATTTACATTGGACTCTTTGTTGTCATATTCATACTGTTTTGGCCATTGTATGCTCCAGCCTTCTTCAGGTGATTGGATTTTTGAACTGAACCCTTTATTTTGTCCACTGGAGTAGATTATTCTAGTTCCATGTGCCATGCCTCTTGTGGATTAGTTCATAAGTTGATTTAATACTGTATTTACTAGGTATGTATCGTGTAATGAATTGGTTAATGATTTCAGTTAATTGATAAACCAGAGTGACAAATTGGGATATGATGGGACAAAGAGGGAAGTTAGGTTTGTGTTTTTATAGTTCCATACATGTATCCTGGTTTGTAGTCTCCAATTATTTTGGGGAGTTTTAGGTTGTCCTGTTCTCCATTGTTCGCTGTGATCAGTTTATTAATTTTTAATTTTAGTTGGATTTCTGTTGACTTTTTAAAATTTGGTATACGTATTAAAATAAAAAATGAAAAATACAATGTGAGTTACCTCCCTTGGGCCAAGTTTTAATTTCCTATATATCATAGAATGAAATATGTAAAAACAAAAAGGAAAAGTAAAATTTTTATTTTTTTTTTTTTTTTAAAGGGTATATTTTATACCTATAATCGCTTTACTTACAAAAAAGTAAAAAAAGAAAAAAATTTTTTAATTATAAAAATAAAGAAATAAATCAAATATTTGGTTCTGAAATTTTATGTTTTTAACAGTGTGATATTCCTTGAAGCATCTCATGCAAAACTGATTTGTGCATTCTTAGCACCAAGTTGTTTTTTCCCCTGCTCTTTTCTCAAGAAGTTTGCATGCAGGCACAGTATTGTCTTTGGCTTGTTCTTTCAGGTTTTTATTTTGCAGTCAAATACTTCAGGAAATGATGTAGCCACATGAGTTGCTAATATCATCAATTGATGATGCCTGCTATTTAAGTGTTAAATTATAAGGAAGTATTTTTCTTTTTAAATGTTATTCACCATTCAAGAAAAATGTTTAAAAACATCTCCAGGAAGGTTTGTTTTTTCTGAATAATAATAATATTTTATATGGGGAGGTAGTAAATGTATTAGTATCTATCAACATTAAAATTCCTTTTCTTGATGTATTAAGTTCATATGTGAATTTAAGAACAGAATTTTTTTTTTTTTTTTTGATGTAGTTCATTTATTTCATCTATGTTTTTAACTAAGTTGAAAATATCATCTACATATCTTAGGTAGATGGAGGTTTTTAGTGGTATTAAATATCTTATTTTCAAGGTTAGTCATAGAGAAGTTAATAAGTGCTGGTTGCAGAACTGAACACATGGAAAATCCATCACACATTATTTTGATGATCATAGAAGGGAACCTCGGTGGTACAATTCAAAAGTAGTTTCTGTCACGTTATATATATATATATATATATATATATATATATATATATATATATATATATATATATAAGCAAATATATGGATATAGATCTGACAGTATGAAGAAAAATATACATATTAAGATTTTTGTTTGTTTTTTCTTATATATATATATATATATCTTAACATTATACAAGTATTTTTTTAGATATTTTTCTGTTCATTATTGTCTTTAAAAAAATCTATACATTTTTTATTTGCTCATCATTTCTATGTCCCTTTGCCATGTGAGAAATTGTATATCTCCACAACTTCCTTTCATTTGGAACTCTTCACAATGTTTGTCTTTATACTATCTCCTCCCATTCCTGCTATCAATTTACACAAGCTAATTAGATAGGTTACTCAGTTTCCCTTTTGTTTTCTATATGTCCTGTCAGTGTCAAATTTTCTCAGCCTTCTTTATTATATGTCCCCAAAATTTCACTTGTCTCTTTCTGGTTCTATGAGTGTCCTTTTTGTTTCTATTTTTTTTCCTTAAAATTTTCTTGTTGCTTATGCACTCTGTTCAATCATTAGTAAATTAAAAATTGCTAAAATCAATTTGCATTAAATTTTTTTTTCTAATTGTGGTTTCATTGTACAAGCATTTATAAAATGAAAGAAAAAAAAAAAAACCTGATATATTCAAACTTAAAAATTAATTTATTTTCTAAACTTCTTGTCAGGTAACCAATTATATAGGAAGTAGATACAGTCAAGTAAACCATTTGGATAAAGAATTTTTTTTTTTATAACTGTTCATTACTGTGTTTTTTTGTTTTTAATATATTCTTTTCCATTGTTCTCTTCCTTGAGTAACAAAAATATCTTCAGTATACTTTTAAAATGCTTTCAAACAAAAGGATTTATTTTGCAGCATTCTAAAAAACAAAAAACAATGTATATTGTAATAATTCTTTTTATTTAACCAATTCCATTAAAAATTTATTTCATATTTTTTTATGAAGTAGAATTGTTGGTCCATGATTTTTGGCTTTTAAGTAATTTCTACAAGAATTTTTTTATTTTTTTTTATTTCCATCTTTTGTCAGTATTTGATGATGATATCTCCAATTAGGTTTATAAATTTGCACTTCAATATTTAAGTTTGGCCAAAGTATATACAAGATTGGCAGTGGGTGGGTGGGGATACTTTTGAAAACCTAGCAACTGTTAAATTTTTAAATTTGTTACTTAAAACTTTTGGTGACTTTTTTTTCTTTTAGATAACTTGGAAATTCAATGCAAAATTTAGTAGCAAACCTGAGTCTGCACACTAAACAACCGGTAATGTTTTCTTTTAAATTATTTTAGATCCCTTAAGTCAGCAGTCAGAAAATACTACCAAATTATCCAGGATGAAGTAAAATTGAAATTTCCAGGTGTAAGGAAGAGAGTAACCAGATTTTGCCAGAACAAATAGTCTAAAGTGTGTAACTACCATTCAAGTATGTTTTAGTTTTTTGACAAGAAAAAGTGAAGCTGAATCAAAACTGATGGTAATGTTAAAAATGAACGAGATTTTAAAAAAAAAAGAAAAGAAAAACATCTTCCTGGGAAAATCTGCAATGTCACTTGGTTGACATTTTTGGTCATGTGAATTCATTGAATAAGCAGTTGCAAAGACAACTGGAATCAAATGGTTGAACAGAACAGTATCTCTGACTTTCCCACATTGGGAAAATTTTTTTCTTCCAGTGAAAGGAAAGATGAGAAATGTCAACTAGCATATTTTTTAATGTTTGGCTGATTATGATCCAAAAGCTGCAAATGGAATCTTTTATTGACATTGAAAAAAAAAAAAAAAATACCTGAGGAGCTGGAAAGAAAGCTTCCTGGAGATCTGCTCAAATAAATAAGAAAACTTGCAATCCTTTTGGATGCCTATGGCCGTCAAAGCATTTGAAAGTCACCAAAATGCTGCTCCCATTTTCAACAACTCTGAGCAACAATTTACAATTTTATATTCACTAAAACAGAAATATTAAAAATAATAAAAAAAAAAAAAAAAAATTCAATTTGGGAGAAAAATGAAACGGCAACTCCTAATAGATTAACACATCGGTTCATGAATTTTGACAGTAATTCTAAGTTCAATTCCTGGGCTGAGCAGTGCATACAGAGCAAGCAAGAAGAAGCAATAAGAATTAGATGAAATAGCTCTAGATATGGTTAGAACAGCAATTTACCCCCATAGATTAAATGAAAGGTTCATTTTGAAATTCCCTAACTCGACAAGCATGTAATAAAGGCTGGAGGTTTCCAAGCATTAAAATGGTGTGATAAAAGCAACAACAAAGATGTAAATAGCAATTCTTTTGTTGAACTCAAAAATGCTTTTGAAACTATGTTTCATTGTTCCTTTCATTATTAGTAAAATTAATGTTCTGTTTTCTTTTCTTGTTAACAAGATCTAGTTATCTCTTGGTCTTCTCCATTCCTAGGTAATATTATTTGACTATATGTAAAGTTTGGGGTTAACAGGATTCCTGGAAATAGGAATGATGGGATAATGGTAAAAAGTATTTGCTGAATAGTATATGAGATACAGGATAAGCTCTATTTTGTTACTCGAGTGCTTCTGGCCTTGTGCCACATCTTGCTGTGTGGGGCAGCGGGTAAATAATTACTTGAATGCTTCTCTTTTTGTAGAATTTTTAATTTACAGTTCTCTAAACAAGAAATTGGTTCAGTCAATACAAAATACAACTTTAATGAATATGTGATCTTGATTGAATTTTTTGTTCGTATTGATGAATTTTTGTAACAGAAAACCTCAAAATATAACAAATGGCAACAAAGTTTTATACCAATTGTGGATTTAAATCTTAACTTGTTTGATAATACTGCAAAAAAAAAAAAAAAAAAATATTAATGAATTTTCAGAATTCATTTTTAACATCCTAATGAATGTGCAGTTAGCCTAATGGTTATCAGCACAGAAAGTGGAATTGGTGAACCAGGTTCAAATCCCTGCCTAATCTGTTGTGTTTACTTGCACACAAATGTCGTGAATCTACCCCCCCCCGCTCCAGCCATGAGTTAAACTACATGGCATGATAGCTTTGAGTAGCAGCCAGCCTAGAAGGACTACTCTGAAATTAAGACTGTGGAGAAGATAACAAGAAACCATGCAACTATCTTTCTCAAGAAGTCCGACCAAATCTGCAGAGAACCCAGACTGATTATTAAAAAAAGAAAAACTACTTCCTATTAAACTGAATTGAGTTCACTCTTATACCAATTGATTTGAATTCTGACTTGAAGAATATAAATTTATTTGCAATGATATCACTTCATGATTGTAAAGGAAGAGAAATCAATGTATGTTAGGAAATTTTATATAAGTTGACTATATTTGAAGTATGTACCAATTTCATCTCTCTACCCATACAGAATTTTGCAAACAATAATTTCATCTCTCTACCGATACAGAATTTTGCAAGCAATAGGGAAAAAAATGAATCACGGATTTCTCAAAGTACAATAAATAAAGGTAAGTGTTACTTAGAAATGAGATAATTAATGGGTTTGTTTTGGGTGATTTTTACTTTTCAAAATTGACATTTAACCTTTAGTATCAAGAAAAAAAAAAAAAATGAAAAAAAAATTATTTGGAAAAATGTAAATATAAGCTTTTACTTATTCTCGTAAAAATTGAATTCTTGTACAGAATATCTGAATGTATAAATAACTTGATCCACTTAGCAATTTAGAGGTTGCATTACTTTTTCTGGTAACTTTCTTTGGGAGCTGATGGTCTAGAAAGATCTTCACTGTCATTACTGCTGCTACCTTCATCATATTCATAATCATCTTCCTCTTCGTCATCATCATCATCTTCAGTGTAGGTCTACAAAAACACCATGAAAATCTGTAATAACTACAGAAATTATGGAAAACTTCATGCCTTCACTCCATATGGAGTGCCAAAAGGACAGTTTTTCCATTGACTATTGTTTTAAAAAGTGATGATTAGAATTGTAATAAAACAACCATATGAAAGTAAATTTATACATTTTCTTTATTATTTTTGTTGTCAATTCTCAAGAACAAAATTATTTATTTATTATATTGTTTATTTACACTATGTTTTATAGTTTACTGGAAATTGATTAAAGTAAAATGGTAAGTAATAAGAATTTCCTTACAGTTGGTTCACATAATTTAGTAAATGTTTATGAACTTATAAATAAAAAATTTTCATATTGCTTCATAAATTGGTAAATAAATATTGCATTAGTTTTAATACAATTGTATCAGTTTTTAGAATGTTCTAATAAATAAATAATGATTAATATTTTTTGTTGCAAATTCTCGAAAAACAAAAAAAGAAAAATGTATAAATTCACTTTCATCATATGTTTAGGTTTTGTTAAAATTCTAATCATTGCTTTTGAAAACAATAAACATTGCCAAAGAGTGAAGGTAGTTAAAATAATAGTGGTGTCAAGGGAAAAACCATCCTTTTGATACGTAATTTTTTTGTTTTTGTGGGCACAAAGTTCCATGTTTATCAAAAAGAAAAGACAAATTATCTCATTTGTTGGAATAAAAATGGAATTAATTTTTTTTTATAATTCAGGATGTTTTACAACTTGTTTCATTATGTGAGAATTTCTTGTCAGATCCAGAAAATATATCAAGTGCAATACACGTGTAAATATTTTTAGCTGTCACCATCTGAATTGCTGTTTTAAGACTTGCAAATCCTACATTCACCATAACATTATCAATTTGTAGACATGTCCTCTTCTAAACAGATGTAGCTGATAAATGTCTCATCAAATAACAAACAAAATGAAAATCTTGCATGTAATTTGCAAATGAAATCTACACTTGTTGAAATAAAAAAAAAAAATAAAAAAATATAGACATTCATTAATAACAGTTATTTTAACAACCATAATGTAGCAGACAATCAAGTAGTGATTTACCCAACACAAAACATGCATCCAGCACATGTCCACTGCTTTTTTTTGTTGTTGATGCGGTGCCATTTAGCACAAGTACTATGACGTATTTGTATATGTTTGCTTGCTGCATATGCAAATCACTTAAACATCAAGTAAACAAACTAGTAGTTTTTTTCAGTTCGATATTGTATGGTCACATATTGGTTGGCAATATGAAAGTCTCACGATTCTAAGTTATTTTGTCTAAAATTTGCAAATTTGAGAAGGTTAATTCTGGAGTTTGACTGCTTAGGGATTAGCCCATTGACAGTTGAATGAGTCAAAAAAGCAAAGCTGATGCACACCCTGTCTGGGATGAAAAATAGATTGAGTAGTTCACCCCCCACCCCTATCAAACACAGAGGGAGGTGTCTATAAAATGTGTTTTTATGCTGCCTTTGAAATAGATTTATTTGAGGTGTACGAATAATTCATAATATAGTGCTTTCTTCAGGGCAGAACTCCAGAAATTAACAATGCTCTTTAGAAGATTTAGAAGATTTAGAAAACCAGCATTGGAAATCCTGATTTTACTTAGGCTTGAGCATCAGCCACTAGAATCATTAAGGAAATAAATAACTATCTCAAATGAGACAAGCCAATGTTTTACCAACTCTTATCAAAAGGGTCATTTAAAGTTTAGCTTTTTAAACCCTTTTGTTTAGTTTCTCTATCATCAGATTTTTCTAAAATAGACAAGCAATAGAAAATAAATTTAAAATATATATTTATATTCACCATAACACTGGGTTGCCTGTTACTTGGGCTGATAACAGATTTCACAGGAGTGATATTTCCAGCAGATATTTTACGAGCTATTTCCAACCGTGAAGCAGACATTGGTGGGTGAATATGTTTTCGAAATCCCTAAAAAAAAAAAAAAAAAAAAAAAAAAAAAAAAATAGAAATGTCATTTTAAGACTTGCTTGAAGAAAGCAATGTCATTTTTTTTTTTCTAAAAGATGTCAGATAAGTAGCATTTTATGCATTGCAAAGTAACAGATGTGAGCTTTTAAATAAAAGAAAATCTAAAAATGATTGTTGCTTGTAAAGGTAAGATAAAGTAAATAACATTTAAATGCAATGTTCTGATACAAATTTCTTTTCTTTTAATATCTGTAAATTGCTAGGACTTAATTCTTTTAGAAAAGAGAGTAGTTTTCTAGTGCCTTCAGTACTGAATTTGGAGTTGTTTTGCTACCATGCTTGCAAGGGAAGAAACATATTCATGCCTTTCCCAAGGGCATTAGTGCAAAGGGAACACAACAGTCAGAATTTGAACTCAGTATGCTGGTTTCATTTTCTGTGCTGATGTAGTTATGCTACTCACACAGACTGTTTCAGAATGATGATTTTTTTTTTTTTTTTTTTTTTTTTTTTTTTTACAGTGTGGGTTTTGGATTGTAAGAATTTTTTTGTAAGTGAATACTGCATTAACGATTTTCCAAATACAAGTCCTATTGTTTAACCCATAGCTGGGGAAAGGAGATGGATTCATACCTTTCCCAAGGATATTTGAACTCTGCTCTGATTTCTCACTCTAAGTCACTATTCATTACACCATCCACACAACCACACCAGTTTCAAGAAAGTGAGTCATTGTGAAGAAAAGAATATTGCTTGCCAGTTTTGTGGTTCAGTCAACTTTTTATCCAACATATGAGAAATTTAATAACTTGTCACAATGATAACATTTTATTACATTATCAGATTTTCTTCAATTTTTACTGAAATTAATGATTTGGCTGATATGATCAGTACAGTTGTGAGTTCAATCCCTGCCTGGTAGTACAGAAATAAAAAAACCCCAAAAAAACAAACTAATTTTGATTAAAGCCTTTCAACATTTTTCATTATTGAGAGTATATAACCTTTTGGAAATATTTTATAGAAAAACGGGTTTCATACCTCAAGATCTTTATCAACATTTATTTCTGAGAGGTTTTGGTAACATTGTGTGTACAACTCTAGTGCTTTACAGTGAAATGTCATTTCAATATTCACAAAATTCATCAGCAGTTTCTGTTAAAAAAAAAAAAAAAAAAAAAAAAAAAAAAAAATAAATAAATTTAACACCACACCAAATTACTTACAGACATTTACTTCCTTTGTATCTATTAGGTTGGTGCAAAAATAATGACATAATAATGTCGTTTTTTGACGTTAAAGAATACGTCAAAAAACGACATTATTACGTCATTATTTCTGCACCAACCTAATACTTGCTTAGCAGTAAAACCATATTAAAAATTTATATATTTTTTAATCAAGTTTCATTATTCATTTTATTTGCTCTAAGTACAAATTTGAAATTAAGTTTTCTTTTTTAATCATTTCACCCCAAGCAAGGCAATAAAGCCACTAGGATGCAAGGGGTTACTGAGTATTTGAGAATATGAGGCAAAACAAGGAGAGAGAACAATAAAAAAAAACAGAAATTAAGACAGAAGATAACAATTGACATTGATTTTTAAAAATTTTAAATGCAAAGTTGACTGGGAAGCAAGAAGTCGGAAGAGAGTTCCACAAGTGAGAAGTGCGATTGAAAAAACTCTCAGCATAGAACTTACAGTTACATCGAGCAGCCATTTTAACTGTAAAATGATAAGACCTTGCTGCTAATCTAGTAATGTACTTAAAATTCTTAAAGTCTAGGTACCACAGAGGAAAGTTCATTGGAACAATTACCATGAAAGTATTTATAGAAAAGGTGCAGGAAAGCTATGTTATAGTGGTGAGAAAGTGACTGAAATCTGAGATGCCAGAGCAGGACCATTGCAGATTCTTCTTTGTATCAAGAACCTCTAAATATAGAGTAGGTGCACCAGACCAGATGTAGCAGTAATATTCAAAGCAAGGATGAATGACAGATTTATAAATATTTAAGATAGATTCTAGCAAGAAAAATTGCTTAAATATAAAAAAGCTTTGGAAATTTTTCTTAACTTGGATAATTAGTATTTTGAGTGTATATTAAGGTGTATTAAAAACAAATATTTATTTATTTATTTTTTTAAAAAAAATCACACCATTACACCAAAGCTTATTTCATGTACACAACTAAAGATTATCTATGATTAAATAACAATATATCATAACACAATCAATACTCAAAGTTCTACTTTTCATTTCAGATCTCATAAAAAAATTTGAGGCATTATTTTTAGACTGGGTCTCAAAACTGCTTACAAATTTGGGAAATAGAAAGAAATTAAACATTTTTGGACTGTACTACTCAAAACTGATTCAAGCATTTTAAGAATGGTGATTTGTCTCTTGAAAATAAAACCTAGAAGTGAATGTCCATCAGTTATGTCTTAAAGCATCATAATCAATAAATTGAGAACACAACCCAACTACAGGTATTTAAAAACTTTCGGAACAACTAGAATCTTCAAAAGATACCGTATGAAGAACATTACATAAGTTAGAAAAAATAAAAATAAAAAGTTGATTTAAAAATTAAATTACTTTTGATACATGCTGATTATTCCTTTTTTTTAAAAAAATCATTTCACCCCAAGCAAGGTGATAAAAGCCATTAAGATGTAAAGGAATTACTGAGATTGAAAGAAGCTGAGAGAGGAGAATAAAAGAGCAGGATTCACTTAAGGTACTTTTGAAGAAAAAAAAAAAATTACAAACCCAAATATGCTACATGGATTAACTTTGAAAAATATTTTACTATTTTTTTTTTTTTTTTTTTACTTATTTTCATTTGAAGTTAAAAAGGTACCAATATTAAATATGCAAATGTTTGCTAACCATTATGGGCATTTCTACAAATGAACACAAATTTAATTTTACTTCTGATTAATTATACTGAAGAAGAAATAGCTCCAGACTTTCAATGTCTTCAGAGTACAACTCCTTCCTAATAACTATTCAATTGCTCAATGGATACAATTGTCACTTATTTATCCACAGAAAATATTGCTTTAACACCGCAAATAAATGTCTGAAACTGGAAAGTATTGAACTTACACGCACATTTTTTCCTATACATACCCCCTACCTTTGATAAAGTTTAATTAAATTAGGCACAATAGGAGATTAAATAAAATAATAATAAAATAGAACAATTATAACAATATACTGTAATCAAATTTATGTGAGATTTGTTGTTACTATAGCAACCTCAGCATACAATTTTTTTTCTTTCCTTACAATGTCAAAGAGTCACTTCTATTCATAATGATGTTAGCAATTCAAATAAGCCAAAAACTATTTGGCATATTAGAATTGCTTGTGTTTGGGACCAAATATTAAACAAAACTTGTTAAATTTTTTTTTTTTTTTTTTTTTTGCTGGGTGTGAGATTGGAGAAATCATTGTAATTAATTTATTTGTTCATAAAATTATAAACCAGGATTTACAATACAAATATAAGAGATGAAAATAAATTGTACTTTTGATGAGAAAGATTTACAAAAGACAGATAAAATTCTTTACCTTCATGTCTGTCAATTTTTGCAGCTCAAAAACATCCATTTCTTTTTCTAATGTTTTACTGGCAACAGAAGCATCTGCACTGGCTTTTGCCAATTCAGATTTTGCCTTCAGAGATAAAAAAAAAGCACCATTTTAATTATATTTTGATATAAATTTACCAAATACAGAATTTACATTTCATAAATGTTATTTCTTGAATATACTGGTGTTTTTAATTTCATTTTCTATCTAATCTTTACTTTTTGTCTAAATTCATGATATTTTAACATCAAGAATATTTTTACTTTCAGAATTCAAGGAATATGATTACAGTCATTAAATAATTTTACTATTTTTACAGAATTATCCATTTACAATAAATTCCTCAGAACAAATGGATTTAATTCAAGATTGAGGTCTTCATTTCTTTTTTTTACAAATTTTATTTAAAAAAAAATTCTTTCTTTATCTATGCAATTAATCTGATGCTTCTCAATTATTCACATAAATCAATCATTATACAGTGAAAATTTCAGATCAAAATTCATTTCTTATATCAGGCTATGTACTTATTGATCCATCCTCATAGATGCTTAACGGTTGATATTAACACATTAATAACCCTAACAAATATTTATTAATGAATAGTTTTATTATAATAACATTTATAAACAAATAAATGACTTTACAATTACTGATAAGAAAAAATTTAAATATTCCTGTTATTGCAGATGCAAAGAAATATTAAAAACTGTAAATATATTTTCTTACTTGTGGAAAAGGAGTCAATAAGGTGGACATTGTATTTACTTTTATGGGGGATCAAATGATTCTTAATTTAATTTCCATGGAAGTAAATACACTAACAAACAGAATTTATCTAAAAAGATGTTCTTTAACTTAAAGGGCATTTACTCTCCCATGTCTTGTAAGTCAGGAAATAGTGGGTGTACTAAGAACTGAGAGGGTGGATTAAAAAATTTCTTGGAAATTTTTATTTGGGAGTGGCGTTTTCAAAATAAATTTGTACTACTAATACCTTCTACAAGTTAAGTGGGGCGGATCAGCATGAAGCATTAAAAAACTAAGTTGCAGGGGGTCATCATAAGTGAAATTTGGAAAAACAGCTAACTTATTAAGCATGGGAAAGTATGCATCTATAAAACAGAATTTAAGACAGAAAATGTTTCACAAATTTATAGTAATTTCTGAATAGTTCAATGATTGCTTTTATTTAAAGTGAAAATATTAATCTTCCAAAAACTAAAAAAATCTGATTTTATTTTTACATTGAAAATAAACAAAAAAAAAAAAACAAAAAACAAAACAAATAAGGAATGTATAATTGCAAATAATGAGAGATGAAAAAAGAAAATATTGATGAAATACTTGATCAAAAATAGGTTTTCTTTGTGGCAGGTTATGTCAGCTTAAAAGTTAAAAAAAAAAAATAAAAAAATAAGCAGATGCGTTGTGTCAAACAAAACTGCAACATGCTGTGCTGAAAAAGAAAATAACCAAACCTCTGACTGTGCAGTTAAGAAATTTAATTTAAGGTGGGATAAAAAAGCATAACAATCTCAAAATTCAAAGAGAATTGCAAATAAAAATGTGTGCTTAAATTTAATACCTAAGATATATAATAGGAAAAAGTAATCTGTAGTCATCCAAATTTTTTAAATGAAGCATTATCATTAATTTTTGTTTTATATGTTTTTCATATTTTTGTAGCTTGTAGTAACAGACATAAGTCATTATTAGTGATTTTAGCTAGTTTTTTTTTTTTTTTTTTGCAACACTCAAATTGATTTTACATTTTAGAACTGTTAAAGAAAAACTGAAAATAAAGAATTAGCTTTCAATGAAATGTGAATATGCATCCTCTACCATTAAACTCATGAAGTGAATGTAGCCATGACTAAATCTGAATTAAATTTGCTGGTTATTTTCTTTTATAGGCGTTGCCTTACTAAATAAGACCAACATCCAATTATAGAGGATGCAGGATCAAATCCTGTTGAAAATGTATCATTTATTCTTAATCCATGTTCACTTGTTCAACATAGAAGGCAAAATGTTTTGATTTAAAAAAAAAAAAAAAAAAAAAAAAAAAATTATAGCAATTATTTCTCTTGGTTAGTTTGGTTTGTTTTGTTTTATGGCATATCAAAACCTCAATGGGTCATTTAATGCCGACAACTTTTTTTTTTCCTGGTAATATTTCTGTTAATATTTTTTTCTTCAACAATGTATAGCTGGTAATAGTTTATTTTTTCTTCAATTTTTACAAAGTATTTCTGGTACTAAAACCCATTTCTACCCCTTTATAATGGTTTTTATCTCAGTTTCGGGGTTAACTATTTGCCCATAGCTGGGACCCTAACAGGTGCTACCACTCCGGGTCAGGATGGACCCGGGAACACCAGCAATTAAGAGGTGGTTCCATGTTCATCAAAACCTCCTGATCAGAGGCCTTGCTGTTGGATGTAGTTTATTGCCTTACCCGGGATGTGGATGTAGTTTATCGTCATACCCAGGACAATCTCTTGGTTAATATCAAATGTGTTCATGAAAAGATTTAGAATATCATTCATTAGAAGAAAGAGGAAGATGGAAAGAAAAATTACAAAACATTTTACTTATCTACTTCCAGATATAAAATTATCTTTAATTTTAGTCTTTTTACAAATCAAACACTGCCAGCCATGTGAGGTTGGGGGGCGGGGGTGGATTGTTAGATATTATTCTTTAAATAAAACATTTATCTCATGCACAGCATTTTCTTGATTAATGAAGAAGTAACAATAATGAAACCTTTTAGATAAAGCATGGTCAAGGAATTAATATTTTTATTAGTAATTCTTTCATGTTAATTTCAGATGAGTGGAGTATAGTGCCACAGCCTCACCAAGTTCATGGTGCTGCTGTGGCAAAGAGGTTTTTATGACATGGTGTTGCCAGCTATGTGTCCAACTAGTTCTGAATACAGAGCCTGGCCTCTTCTGCTGGTGAGAGAAGGGATGGGTTTATATCTTTCCTAAGAGCATTTATACAAAATTGAAAACAACAAACTTAGAATTTGAACTTGGTATGTCAATTCCACTTTCCAGGCTGATAATCATGATGATACATGTACATTGAGAAGCTTATTGAAATGTTAAATGAAATATACAATTGTGCTGGAATATGTGAAAATTGAATAGCATTATGAAAGAAACCGAATGTTAGCAAATATGAGTTCCCCCAAACACTCAACTGCAGTTGTCCGAACCAATACTTTGGATAATAATTAAAAGGGTTTGGAACTGAATTTGACTGGAAACAGGGAGGAACAACAAATATGATTTTATACAAAATGATAAAACAAGAAATTTTACATCCATGATCCAAAATGCGATCAGAAATAATAGAAATGTAGAAAGACATATCTTTGCTTCATAGATATCACAAATGCATTCAATAAAGCATAACATTAAAAGCTGTTTGAAATATTAGAAAAGCTTGATCTACACAGAAAGAAAAAATCTGCTATCCTTACTGAGAACATATGGCTTGTATGCAAACAGACAATTAAGCAAGAACAGAAAAATAGAAAGGAGAGTGCCACAAGAAAATGATTTTACTTGATTTATTTAATTGGTAGTGTGAGAGGATTTTAAGAGAATTAAAGGACCTACGAGGATTTATTTTCAGCAGATGTAACCTTAACAACATATGCAGAGGATACTTTGTCGATGATAGAAGGAAAATGGTAAAGAACTATTGGACAAGGTAGTCAAAGAATCAACAAAGTATTAATTGTAAGATAATGAAATGTATAATAATGACCAAAAGAGACAACATGAGATGTGAGTTACAAATCAGGGACATAAAAATTAAACAATTATGGAAAGTCATCCAAGTAGTATAATAACATGATGGAATTAAATTGGCAGGAATTCAAAAGGTGCATAGCAATAACAAAAGACTTTTTTGAAACAGATTAAGGTACCAAGGGCTTCAATAATAACAGCAGTGACAATGGAAAGACTTTAACAAATTTGGTTTTTAACAATGAACATTGGGAATACCATGGTTGAAGCATGTGAGAAAGGAGGAAGATTTAAGGAGTCTAAAAACTACAAAGAGTTAAATTCCTTACAGGGACAGCAGTTTTTTTTTTTGGTGTGTGTGGGGGTGGGTGTCACATAATGAAGAAAGAATGCTTAGAGAATTTAACACACACAAGACAAATCAAAGGCAAGAGAGGCAGAGGAAAAGAGCAAATAACCTACTTAACATGTTTGAGTTTATAGAGCAAGGACAACAAAGAGAAACAAGGAGTCAGATAGGAGTAAATACTGTTGAAAGCAACAAAAAAGGAAGCTGTGGAGAGTCGTGATCACCTATGTCTTGAAGGGATATGACACAGAGTGAAAATAATAATCTTAAGTCTTTGAATTTCTTATGTTATAATGATTATTAATTTTTGTTTAGTATTTATTTCATCTTAAATTTAAATTTGAATCCCTTACAATTACCAAAGATAAGCAATGCCGAGCCTGGTCAGTAGCTCAATCGGTGACCATTTGGTAATACCAGATGCTATAAGCTTGGATGTACAGGTGGAGTAATGGATAATGCCTTGAAATTGTTAGAGTAAATCTCAATTCCTGTTGGGTTTGTTGTATTCACTAACATGCAAATATCCTTGAGGAAAAGTATGAATTCACCTTTTCTCCCCCCAGCTATAGAATAATCAATAAGACTTATTAATAAATCATTATTATCTCAAAAAAAAAAAAAAAAAAAAAAAAAAAAAATAAATAAATAAAAATTATCACAAACTAAAAATATTTTCTGGGTTTAAAGAGATGCTTAGGTGGGGCATCTAACAGACAACTTATATAGGGATGTCAGCAGAAACATCTGGTTATCAACAAAATGCCTCTTGATCCCCTTTTTGGTTTATTTTTTTTTATTATTTTCTTCCCTTTCGCTCAAGTGGGTTGCCGCTTTGAACCAGAGACTTCAAAAATTATCTTCCAGCCATTAAAAAAATACTTGACACTTTTGATTCTGATAACATCATTTGACTGTGTGTTGAGCTGGTTGTATGGGGTGACACACTAGTATAAAACAGTAAAATAACAATTATGTGACTTCAAAACATACTATTTTCATCTTCCATTTTTTTTAAAACCAATTTATTTTTCTTTGAGCATTTTAAGATAAAACAAATTTCATAGAAATCTCTGAACTTGCTCTCTATTGTCCTTAAATAAAACCAATTTTTTTTTTTGGCGGGGGCTCATAGTGTCAGTAGAGAAGCAGGCCTAATGATCTTAGGAGAAGGTGAATGATTTAGTCCTCTAATTCAAGGGAATGCAGGAAAATAGAACAATGGCACAAGTAAGACAATTGAACAAGTTACCATTAGTTAACAAGTATAAGATTACTGAACTGTTATGTAATATCTGTCCTCCTCTATGGTGACAAATGCTGGAAAATCTCATCACTGATAAGAGACTTGGAACAACAAATATAGTTCTACAGAAGGATGCTGAGAATACCATGGGCTGAACATATGAGCAACAACGAAGTTTTAGAGAAAATGGAAACAAAAAGGACTCTTATACTTAAAATTTCTAGGGCACATAATGAGGAAAGAGAGCTTGGAAAATTTGATACTCACAAGACAGATTGAAGGCAAGATGGACAGAGGAAAACAATGCATAACCTACTTAGTGAACTTCAGTAAATGAAGGCGGAACAGGATTGAGAAGAGATAACAATTTATTAAGAGCTACAAAGGACGGGAAATTGTGGAGAGCCATATTCACCTACGTCCCAAAGGGTCATGGCACATAGAAGAATCGCACATGCAAGTAGTTTCTTTTCAGGCAGACAACCAATGATATTACATCAGATGTTTTGATGAAGACTGAGTTATATTTTCTCATCTTGAGGAAGGAACTTTTTACATCTATTTACAGAAACTCCCCCCACTTTTTTTCTTTAATCTTTTTGAAAGATGATCAACAGATGACTAATCTATACACTTTGTTTCAAATTGGTAATGGAATAAACTTGCTCAATGTTATTTAATAGAGAATACATTCTTCTCTTATGAAGAAGTGCTGAAAAGTTTTCAGTTTAACCTCCTTCCCAAAATCTGATCAAATATTGGAATCTTTTTTAAAAATCCTTTCTTCGTCAGGCCAAAAATACTTTAGCAACTCTTTGTATAATAAAATTTGCTTTTAATTTACATTGTTGTCATTTTATTTTCCTGTTTTCAGGTCCATATACAGTGGGGAAAATAAGTATTTCATCCCCTGCTGATTTTCTGAGTTTGCCACCTTACAAAAATGGTAATGGTCTATAATTTTCAGAGTAGGTCTGTCTTGAAAGTGAGAGATAGAATATAAAAAAAAAAAATTCTAGAAAATCACATTAATTTTTGAACATTTATTTCTTTTTTATTGAAAAAATAAATATTTTACCCCCTACCAACGAGCAATGATTCAGGCCCCACAGGCCAGTTATATGATCAGGAGGCATATAGACTAGTCCTATTACTCAATTATTACTCCTAATCAAGTACTCATTACCTGTATAAAAAACAATAGTTCACAGAATCCTTCAATAAATCAGAATCTAATCTCTCCACAATGGGCAAGACGAAAGAAAGGACAAAATTGTATACCTGCACACGACTGGAATGGACTACAAGACAATTGGCAAGCAGCTAGGTGAGGAGTCAATTGTTGGTGCAATAAGTAAATGGAAGAAACACCAATTGACTATCAATCTCCTTTGGTCTGGAGCTCCAACGCAAGATCTCCCAATATAGAGTGAACCTGATGATGAGAAAGGTGAGGAAACAACACAGAACAAAGTGGCAAGAGCATGTTGATGATCTCAAGGCAGCTGGGACCACAGTCATCAAGATGACCATTAGTAACACACACATGGTGAACTGAAATCATGTAGTGCTTGTAAGGTCCCCCTACTCAAGAAGGCACATGTACAGGCCTGTCAGAAGATTGTGAATGAGCACCTGGATGATTCAGAGGAGGGTTGGGAGAAAGTGCTGTGGTCAGACAAGACTAAAATTGAGCTTTTTGGCATCACCTCGACTCGCCATATTTAGGAGGAAAAAAAAAAGCTGACTTGGACCCCAAGAACACCATACCAACCATTAAGCATGGTGGTAGAAACATTATGCTTTGGAGCTGTTTTTCTGCTAAGGGGACAGGATGACTACACCAGGTCAAGGGAAAGATGGATGGGGCCAAGTACAGGGAAATCTTGAGTGAAAACCTCCTTCCCTCAGCCAGGACACTGAAGATGGGTGTTCCAGCATGACAACAACAACCAACAAACCTTAAAGATTTGGAGATAATCTTCAAAGAGGAGTCCCCCACACTCTCACTTTCAAATGGACCTACCCTGAAAATTATAGACCGTTCCTATTTTTGTAAAGTGGCAAACTCAGAAAATCAGCAGGGGATGAAATACTTATTTTCCTTACTGTAAGTAGATATCTCATTTCAATAATGATAATTTCATTCAATAAGCTTTTTTTTTTCTTTCTTTAACTTTTCCACAAAAGATTGTACATCTGACAGACAACACCACAGCATAAACTTCTCTCATATGGCAGCCATTGTTTTTGACAATATAGCTTGAAAATGACACTTCAGTTTTTATAATTGATTGCCTAAGAATATTGCAGTCTGTGCAGAAATGATTTTACTCATCAATTCTTTAATCAAGACAATTTTTAAGAATTTTAAAGTTCAGCTTATTTTAAAATCTTTACACAAAAATGAGTCAATAAAACTTTAAAAAATATCTTTAAAAAGAACTCAACACATCTGAGGTTACAAAACTGGATTAAATGTAATTTAAATAAAATTTGTAAAACGGAAATTAGTTTTCATAATTCAATCTTAAGTCTGTTGACTTGACATGCATGTTACAAATTTTCTTATTTTGATAAAAGCGACATACACGTGTTAGAGAGCTGAATGAAATTTATCCAAATAAAAAGAAAAATGAACATTCTTATAAAGTAAAAGTGAAATAAATTGATCAATGCCATTGTGAAAAGAAGCAAATCTATTTCTAAGTAAATGTATTTAAAAAAAAAAAAATTCTTATTGCCTTGGAGGATACAATCTGAAATTGACTGGATGGATTTTTATGCATTAGTTTGTTGAGGTCTTGTTTTTTTCTCTCTTCAAGTTGTTGTGCTCCAAATGAAGCCCTCAGCTCATTCTAGAAGAAAAAAAAATTAGGGAGTGAAGTAGGTAAATAGTTTTGTCTTTTACAGTTATTTTTGAGAAAATATTAAATTTGAAATTACTAGTAAAAGAGAATGAAAGGAAAAACAAAACTGAACAATAATGTCAATGATAGAAAAAAGTTTCATGAAGAAATCATTTGACATTAACAAATTCAGTAATTATTAATTATAATTCAAATTCTTACTCTCATATCATGAAGATATGCATTATTTGATTTTGAATATGATTTTACAAATCTAAAGCAAAGAATTTAAGTGAAAATATTAGGAAAGACAGACACATTCACTCAAGGACAGTGGAATGACTGATACTAATTGACAATAGAAAAGATAAACACTATAAATGATAAAATAGTGAGACAAAAAGAAAAAATATTGGAACACTTTAATAAATTAAAACAGAAATCATTATTGACAAGTTAAAAAGCTGACAACTGTTTATTGATTAACTTATTAAATAAGCATTGTTAAATTGAAAGATAAACAATGAACAAATTATATTGTAATTTATTAATAATTGTTTATATTTTAAACATTTATTAATAAATGCTTCTTCTCAAAAACTGAGATTGAGTAAATAAAAATACTAATGTCATTTAATAGATACAAAAATTCTTACCTTTTTATTTTTACATTTTAACCCATATGATGCAAAATGTTTGATTACATTGGCATCGAGGCGTTGAACCTAAAATATTGAGAATTCATTAAGCAAAAGATCAAGTATTTTTTCAAAAAAAATTTAAATAGTATAATTTTTGTGCATTTTAATATTACCATGGCTTCAAACTTTTTTCTCTGCAAAAAGACTGAGTTACTATCATGGATACATTTTTAATTGATACAAATTGAACTTTTTTCTTTTATACAATTACATTACTGGTAAGCATCAGTAATCCACTTAGTAACATAGGTAAGTAAAATAAAAGAATTACTCAAAAAAGAAAATGTTTTAAGGAACCTAAAGTGCCTTTCATCATTATCAATTTTTAAAACCACTTAAATAAATCCATTGATACTACAATTAGATAAAAATGCCATGCTATGAATTTTAATCTTAGGATTATAATTTAATTCAAGTTTACAATTGGTATTTCAACATTTTTTATTTGTATTGATTTACAAGTTTTTCAAGAGAAAAAAATAACCAAAGTAAAAATCATTTTATCAACAAGAACAGCATTTATTAGGTTGGTGCAAAAATAATGTCGGTTTTTGATGTATTTTTAACGTAAAAAACCGACATTATTTTTGCACCAACCTAATATAACAATTTCTTTTTAAAATTAGACAAATCTCTTAATAAAAAGAAATTGTTTCATTCTTCATCTATTTTATGTGCAAGTTGCTTGTAGGTAGATATTTTTCCGTGTTAACAAACTAAAAAGATAACAATGGCCCTTCTGTCACCTCTTATTTGTGGGGGTGTGGATATATTCCAGGAACCCCTTCCCCCAGCAGATATCTGAAAGTGCAGATAATACTATTAGGTTGGTGCAAAAATAATGACGTAATGATATCGTTTTTTGACGTTAAAAAATATGTCAAAAAACGACATTATTACGTCATTATTTTTGCACCAACCTAATAAATATTATATATTTTCCTTTAGAGGCATACCAAGTTTAATAGACAAATTTGTCACAAAAACTGATAACAAAAAATATAACAATATACTGTAATAAAAGTTAGGAATGATGTTAGCACTAAATAGTTTCCTGCTGGTAAATATAAAGAAAATATGTATAATTGGTACATTTTAACAATATGTTGCCAGAGACTAAAATAACTATTTCATTGAAGATCTCTAAAAAGAAAAAAACTGCAACATTTGATAGATAACAGATATTAATGGTCAATAATTATGATAAAAAAACAAAAAAAAAAAACACTGAGTGTTTTATTAATACTAGAAAACATTCTGCATATTCTAGTTTGTAAAGAGAGATTTATAAAGTCAAAAATGGAAGGAAAACATTTCACATTACCTGTGCTTGTCTGTAGTCTTGAATAGTTGATAAAGTTTCAGCAAATAAAGTCAATTGTTCTTTTGATGAAGGATTTAAAACTTCAGTCTCAACATAACTGGAAATCTGTTTTGAGAGTTCATCACCTGCCCATAAGAAGAATGCAATAAATTTATTCTGCCATCATTAAATGTTCCTTACATATCAAGGGACATTTAAAACAATTGGCAGAAAGAACTTTCCTCACTCAATTACTAGGGCCACTAAAAAGTAAAGAAGCTGGTTACTAATAAAAAATTCCATTTTTTTTCAACTTTTAAATGTTTACCATAAGTGCATTTAATACCTAGATATTTTTACAAAACTTACATTGCCTGCTATATGCACATTCATTGTTGGAAGTGTTACCTGATGATCCGGAGTCCTTTAAAAGGATTTTGGTGAAATAAATTATTGTAATGGTACCTTAAAGTGGTCTGTTTTTCATTAAATATATATATAATATATATATATATATATATATATATATATATATATATATAAAGACATAATCTAACTTGTGCTTAGTGCTATTTCAAAACATATTAGCATACAATATGACTTGTTATGGGGAGGTGTATTTTTATTATATTGTGTGTTGGAGCATTGTTTAGCTTAGTTTGGACTGCATAGTATCTAAATGAAGCCAAAATGGTAGCAATCAGGATAAATTTTTGTTAGCATTTTATATTCATTTCTTTTCAGTAAATGACAATTTCCTATTTTTCCCAAAAGGGGCCAGTACAGCCAAGCAACAATTCTATAACAATGAAAACAGTGAAAATGCTAATATATAAAATCTATAATTTTATAAGCTGGTTTATTTCAAAAATCAAATTCTTTAGCTGAAAGACATGGGTTAGAAGTATAAGCTATTCATGACAGAAGAGATATTTCGAATTTTTGATAACATGAAATTTGGGGACAGCAGAGATCTTGACATAAGTATTTAATTATTTTTTTTCAGCTCTGAAAATAAGAAATAATTATATATACACAATTACATGCGTTTTGTTCAGGTCTGCTCTTGGCAATAAAACCTAGTGACTTATTTTCCACAAAGTGATGTTAAAATGTGTGCATGTCAAATAATCTTGAAGAGATGTAAATTTGTCATTATTGCTGTGTTTTTTTTTTTTAATTTGAAATTTCATACATATAATCTGACCCAACTGTATTAACTACAGTCAATTTATTAAAATTGTTGCATTTTAGATTTCTTGATCAGAAACTGAATAATTCCTTGAATCTAGACTTGAATTATTTTTATAGTTCTTTAGTGTGCTAGTCATTTTAATTTCTCTGTAATGTAGACTAAAGTAGTCGAGATGTATATCAATCAATAAGAAATTGGTTCTCTCCCATTCTGAGTCTATTTACTTGTCCTGTGGCACATAGCCATTTTAAAAAAGTGAATCTACATACATTTGTGTTGTGCTCAAAACCTTGCATTTAATACAAGGTTTAAATAGATAACAAAACTGGGAGTCCTGCAAACAACTTGTAACTAAAAAGTTTCCCAAATCTAATGAAAATGTAAGAAATACTGACTAGGTCATTCTTCAGCCAAGGGTATTTAATATTTTAAGGGGAAAAAAAAAAGGAAAGTACATAAAAATGGTCATTGATATACCAAATGGATTGATCCATTTCAGCAGGAATAGGTAGACCAAATAGGCTATTCCAAATGTTATCAGGAGTAGTTACCCAAAACCCACTTTGCTAAGCAAAAAAAAAAAAAAAAAAACATTGTGTTGAAATTTATATGAGCCTAACATCATGTCTTCTTCAACTGTCTCAGTTCCTAACAATACTCTGTTACCTTTTTTTTTTTTTTCATGGAATAATCCAAATGAGGGTTGAAGAATGAATCAACTAAAAAGCTGTTTTAAATAACAGCAAATATTGGATTCATTAAGGACTCTTCTCAAAGTGATAATCAATATAATTAACTGACCACATACTTCAAAACCAATCTTTTCTAATCACTGCTACAACTAAGATAGAATGTTGAAAAGTTCTTGCCTCAAATAAAAAGATATTAAAAAAAATTCTAATATTTGGTTAGGTTTTAAAAAAGATAATACTGAATTATAAAATGCATCTCAAAAAAAACAATGAAAATCTTTCTTGAAGCTTTAACTTTAGTTTTAATTCCAAGCTAATAGATTAAATTTAATATTTCCAATAAGCAAAATACTTTGGTGTATTTCAAACTGAATTTAAATTGATCAGAATCTTTTTTTTCCTCCTATCAGTAAAAACTATAAATTCATCCATATTAACAGATCTGCCAACCCAATAAAATTCTCCTTTTTAAAAATCTTTCAAAAATAAAATTACTTTTCCAAAATGTTATTAAAGGATTTAAAGTTTAATTAATTGAAACAAATATTACTTACTTTTAATTTAAAATATTGTAGAAAACATTTTTTAACATGGGAGGGGCTTCGATGGGCTTAGTAATTTATTGACAGTTTCATCTTTGGAAAAATTTAAATAAGTGGGACATAACAGAAAAAAATAAAAAATGCTCGAATACAATATAAACACCAATTTTATTTATTTAGTTAGTTTTAACTAACCAGTAATCTTAAAAATTTTAAATATTCTAAGCAAACTATTACTTTATTGAGTTTTATTTTATTGAATTTTAGGCTTACTTATGAAGATAGTTGTTGAGAAAACATTACAAAATTACCAATAAATATTAAATTTGTTTGCAAGTACCTCTTATTTTCTGATAATGCAGTATATGAACATCTTTATTTACAAAAATTGACATGTTTGTACACACACACACAAAAATTTAAAATTCTTTTAAAAATATGTCGATTTGTTGTGAGGTTTAGTAAATACATTTTAATCTAACAATATCACTTGGCTATTAAATTTTTCTAATTAAAATTTAGAATACATGAAACCAATTCTTGTAAAAAGTCATTATTCATTCAGGGCAAATTTTCTATAAATGGGGGTCCTGTTTACCCCACAAAATTTAAAATTTAATGATTTAAATTCTCAGAGGACTTGTTCCTATAACAAATATAAGCATCAATTTAAAAAAAAAAAAAAAAAAAAAAAAAAAATTTCTCAAAATTTCATGAGTCGGTGGGGGAGTAACAGATACTTTTTTTTTTCTTTTTTACAAAATTTTCTAGAAAAGAAACGTTTAAAAAATAATTTCATTCATTTCTAGAGGGTTTCATTAAAATCCAGCAATTATCTGATTTTTGCAAGAATTTCCAAATCAATGTGTATTTCATCACAAAAAAGTCCTCAAATTTCCAGTACAAATTTTATGACTGCTTTGGCGCAAAAAGTTTAAAATTTCCAAGGTTCTAAAAAGGATAAAATAATTTTACATAAAATCATCTTTTGATCTTTCCTCCTCTTAATAATAACAATTTTGATAAAATTTTGTTTTTATTGTGTTTTGGGGCATTTTATTTTCGTCATGTATTCTAGTTTTTAGCAATTTTTTGAGCTACCTAAGGCTAAAAGATAATTTAAAACTAGAAACAATATTAATTTCTAAATTGTAGTAGTTTTGGTCCTCCATACTTATTTAAATTTTAGGATTTTTTTTTTTTTTTTTTTTTTTACTAAGATGGCAGTGACAGTAGGATACTATTGTTGGCCTATGACCTTGATGACATTTCACGTTCTATTGTAAACTTAAGTAAAAAACGTTATTTTCGCCTTTTATACACACACACACACACACACAAAAAAAATTCAGTTAATTAAAAATTCCTACAATTACTTTGAAAGAAATCTCTAGGATAAATTGGATTTTTAAACTTGTTTTCATTTTTCGTCTACCCATTATTAATTACTAGGTATTTTCTAAAAAAATAAGTAAACAAACATGCATTTCAATTAAAATTAATTCATGTGTGTCTCTTTCCTTTGACTTTGAAGTTAAATTTTCTGGTTTTAAATTTAGCCTGACCCTTTTCAAAAAATAATTTTATCACGTAAAAAGGTTTTTTAAAAATTTGCACGGTAGCTTATTGATTGATCCTCCATTAAACAATTTTGATTTGAAATTTGATCATCCTGATGAATGAAGAGACAGGGACCAAACAAACTAGTATGCTCCGTATTATTACGTTAGCTGCCAGTTATTGGAGATTCTAGTAAAACGACGTCTTAAAACACTAAAAAGTAAAAAACAGTAACTGAAAACTGAAAACTTTTATTTTTTTTTTTTTTTGTACAACAAATTGGTTAACAAGTGGTTAATAATGTTGCTTATTCAAACTCGATTCATATGAACTGAAAAAGAAACGATCGATCGAAAAAAAACAAAAAAAAAAAAAAAAAACAAAAACAAAAAAAAAAAAAAAAAAAAAAAAACGTTCCCACCAACTTCATTATAGAATGTCTAATCTCCAATACCCAAAATTAAATTCAGAAAATAAATACACTGTCAGCAAAAATTTGAAAACAATATTCAAAGAAGAAATAAATTCATTCATTATTGGAACGATCAAACTGATTTTCTTTTATTAAAAAAAAAAAAAAAAAAAAAAAAATGTGCAAAATTTCCGTACGTTTTTTTTATTTTTCAAAACAGAAGTGCTAGGAATGTTTGCACACAAGTCAGAAATAATGTTCACTGTTCAGTTACCAACATAAAAAGAACAGATTTTCGAACTGTGTTTTGAGTTGAATTGAGGTTTTTCTTTTTAAAATTCAGCCAAAATATAATTTTCATTTTGTCGTGTTCGTGTATGTAAAAAAATTTCTTAAAATTGATATTTGTAATTTAAATAAAAATATAAAATACTTTTTTTTTTTTTCTACTTTTTAAGTTAACAATTCATTTGGAAAGCCGATTTATATGATTATATTTTTATGAAGTGATATTTTAAAGCTTTAAGTATGTTGGTTTTAAAAAAAGAGAGATGTGAGAAAAAAACGTTTTAGGCTCATATTTTTAAACTTCGTGATAAACGATAAAAGAAAAAAATGACAGTAAAAGAAAGAAAAGTAGCACCTTTATCTCTAATTTTTGCAGTTTTTCTAGCGTACGAACTGAAAGTAGCACATAAATCCCCAAAATTCTTTTCCACATGCGAAAGACGTTCTTGAATAAATTTGGACATCCTTTCGCTGAAGATACAAGAAAAAGAAAAGAATGGTTTAATTGTTAGTAAAACTTTTCTTTTTTTTTTGTACACTAAAAACAAAAACAAAACAAAAAAATTAACGGTGAACACGGCAGAAAATGTAAAATTCCTATCAAAAAGTTAACTGAGTTCATAAAAAGTTTAAAAGAAAAATGTTTTTGTTTTTGTAGCGACTCACTACTAGTACAAACATTTCTGAACTCTTGTTAATTGGTTAAAACTAAAAGAATGATACTTGGTCTAAAAATGACAAAAGTGGATATACATTTTTTATGAAAAATGAACATTCAACTGGCTTATGATAAAAGTTTTGTTATGCAAAATAATTTCAAACTGTTTGGATTATACCTGGAAGACTTTTCTGTGAAGGAGAGGTTCATGGTGATATACTTTTTAAAACGGTTGATAAGCACAACAATAAACAAAATTTCTCTCCATACACAAGAGAGTTCCAAAGCTTTTGTAAAAATTTAACTGACATGAGTAATGTTTACAATTTGCAAGTCTGGCGAAAAAAAGGGATTCACACTAATCGAGATTTCTTTTTCTTTCCAGTCCTACCTTCTGGGGACAAAATGCACACAGCCTGTATTCTGATTCACATGAAAACGAAATCTTCCGATTCAACAGAAGACAGAAATAGGTACTGACTGCCAAAATATGGGCTAACTAAAAGAAATAGGTACTGACTGCCAAAATATGGGCTAACTAAAAGAAACTGAAAAAAAAATAAAAACGCATTTAAAATAAATAATTTTATGAAATTTGATCTTTTTTTTAAAGTTTGGTTTTAATTGAAATAGCTTAAGGTTAATTTAAAAAAATTTTTTCCGTATTTCACTCGTTTTTAAGACATTTTTCAAATATTGCCACGCCTAAGATAAAAAAAAAAAAATAAATAAAATGACAAAATTCAGAACACTTTAAAAATTTCTTAAAAAATAAAATGACAAAATTCAGAACACTTTAAAAATTTCTTAAAAATAGAGATTATTTCAAAGAAAATTAGTAAAAATTAAAATTAAGAATTATCTTAATTAACTTAACTTAATTAGAGAGTTATCTAACAGAACTTTATGACACGCTTCCTTTAAAAATATAGCGAAAAAAAATAAACCGAGAAAGAAAGGTGTATTCGACAATATAGAAATTAACGCCAACGACACCCCATGATTTAAAAATGAAAGAAAAGAACTGTCTCAAATTTAAAAAGTCAATACGAAAGATAAAAAAAAAGAAAAAAACCTACCAAAATGCAGAAACTGGTTTCGTTTATTTTATCATTAATCTTGTAACTATTAAGTTAGGAAAATAATTTTATTTTATAGGCCTTTATGAAATTTACCATGAATATTTTTTGGCAAACTTTAACCTGTAAAAAACGGTGTGCCAAAAAATTGTTTTTCCCTTGACACCGCTGTTATTTTGTATTACCTTCACTCCTTCGGTAATATTTATTTACAAGATTATAAAAATATGTGAACCAAATACAATGTAATATTTATTATTTACCTTTTATAAAGATTTATTATTTACCATTTTATAAAGAAATAAATGTGAAAAGAAATCTTTTTATTAAAACTTTTTTTTATAAAAATATCATTGACTTATAAAACAAATATTTATTTTTTTTTAAATTGATAAATGATAAACATTGCATTGTATTAGTTGATTTGAAGTTTTTGGGCTTGTATTATTAGAGTGTTGTAAATATAAAATTATTTGCATAAATAAACAGTCCAATAAATAAATAGTGTTTAATATTTAATAGTTTTTATTATTTTATAGTATTTAATATTTTGTTGTAAATTCTCAAAGAAATGTATAAATTTACTTTTGTGTGATTAGGTTTTATTGAAATTCTAGTCATTGCTTTCTAAAACAACAAACATTGCTGAGGGTGTGAAAGTAGTTAAAATAATTGCAGAGTCAAGAGAAAAACTATCCTTTTGACAAGAGTTTTGTGGGCACAAAGGTTAAAGATTGCTGAATAATTTTATATATAAAAATTTATATTAATAGGAATAATGATCAAAGAAGGTAATTCAAAATTGTTGACTTATTTCCGATTCGTTCTTCCATACAAATGATGATCTAACAAGCTTAATCAAGGATGAGAAGTGTGCATAGTGACTAAAATGAACACCAATGGCCAAATATATAATAAATATGTAACAAAGGCGAATTACATTTAACAACCATTCTTGCTGAGATGACTAAATATAAACAGATTCCAACACCTTAAATTTCGTTTGATTAATTTTTTTCTTCTTGTTTTAATGTCTGTTTTTATCACTCTTTGGCAGGTAGGCATAAATCAGTTTCTTGATTTTGCCTTTGTCTTCAAAATTACAAAGTATTATAACTTAATTGACTCTTTCTACTCTCTGTTCATCATGAGACATGTTTTCATAAATAAAACTCAATTCTTCAATTTCTGCTTTCACTTCTAAAAATTCTCAACCAAGTTTTTTCAATACATGGCTTCTAATAACATCTTTCCCAAAACCATCAAAGTCATTCTGTTCAGGTCTGTCTTTCCTTCAAACTGTCTTAACCTCTTCAAGTCAAGGGGCAAGTGTTATCCTTCCTACATATCCTCATAATCTGCGTTTCTTACCTCTT
>OZ010576.1:29780644-29793144 GCA_963932145.1 Acanthosepion lycidas
ACATATTATGAATACCCCAGTGACCGTTGTCACCATGACTGATGAAGCAAGGCAGATGTGTGTCATTTATTTAGGCTTGAAAAATAGTTTTCAAAATGGTTTTAGCAACATCTCTGATTGGTCCAAAAATGAATAATTGCAATTTGGCACTTATTCAGTCGCATAAAAATAATGGAGATATTTTTGTCATTCAACATGTGATTGTCATGGTATTATGATGGCTGTTACAATCACCTAGTTTCTTTAAAATGTCTTTTATCATAACATGTTTTATCACAACATTTTTGTTAGATGTGTCTAATAGATAAGATATGTAATAGATGAAGTATATATATATATATATATATATATATATATATATATATTGCTGGTATATAAATTCTACAGACAACCAAAAAAACAGCCCATCTTGTAATAAGAACATTATAGGGCAGTGGTTCCCAAACCTTTTTCTCTGGGTCACATTTTTGGAATGAAAATTTGCTCGTGCCCCACCAAAATTTATGTGATAAAAAGTACATTTAAAAATAAAAAAAACAAAAACAAAGAAAGGGTTAAAAGAAGATAACTATGGATTCAAAATCAGAACATTATCATTGATAACTCTCTCTTCCAATTTGCAGACTCTAGTTACAATATTATTAATACTAGATACAATGCAAAAATATCACAATGATAAAATTGGTCAATAATTATTTATAACTATTTATACTGGAACTCATGCATGCAATTACAACTAATCCATAATAATATTTTAAATTTTGAAATTGTAGTTATTTTTTGCATATGAATTTTTTGAAACTATTTCTAAATCTTTGATTGTCTTTCAATCATTCTACCTCAACTTCTATCCTCTTCCACTGCACCTATGAGGCACACTGCACCTAGGACACAAGCCACAATGTTTTGGGACCAGGGCCTGGAAAGAAATCTTTTGAACATTGATAAGAAATGTATTTTGAATTCACTTTATAACATTTGAAGTGAACACTGCCCGTTTGAGACTACAAAGGAGTAAAAATAACTTTTGCAAAAAAAAAAAAAAAAAAAAGGTTGTATAAATATCTGAGAGGTATATTAAGTTACTCCTAAAATACTTATATATTAATATGTATTTCAATTGAGTAAAACTTTGTAAGCATGTCCAAGAAAGTAGAAAAAAACTACTTTAAAATAAGAAGTATAGACAATATGAACAAGATATAACTAATGTGGAATTACCCAACCTTGTCTGTAAGACAACTTCTAATATCCACTAGGTGGCAGTGACAGTGTATAAAACAAAAGGAAACCCTTTCTCTCTTCTCCCTCTTTCTACATACAGGTTGCTGTAGGGACATATGTCTCATTTTCCCTCCTTGGGAACCACATGTATCATACAACATAATACTATCACTAGAGTGTCTCTTGTTTGATAAAACATCATGTGACCACAGCAATATTTCCACTAAAACCTATCAGATAAATATATATCTTCCTCCAAGGAAATATCCATAGACAACAAACTGGACAACACTTACAAATTGGTAACCTAATGCAGTTACATTAAATTAGACCATGTTTACTACTATTGACATCAAGTGTTTCAAAGTGTATAGGGTAAAGTGTTGCATGTGTGTAAGGCAAAAGTAATTTACTGAAATACATATCTTACCTTACTGCTGATTTTGCCCTGACTCTGTTGAAAAAATAAATACTGCTTATATAATGTGTCATGTGGTCTACTGTAGTGTCAGATGACCACACATCCATGAGAAACAACAATCTACTCTTATTTTATCAATTTATTCATGTGTGCATGTGAATGTTACAGTAGCATCAAAACAGAGAAAATATGCCATAAAAATAAAATCTGACCAAGCAATATTTTTCAACTATTAAAATTAAGAAAAGAAGATTTAAAAAATAACTATTTCTGGTGCCAGTAAAAATCTATGAATAGAATGAACTTTGTCAGTTGACATTTAGATGTCAAAATGGTACCCACAAGAATACATAATCTTGTAGCAAATACACAACAGAACATTTTGAGCATTTTGCTCCTCTATCAAATTAAAAGATGCATTAATTATGTCTAACAACACGTTTTTTCTTGGTTCCAATCTAAGTAGGAATGTTTATTTAAAACTTGGTTTACATGTTTTTGTGACACAAAGGCCAAAGGGGAAATATGGGGAGGCTGGTCGATACTGTCTCTCCTACACCTATCTAATCTGACTCACAGCACATTCACCCCAAAGGACAATAGATCACAAAGCAGATGGGCTGCTTTACTCTGATCTCTCAAGTCCTTTGAAATCAAGCATGTCAACTTGATAGATATTTTCTAGGTCTATTCACACACTGGACAGGAATCTCTGTAAGACAGGATACCAACAGATTGTCTTAGGCTATCAGTGGCCATGTTGGACATAACCCATCCATCTTTAACAATGCCACTGATGTCTGTGGGGAAGGTTAGCTTTACTGCTCTATATAAAATTAGGTGGAGCAAAACTAGAGCCTTCCCTAAACAATGTTTTAACTTTTTTGTTAGCTCAGGTGATGCTATCTGTGCCATCCTGAATTCAGGATTCAAGGCTTTGGCAGCAGATATAAGGTTCCAAACCTTTTGAGATGGATTGGGGGAGGGAGGCGAAGGAAGGCTCCTTGCCTTACCTGAAGCTGCTGCTATTGATATTTCTTTAGTTCTTGCTGGTGAAGCAGAGGCTGATTGGGTTTTGGTGTTTTCCATGGCCTTCTCTGCTCTGCTTTTGCTTGCTTTTCTTTCTTCTCAGCTATTTTTTCCTCCTCTGCTTCTTCTTCCTTCCTCTTTTTCAGAGAGGGATACCTAGGTGAGACATTTCCTCCACCTCCATATGCCAGTTCAGTTGTGGCAGCTGCTGCTCCTGCTCCTGTAGTTGTGGCTATTCTTGTTCCAGCTGCTCTTGCTCTTGTTGGAGCTGTCATTGTTGCTGCTTCTGTTGTTGATGCTGCTGCTGACTTTGTGCTTGTGAGTGCCACTGCTGTTGCTGTGTATGCTGTTGTTTCTGTGACTGCTGCTTCTGCAGCAATTACTGCTTTTCTGTCTGATGCTTCTGTGGCTTCAGAAGCTGCTCTTTTGGCAGCTGCCTCTTTTCAGGGACATTCTGAAGGCAGAGAGAAAGAAGGGCTTACCACCTTTGAGGCTCATCTTCACCATTTCCTTCCATCTATTGAGCATGTCAGAAATGTTCAAAAAACATTTCCTGCCACCGGAAGAAGAAAGCCTCCACTGGCAATGCCCACTTTGCTTATAACGGGAGGCATTCCTGAAAGGTCCATAAAAAATGGTACACAGTGATATCCATTAGCATCCCGTGCAGCATTACCCTGGTCTTCCGGGTGCCCATGTACTCTGTTTGGTGCCTAACCGAAACTCCTTGAACTACTGTTTTGATGCGAGCAGGATGTTCCACATGGTATTGTTGTGCTTGGCCAAAACTTTGGCAGCCATCTTGAGGCTCTTGATAGATTCCTCCATTGTCTCCCTGCTAATGCTGATCAATTTACAAGTTTTGACGTCCATGGTTAGCAGGGAGATGGCCTTGGTGGTCACTGCATTTAGAGCCACTAGAATTGTAAGGAGTTAATGCATTGCCGATAATGCTCTTACATGTCAGCATAATGCTGTGCATCCTTCTTTTTTGGTCTATTAGAGGCCCAAGCCGATGGAGACACAGTGTGTTCTGACTGCTGGGGAGAGCCCACATTGTGTTTGTGGCCACCACACAGCACAAATTGGTAAAACAAAAAGTTCAAGCAATGAAACAAAAAGTGACAAACTTATCAAGCAGAGAAGAAAGGGACAAAATATACAACAAAATGGCAACACTTACAAAGGAATCCAATTGACGTCATTTTCCAATCCAAGTAGGAATGAATGCAAAAGTTTTCTCCTTTCTAAATCTTATATAGAAAAATCATACAGATGCACACTGGGATTTTTTCCAAGCCAATAAGATAGACCACTTTGTGATCTCATCTGCCATATTTTTGTTTTCTTGTCTTAAAGTCAGAATGCAGTGATCATTTGTCTGTATTCCTTTTAATGCCATTCTTAGTTTTTTTTCCTCATTACTGTTGCTTTGCTGACTTTTGTCTTGCATATATTATTTGCAATTATTAAGTCATTTATTGTTTTCATTTATAGAAAGTAGACATGCCATGAATCAACTGGTATCTTCAATTTTATATTTAGTTCAATATTCAGAAAGTACTGAACATAAACAAGAAAATACAGATCAACATGTTTTTGATATCGTATTAATAGAAGGCATTTGAAAAATTACTTAAATATGTTACTATTTTTTTGACGATATAAACTAGTTTATATTATAATTAAATAAATGAATAAGGGGAAACTACTCTGTAATTAGCCAAATACCAGTTACATTTAAAATTTAAAGTTAGCTTTACTTGTATTTCTATTAATTGGTAATCAGCAGGAGTCTCATGTTAAATGATTGTTGAACATATATATTTATTATTTAAAAGTTGTTTTTTGTAATAAAATATGAACGTGCAGATGATGGAAAAGGAAAAAATATAAAAACGATTACTGATTTGGGGCCTAAAATAATGATATCTGGGAAATAAAGACATGTTTATTAAGTAAAAAAAAAATTAAGGTTACAACAGATAATATTGATAATTCTCTCAGTCCACTAAAAGACGTAATCAAATATTTTACACAGATGATAAGAAATATGGACTTTGTTATGTTATTTACTTTTATCAAACTTTATGAGAGTTTAGAAGTCATACAGACCCATGGATGTTCAGAAATGAATCTAAAATTTTATTTCTAAAAGTAATTCTACATTATTGATATAAACTCCCAAAAGGAAATATTTGTTATAACCAGTCAGATATTATATACATATATGCAGTAATAAGATGGTAAGTAAATTATTAAATTTTATAATTTGTTGTTTCTATTCATGATTGTGATCATTATCTTACCCTCAACTGCTTCAATCGTTGGGGTGACCTGAAGGTAGAAGAAACAGACTTTAATTCTTCTTCCTCATGATCCTTACAGTGGACTTTCAGTTAGCTTAATGGCACCCATCACCAATCTCTTACCTGATGTCTGAAAACCATGGAATATGGTTTGGTTTACCCTCAGTCTGTACAATAGGCCCTCAGGTTTTAAATTCAGAGTTGACTTTCTCCTAGACAGGTTCTCCCAAAAAGGTTATAAGACCCAGTCTTTCCTGCTATCTATCCTTAGCTGGGGGGATGGATTCATACCTTTTCCAAGGGCATTAGCACATAAGTGAATGTAATGAACCTGATAGGAGTTTGAACTCGGCCCTCCGATTCCTCAATCTGAACCACTATCCATTATTTCACCATGCCTCCATTAATTTATACAGTTAGTAAATAATGTCTGGAGAAATTTTCAGTTTAACTTTGGTTTGGTTTGTTTTGTTTTATTTTACAGCATATCAGCCTCAGTGGGATACTTAATGCAAAGAAGATTTTTATTGCTGGTAATATTTTCTTTTTCCCAAAAATGTATTGCTGATAATAATTTTTTTAAAATGTAGACCTGGAAATACTGGCAATTACGTGGTGGTTCCACGTTCTTCAAAACCTCTTGATCAGAAGTCTTGTTGCCAGATGTAGTCTGTCATCATATCCAAGACAGTAGTTTAGCTTTGATTTAAATATATAGAAAATGTGATCCTTTTTAAGACACAAACCGAAATAAATTAAGATAATTATTGTCTGAATGCAAGTCAAATTTTTATACATTTTCTGTTCTTGCAATATCAGAATTATACTACTTCCTCCAAAAAAAGGTGTTACATTTAGTGTATGAAAATTATATCTAAACTACTATTATGGGATAGAACTGGTAGAAGTTTCTGATGTGGGCAATGTAAAATGTTAAACGTCAGGAATATCATTAAAGATTTCTGAATACATGATTGGAATTTACTTAATCTATCACACAATATTTTAAATACTAAATATCTCCTACAGTTTTTTTTAACCCTTTCTATCAGACATTTGCTCAAACAATATTGTTAGTAATTTTAATTTTAATATTTTGTGAGATTATTAATAAGCTTAATCTTTAGATCCAATGTACTTTTAGACATAATGTAAGGTTTTTAGGAGTGGGATAAAAATATCCCAACAGTATTTGTATATAACAAACAAATGGTATTACTTACAAAAATTAACAATTGGTATTATTAAAAAAAAAAAACATTTTCTTGGCTGAGATGTCCAATTAGGATTCAAGCTCTTTACTATTATCAGTGAAAATAATGATTTTTACTTTTTTTCCACTTTTGAGTTTATTTTTTTTATACCAACTTCATATAACAATAATTCTATAACTTTCATAGTATTTATTTATTTATTTATTTCTGCCATTGAAACAGTGCTATTAGGTTGGTGCAAAAATAATGACGTAATAATGTCTTTTTGATGTATTTTTTAACGTCAAAAACGACATTATTACATCATTATTTTTGCACCAACCTAATAGCTGTACAATATTTGATTAACACTAAATCAAATGGAGATCAGGGAATATTATGCCAATCTTCAAAACTGGGAGGGTCTGTCTACTTTGAAAATTAACATTTTACGGGAGCTCAAATACTGACAACAAGTACTGATAAGAAGCCTGCCAGTATTTAACTTCTTAAGCAGGCCATTATCTGGCACAAGACTACAATTGTAGGGCACCAAGTAATGGTCAACCTCACTACAGTAATAACCATTTCTGAGACTATCTTGTTAACTATCATTCCATGATGAAGTAAACAACAATGCTGGCTAAATGATTATAGTTAAGGTTTTATTTTATCATGTAGGTATTTTTAATTTATTCAAGGAATAATTGATATTGCATTGAAAATGAAAATGAAAATATTACATTGTTATACACCTTTAGTCAGCAAGAACTCATCCAAACAATTTTTGTTAAATTCAACAAAGAAAGTTTTCTCTTTTCAATTATTATTTTTTTTCAGTTTTAAAATATGATGTATATTGGAATCAACATTATAGATAAAATGTTCATGTAAACGTTTTATACATGATGTCACTTTGAATTAATTTGAATTCAAGTGTTTGAGAAAATACTTTGATGTAGTCATCAAAATCTCATCTCCCTTACTGACAACATATAGTTCTTGATAATGACTGAGCTGGTTAAAAATACAAAACAAAACACAAAATTTGAATAGTTTCTCCACAATTTTGTTTGATCACAATATACAACTTATACTAGGAATTGGAAAAATAAAATAAAAAATTAAACAGATAGTCCTTGCCAGTTAAATTTAACAAAACATGTTTGGATATCTTGTACATATATATATATATATATATATATATATATATATATACATACACACAAATATACATACACATATACAAATATATGTGAAAAGTGTGTGTATATAAATATATATATATATATATATGTAATATATTATATATATTATTATTTATATATTATATGCGCAGTACTTATTAGAAAGCACTCAATCCAACCAAATATATACAAATATATATACACACACATACAAATATTTATATATATATATATATATATATATATATATATATATATATATAAGTACAAATATTTTTTTTAGCAAACACAGGTTGCATTGGTCACTGTGTCCAGAAAAGAGTGTACTTTTGGTGACAAAATTCCAATTTATAACCAGTGTGTAGTCATCTGTTTTAATATCCCAAGAAAATTTTGAGAGTGCTGTGGCATTTGCATATTGCTTATTGTTAAGAGTCATTTTATGATTGTAAAATCTTGTTTTCCAGCTTTTGGCTGTGGGACCTAAATAAAATTTTGTCTTGCCATTGTAGATGATACCATTATACTTACATTTGTTGTCTGTATATTATGAAATGGACTAAGTCCAACAATTATTTTAATATATTTCTGTTTATACATTATTTTTATAGATACAAATATTTAAGTAAATGCTCTGTTTATAATAAACAGTATCAACTAAAATTACTGACCTGAATGTCTGAGAAATTTCATAGAAAATATTCATCCTCCGACAGGAATCAAACCTTTATCCTACATGAAACTGTCATATAGCCTGATGTGCTATACCATTTAGCTACAGAGGAAGCGCCATGGAGCAGAAGGTTTTGTTATAAATGAATACATGTATTACTAACAGAATTGGGACATTATATGTATAAATGCCTTTACTATGGGAATGTATTAAAAATTGGGGAGCTGGTATTGGTAATATTAGCCATTTCCTTATAAGGAAACATTTGGAATTCATTGACTGAGCAACCAGTACTTTTATCAGTAGAAATTTATAAAATCTTTCTCTTAAAGCAATTTTTTATGAAAATAGCTTTTTTTAAGTCCAGTAGCTGTTATTGTTCTTTCAAGTATCAATGGAGGTTTCCTTCCTAACCTTTTGTTTGAAGTAGTGTGAAATGTCAATATCTTGAATATGTCATTATTTTCTCTTTGGGTTATATTTGCTCTACATTGTCCTCAAGTAATGTAGTTTTTGTTATTTGGTACAGTTTTTTGTTTGTGAATTTGTAGTGCCAGTCTACAATGTACAAAGAAGGATGACCTTTGCCAAGACTACAAGTTTCACTCACTCAAAGCCTTTTTTTAAACATTGATCCTAGAAATCAGTTTTATACAGCTGACAATTTAGATATTTCTGAATGGGTTTGGTGCCATGTATGACATCCATATGAAAGTCTCAATCTGACAATGCTATTTGAGGACATGATTCAAGTTTTCAGGTTAATGTTCAGTTTTGCAGCAATTTGCAGAGTTGGGCAAAAGTACCTCTATCACAGTTCATGTTCCATGTTCAATTTCCTTAACTCCAAATTTGTTATAACAGATCCATACACCAAGATATTTGAAGAGTTTGGTATTTACTAATTCCACATCTTGTATTTTTATGATAGAATCAGGATATGTGCCATCATTCCTTTTATTCCCATTCCAGATTGTAGTTTCTGTTTTGAAAAGGTTTATTTTGTATTCTATTTCTTGGAACATTTCATAGAGGATGCTGATTTTCTGTTCAAGATCATTCTTATCCCAACCATGAATATCTATGTCATCAGCATAGATCCCCTATCATCATCATTATCATCAGTATACTGGCCTTGGGAGGGAAAGTAGGGTTGTTGTTTTCTATGGATATACAGGGTGTGATAGGCAAATTGTTACAATTTTATATTTTTAATTTTGTGCATGTGCATTGTTTGTTTTTGTTCAACTGCACAGTATAGCATGGTCAATTTGATACTGTCTGTGAGAAAAAGAGCACCATGATACAATTCACTCTGCCAGAAATTTGAAAACAGCATACTGCACACCTTGGCATTCATGTTGGAATCTCCAATACAAACATTTCAGAGTGTTTGTGTGTCACTCTGAGGACAGTAGAGAGGATTCGGAAAGACTTGGATGAGTCTATCTGTGATTACAAAGGTGTTTGAAGTGATCACTAGTAATGGCAATATTATGCCTTCATTCATCTTCCCACAGGGCTTCAGACTCAACATGGAGGCCTATATGAAGTGCCTTGAGGAGGTAGTGGTGCCCTTGGTCAAGAGGGTGGCTGCTGGAAGACCCTATGTCAGGCAACAGGACTCAGCAACATGTCACACAAGCAGGAGAACTAAGTCATGGCTGTCAGACAATTTCTGCAACCACATCACCCCTTACATCACACCACCTAACTCCCCTTGATTATTATTTGTGGGGTACAGTTGAGTGAGAGACCAACAAAACTCCTTGTAAGACCAAAGATAAACTGAAGGCAAGGATTATGGCAGCATTCACTAACTTAAACAAGGAGACTATCCAGAAGAGATGCAGGAAATTCCAATGTCATCTGGAGGCTGTGGTTGAAGCCAATGGAGATTTTAGTGTATAAATTTATTCTATAGTATTTCAAGATATTTTTGTGTAATTTTGGTAAATATATCTGTTAAAATAAGATGTCAGTGTTATTTTCATTTTTGCATAATTTAGACAACAATTTATCAATCGCACCCTGTATTTGTCTGGGATGTGGTATGGGATGCTTATATGCTCAGTGTCCATCTCTTCACATAAGGTATTGTTAATAGTTAGGAATTAGGAGAAGTATTACAGAATATGCAAATTATATATATAATATTAAATGATTTATAGATTTGAAAACTATTAGCCTTTCAAGAATTTTTCTATGAAAACAAGAACTTATCAGAAAGATGTACTAATAATGAACTTGACTTTTCCTAAAAATGAAAAAAAAAACTATGACAGCAAAGTGCTTAATTTAAGTCAGCAATGAAGTAAGGCCAAATTTTTTTAACAATTCACTCATTTTTGTATATCGAAAGAATATTTTCACTTATGTGGAAGTCACACATTAAAGTGACTAACATAACCAAATTGGTGCAAATAACTTTTTCATTTATGCAGAGGCCACACATTAAAGCGATTAATATAACCAAATTGGTACAAAGAACATTATCACCTATGTGAAAGCCATACAACAAAGTGACTATCATAACCAATCTGGTGTAAATAATGTTTAACACTTTTGTCAATTCATGTACATTGGCTATCTTCCCTACCATATAATGTTGTTTATTCCCAAATAATTTTTGTTTTGATCTCTATCAATCTTAACTAGTCTACTCAACTTTACAGCCTTGTTCACCAAGAAATCTCCAGCATAAACCAATTTTGACATGTTTGATTATTTCCAGTACCTTATCCATAAAGTAAACAATCATTTTTTGTCACATTTCATTCATATTTTTTATCTTTCTTAAAATTCAAATGCATAGAAAATGTTGTTAATCTTCAATGTTAGAATTAATAAACCAATTTTGGTGATTTAAGAAAAATACAAATGACAGAACTAATTTCAACCCAGGACCTCAAAAGGGTAAATTTGCAATTCAAGCTCTGTGCTCAGTTTCTAATAAAAATGTACATGCTTAATTTGAAAATAACAAAGAAATACAAATAAAATCTGCCATTTTGGAGTTATAAGGGTGGGTGAAGTTCAAATTAATTCTGCACCCCAAAAATAAATGCTGATAATAGTTGTTGTAATAAAATGAAGAGATTTTTTTTAATGCAGTTAAAACTAAACATACCAAATGCCATCTAGAATTAACTTTTTGACTAACCCAATAACTTGTTTGTTTTCTTATGTAACTTATTGATAATAAATAATATTATTTGTCCCAAATCCTGGCTCTATGTTTATACAAAATCCATAAAATTTTATCTACATAGTAAACTTGTTAATTATTTTTGTTTTTACCAGGAGCGTATTGACATTTGTGTGAGGAATCCACAAACTCATTTCACTGCTGCAAAGAATAAGTATACAACATACGAAATTGTTGTAGAGGTAAAATTTAATTTTCTATTTTTAATTTAAGTAGAATATATGTAAAAATGACATATATGTAACACTATACGTAACAATAGCATTTTCATGGTGTAAGAGAAGCATTATTTGTTAAACCAACATTAATATCTGTTTCTGGTTCAATAAAGAACTAACATGATGCATTTAACAAATTTGCTGCAAAGTATCTGGAAGGCATAGGATGGTGCAATGGTTTTCAGTATAGAAAATGGAATTAACAAAAAAGATAACCGTACTTAGCATCAGAAAGAGACAAAAACATTGTGTAACCTACCTAACAAGCTTGTGCAAATGGTTTGCAGAACAGGGTTTTGGAGCAAAAAGACAAGATTTGCTAAGAGCTAAAAAGGACAGGAATTTGTGGAGGAAACAGTTAATATTTCCATTACAGATGGGGAGAACAGATACTACACTTTGATCCCAGCCTGATTGCTAGGGAGTGAAGAAGAGTGTAACTCAAGTAGCACTGGATGCTCAGATGTTTTCTTATAAGGAAATGTCTAATGTCACAATTACAAATAAGGTTGATATTCATAAAAGTAAAAAACCCGTTTGTTTATTTTTTTAAGCTTTTCAATGGTTGAACTTCTGAACAAAGAAATGATTTATTTTACTTTTATTTTTTTTGAAACAATGAATTTCTCATCTAACCTCAATCTTACAGAGAATTTTGAAGCCACTATGAAGGAACATGTTCAAAATTCCCTCCTGGTTTTGTCTCAAAGAACAGAAATATCTTTCACAGCATTAGATGTCAGCCCATTTCAGGAAATAGACATATGAAGAACATCTGCACAAATGTCATCAAAGCAATCTTCAGAAACGCCAACATACAGATTGACTATTCTGGATTTGGGTCAAAATTCAAATCAAATATCACCAGAAAAAGCTGGATTGTACAACAGCCGAAATGTTGTGAATGTAACAATAAAGATGAGGACAACAATCCAAACAATGTAAATAGCATAAATAGATGCAGGTGATTGGCAAAGTTTTGGAAGAAATAAAATGTAAACATTAAATGTTCAGAAAACATCTTAACTTGTCTAAAAG
>OZ010576.1:29795644-29845644 GCA_963932145.1 Acanthosepion lycidas
TATATACATGATGAATATATGTATATATATACGATGAATATATATATATATAAGATGAATATATATGTATATGATGAATATATATATATATATATATATATATAAATGTATGATTATATATATATATATATGATGAATATATATATATCTATGATGAATATATATATATATATATATGATGTGTATATATATATATATATATATTTATATATGAAGAATATATATATATGTATGATGAATATATATATATATGTATGATGAATATAGATATATGAATGGTGAATATATATATGTATATGATGATAATATATATATAGATATGATGAATGTATATATATATATATATGAAGAATATCTATATATATATATATATATATATGAAGAATATATATATATATATATGATGAAAGTATATATATATATATATATATATATATATATATATAATGAATACATATGATGAATATATATATATAAGTATATATTTATGATAAATATATATATATATATATGATAAATATATATATATATATATATATATATGATGAATATATATATATATATACATGATGAATATATATATATATATATGATGAATATATATATGTTGAATATATATATATATATACATGATGAATATATATATATATATATATATGATGAATATATATATGATGAATATATATATATATATATATGATGAATATATGTATATATATATGATCAATATATATATATATATATATGAGATGAATATATATGTATATGATGAATATATATATATATATATATATATATATATATATAAATGATGTGTATATATATATGTATGATGAATATATATATATATATGATGAATATATATATATCTATGATGAATATAGATATATATATATATATATGATGTGTATATATATATATATATATATATATATATATATATATATATATATATATGATGAATATATATATATATATATATATGATGAATATATATATTAGGTTGGTGCAAAAATAATGATGTAATAATGTCATTTTTTGACGTAAAAATATAAATCAAAAAATTATTACGTCATTATTTTTGTACCAACCTAATATATATATTATTTTAACTTCAAATAAACTGAAAACTACAGACATCAATTGTTTCGACAAGGATCACTTCACTCTATGGATTTTAATGCATATATTATGTTTCTAGCGACAGATGTCACCAATAATCGGGTTAATATTTCTGATTGATTCTATGTGTGATTATTTCTTTGTATGTATGTACATCTTTCTATGTAAATTATATGCTACCTAATGTTTTATATATATATATATGATGAATATATACATACATATATACATATATACATATATATATATATATATGTTTTTGCACCAACATAATATATATATATCAGATGAATATATATATATATATATATATATATATATATATGATGAATATATATATATATATATATATGAGGAACAGATATATATATATATATATATATATATATATATATATATATATGATGAACAGATATATATATATATATATGATGTATATATATATATATATATATATGATGAATATATATATATATATATATATATATATATATATAATGAATATATGCATATATATATGATTAATATATATATATATGATAAATATATATATATACATATATATATATATATATATATATATACATGGTGAATATATATATATATATATATATATATATATATATGATGAATATATATATATATATATATATATATATATATATATATATATAGATATGATGAATATATATATATATATATATATATATGATGAATATATATATATATGATTAATATATATATATATATGATGAATATATATATATATATATGATTATATATATATATATATATATATATGATGAATATATATATATATATCACGAATATATATATATATATATATATATATATATATATATATATATATATATATGATGAATATATATATTAGGTTGGTGCAAAAATAATGATGTAATCATGTCGTTTTCTGACGTTAAAATATACGTCAAAATTCGACATTGTTACGTCATTATTTTTGCACCAACCTAATATATATATATCTGATGAATATATATATATGTATATATATATGATGATGAATATATATATATCTGATGAATATATATATATGTATATATATATGATGATGAATATATATATATATATATATGATGAATATATATATATATATATATATATATATATATATATATATATATATATATATATATATATCTATATATATATATCAATGTTTCTCAACTATTTTTACTTTGAATGGCACTTGTAGTTTAACTAAAACTCTGAGGCACACTTTAAATTTTAGGA
Source organism: Acanthosepion lycidas (assembly GCA_963932145.1). NCBI lineage: Eukaryota > Metazoa > Mollusca > Cephalopoda > Sepiida > Sepiidae > Acanthosepion > Acanthosepion lycidas. Next base: position 29,798,039 of record OZ010576.1, read on the forward strand.
AGGAAAAATTTATCATGAAATTTGAAAATAGGAAAATAAGCATTTATTCTTAAGTTATGTTATTGTATATTTAAGCAATACAGACTTCATTTAAAGGCATTTTTAAGAAATTGTTATTTTTTAACGGTCAATAATGATTGATTTACATCCTGTGAAGAAACCAAAAGTGGAAGGATTATCAACTCCTTATTAATGATTAAGGAATTTAGTGTTCCATTTAAAATATCAACTGCCATGTACTTGAGGTCTGTATTTGTTTTTAAAAAATAAAGTCTTTTTAAAATATAAATATAATAAATTATTTTTCTGTCAACTTGGGGCCCACCTGGCTTCCCTACGAGATGCATTAGTGTGCCTGGGTGAACCAGCTGAGAAATTCTTATACACAATGGGAATTTTGTTGGTCCATTTACCTGTGAGCCTATTGGTATATATAATATATCAAATGTATATATATATATATAGAAAATGAATATATATATTTATATATATATATATATATATATATATATATAAATATATATAAAATGAATACATATAAATATATATATATATAATATGTAAAATTAATATATATATATATATATATATTCATATATATATATAATATATATAAAAAGAATATATATATATACATATATATATATATTTATATATATATATATAAAATATATAAAACGAATATATATATATGTATATCAATATATATATATATTTATTTATATATATGTATATAATATATAAAACGAATATATATACATATATTTATATAAATATATAGTATATATAAAACGAATAGATATATATATTTATATATATATATTTATATATATATATATAATAATAAAACGAATACATACATATATATATATATATCTTTATATATATATAATATATAAAACTGATATATATATATTTATATATATATACAATATATAAAACAAATATATATATATATACATAATATATAAAACTAATATATATATATTTATATATATATATATAATATATAAAATGGATATATATATATATATTTGTATATATATATATATATTATATATAAAACGAGTATATATATATATATTTATATATATAATATATAAAATGAATATATATATATATATTTATATGTATATATATATATATATATAATATAAAACGAATATATGTATATATATATATGATATAAAACGAATATATGTATATATATTTATATATATATAATATATAAAAACGAATATATATATATTTATATGTATATATATATATAATATATAAAACGAATATATGTATATATATATATATATATATGATCTAAAACGAATATATGTATATATATTTATATATATATAATATATAAAAACGAATATATATATATTGATATATATACATATAATACATAAAATAAATATATATATATTTATATATATATAATATATAAAACGAATATATATATATATATATTTATATATATAGTATATATAAAACGAATATGTATATATATTTATATATATATATAATATAAAACGAATATATATATATATATATTTATATCTATATATAATATATAAAACGAATATATATATATATATATAATATATAGAACGAATATATATATATTTATATCTATATATAATATAAAAAATGAATATATATATATACATTTATATTTGTATATATAGTATATAAAACGAATATATATATATATATTTTCATGTATATATATATTATATATAAAACGAATATATCTATATGTACTTATATGTACATATATATATGATATGTATAACGAATACATATATATATTTATATATATATATATAATATATAAAACGAATATATATATATTTATATATATATAATATATAAAACAAATATATATATATTCTTATATGTACATATATATATGATATATATAATGAATATATATATATATATATATATATATATATAATAAAAACGAATATATATATATATTTATATATATACATATAACATATAAAACGAATATATATATATTTATATATAATATATAAAACGAATATATATATATATTTATATATATATAATATATAAAACGAATATATATATATATATTTATATGTATATATAATATATAAAACGAATATATATATATGTATATTTATATATATATATAATATATAAAACGAATATATATATATATATTTATATGTATATATAATATATAAAACGAATATATATATGTATATTTATATATATATATAATATAAAATGAATATATATATTTATATATATATAATATATAAAACGATTATATATATATTTATATATATATATAATATATAAAACGAATATATATATATTTATATATATATATATATAATATATAAAAGGAATATATATATGCATTTATATATATAGTTAATATAAAATGATTATCTATATATTTATATATATATTATGTAAAATGAATATGTATATATATATAGATAGATAATATATAAAATGAATATATATATATAATATATAAAATGAAAATATATATATATATAATATATAAAACGAATATATATATATATATAATATAAAATCAATATATATATATATAATATATATAACGAATATATATATATATACAATATATAAAATGAATATACATATATAATATATAAAATGAATATATATATATATAATATATAAAATGAACATATATATAGAATATATAAAATGAATATATATATATATAATATATAAAATGAATATATATATATAATATATAAAATGAACATATATATATAATATATAAAATGAATATATTATATATATAATATATAATAAATATATATATATATAATATATAAAATGAATATATATATATATATATAGATAATATATGAAATGAATATATATATATATAATATATGAAATGAATATATATATATATAATTTATAAAATGAATATATATATATATATAATATATAAAATGATTATATATACATATATATATATATAATATATAAAATGAATATATATATATAATATATAAAATGAACATATATATATAATATATAAAATGAATATATATATATATAATATATAATAAATATATATATATATATAATATATAAAATGAATATATATATATATAGATAATATATGAAATGAATATATATATATAATATATGAAATGAATATATATATATATAATTTATAAAACGAATATATATATATATATATTTATATGTATATATAATATATAAAACGAATATATATATGTATATTTATATATATATATAATATATAAAATGAATATATATATATATATTTATATGTATATATAATATATAAAACGAATATATATATGTATATTTATATATATATATAATCTAAAATGAATATATATATTTATATATATATAATATATAAAACGATTATATATATATTTATATATATATATAATATATATATATATATATATATATATTTATATATATATATATAATATATAAAAGGAATATATATATGTATTTATATATATAGTTAATATAAAATGATTATCTATATATTTATATATATATATAATATATAAAATGAATATATATATATTTATATATATATTATGTAAAATGAATATGTATATATATATATATAGATAATATATAAAATGAATATATATATATAATATATAAAATGAAAATATATATATATAAAATATATAAAACGAATATATATATATATAATATATAAAATCAATATATATATATATATATAATATATATAACGAATATATATATATATACAATATATAAAATGAATATACATATATAATATATAAAATGAATATATATATATATAATATATAAAATGAACATATATATAGAATATATAAAATGAATATATATATATATAATATATAAAATGAATATATATATATAATATATAAAATGAACATATATATATAATATATGAAATGAATATATATATATATAATATATAATAAATATATATATATATTATATATAAAATGAATATATATATGTATAGATAATATATGAAATGAATATATATATATATATATATATAATATATGAAATGAATATATATATATATAATTTATAAAATGAATATATATATATGTATATAATATATAAAATGATTATATATACATATATATATATATATATATATAATATATAAAATGAAATATATATATATATATATATATATATATATATATATATATATATATATATATATATATCTATATATATATATATATATTTTCTTTTTGTCTGACATTCATTGGTCTCAAGAAAACCTTGGATTTACAACCAAAGAATCATGCCTCAGCTGCTGATAGTGATGCTGCATCCTTCCTATCCAGGGCGCTGGCCTGAGCCTATTTTGATAAGCGATTGTTGTTTATCCAAGCTGCATGTCTCCCCTCTCCATATCATCAATGTTGTCCAGGTAAAAGGCAGAGTTCAATATAGCTTGGCACTGGTGTCGTCATAGGACTTACCAGAATGAAGTTGAACGTAATATTGGACTGTCTTAGGGACTCTGTATCTGAATTTGTCCTAAGCGCTTACTCCTGCTACCTTTCCCATCATTGGGTTTGGCTGCAAGTCAACAGCTCTTTAAAATCGGAGTTTTTCTTGTCTTAGATGGACTACCCTCCCAGGCTGATTAGTTCCATCTACCGAAAGTGTATAGATACATCCATGAACATATATATATATATATATATATATATATATATATATATATATATATATATATATATATTACAATGGATATCGGAGTAAACACTTCATCATGTACCAAATATATTATTATATATATATTCATAATGATAATAATAGAAATAAATAAATAAGTAAGAATAAAATTAACATCAAATATATCAGAACCTTTCGTCATTATAATTATTATCATTTTTGTTGTTAAAATATTTGAAATATAAATAATAGAAAAAAAGATTAGTAGTAAACGAAATAAAATAATGACTCAAAAAATAAAATTATAGTCAAATTTTCTGGCAAAAACTCTTTCAATGATAAATGGTAAAGAAATTGACAATAAGAAAACAACAGTCCAAGTTCAAAGATAGAATAAACAAACATTACAACTGTAAATGCATTTCCTATAATTTTGAAAATTAGTCCTCTATCATAAAAAATTGGGAAATGTTACACTTAAATAACAGTAGAGTAGAATTATTGATGCTGATGTATAAGTAATTTAACAAATACAATGCATATATATATTGCAAGGAAATTTGTCCCGGTTTTCCCACATCAAAGGGTTGAGGTTAAAAATAGGGTTGAAGTTTAAATTTTTTGCGATAAAACGCAAGTAAAACTGCAAGATTAGAGTGAACAAACTCTCTCTTTTAGGTGCGTATGAATAAAGAAAAAAACTCCTGCTCGGTGAGTAACAACAAAGAAGAAAGTGTTTATTTACAACATATACAGAAAAAAAAAGGGATAAAAGTTAAGGACGATTAGTAGAGAAAGAACGGGAAAAGAGAAAATGTTCTTACCTTAAAAAGGCTTGCTCAAAATATTTCTTTGAGCGCCTAAAGAGTTCTTTAAGCATTTAGATGTTTTTGTTAAAGTTCTGATAGAAACACTCACAGTTCTTGTAAAGTTGGAAATTTGTTCGCAGATGAAGGAATCCTGCAGCTGAGTGACTTTTTTTTGGTCGACGACAGAAGTCCAGTGGGCTCGTCAGAGGGAGTGGTGAAGGCATGCAGCTTTTTGGATTGGTCTTGAATAGTGGACCAACGTTCGTTTTTGACAGCCCTTTTTAGTAGTAGTTCTTTGGTGAAAGAGGTGTTGGAGCTTCCTAATGTCGACCTCACAGACGGTGGGCAGAAATCTCACTGTCGAAATAGGCAGGATTCTTCAAATTTATGGAGTTTTGGGAGGCTCCGATGGATCAGGGACTTTTCCCTCCAAAATTGTTGCACAAATTTCCTGGCCCCTCTATTGGTCAGAAAACACATTCTTATCTCTGATAAGAATCAGGGCCCTGGGAGCCGATTTTGAAGGTACTGAAGACAGATTGAAGTGAAGAAGCTGTGAGGTTTCTCCCAGACTTTATGGCTCCATGGAAAGAATAATGGTGGTGGAATTCCTTTTTATTTTCGAGCTCTCTCCTTAGTCAGAAAATATATTCTTATCTCTGATAAGAATGAAGGCCTTGGGAGGCGGTTTTGAAAAAGAGGTTAGAGTGGGGATAGAAAAAATAGCAAGAATGTGAACTTAATTTAAATTCCAACACTATATATATATATATATATATATATATATATATATATATATATATATATATATATATATAAAGAAATACAAAATCACATAATATACTAAGCCATGCTAAAATCAACAGATAATGAAGAAAAAGTATACATAGGAGTAACTGAAGGATCCTGGAAACAAAGAAATTATGCACACAAAACATCTTTCACAAATAGTAAATATGTGAACAGCACAATGCTTTCTAAGTATATCTGGAAAATTAAAAATACAAAATGCAAATCACACCAAAAATATTATGGAAAATAAGGAAAAGATCATCAGCCGACAACAATCAATCCAAAGCCTGCAAACTTTGCTTAGAGGAAAAAATAGCTATTATTACCTTCCCAGACCAAAATAAATTACTAAATAAATGATCTCAAAATGCAGACATGAAAACAAATTTTTACTACGTTACTTAAAAATCGAAAACTGAAAAGAATAAAAAAAATAAACAAAATAATAAAAAACAAGTAAAATAAATTAACCCAAGCAAATAATAAACAAATTAACAAACCACTCCTGTTAGAATAGATGAAATAGAACAAATAAAATTAGAAAATAAATACATAAAATACAATTAAAAATTTTCAATCTGAATAAATAAATAAAGTAAACAATAAACAAATCAACAAACAAATTTCGCCAAAATAACAGTTACAAATTAGTCTGGTTCAACATGTTTCAACAGGTACTTGTTTTTATAATAAGTTCTCACTGTTTTCCAGAACTGTGTGTATGTAGTTTCAGATGGTAATGCATCTGTAAGGAAGTACTATAAGCAAGCTTGAAATTCAAGTTATGTCATTTTGCCAAAATGTAAAAATTACTTTGTTTTTCATAGTGTTAAACATGTTGGATTTTGTGCAAAAGAAAGTGTATTTGCAGGGAATTTTATTACACTACTTTATTCAATAGAAATTTTCAGCTGAAGCACACAGAATTCTTGTTGAGACTTATGCTGACCATGTTCTGTCAGAAACAGCATGCAGAGATTGGTTTAGATGCTTCAAAAATAATGATTTTGATGTTCAAGATAAAGAACACTCTGGCACACCAAAAAAGTTTGAAGACAAAGAATTGGAGGCCTTACTTCATGGAGATGCATGTCAGGCACAAGCTGAACTTGCAGAATCATTAGGAGTTGATCACACAACAGTTTTGAAACATTTGAAAGCATTAAGAATGAATCAAAAGCAAGGACATTGGATGCTGTATGCGTTGAAGCTGAGAGACATCAAACAGCATCTTGTTACATGTGACAGCTGCTTCAACAGCAGAAAAGGAAAGGTTTTTTGCATCATATCGTGACTGGTGATGAAAAGTGGATACACTATCATAATCCTAAGCATAGAAGATCATGTGGCAAATCGGCCATGCATCAACATCTGTGGCAAAGTGGAATATCCATGGTCCAAAGCTTCTGCTCTGCATTTGGTGGGATCAGCTGAGTGTAGTTTAATATGAGTTACTCAAACCAACCGAAACCATCATGGGAGATTGCTATTGACTACAATTGATGCATTTCAGCTGAGTATTGAAGAAAAAATGGCCACTATACAAACAGAGACATGACAAAGTGATTTTGCAACATGACAAAGCTAAGCTACATGTTGCCAAAAACGGATGAAAACCTACTTGGAAATGCTTAAATGGGTTGTCCTACCCCAACTGCCATATTCACCAGACATTGCCCTCTCTGATTATCACCGATCAATGGCACATGGCCTGGCTGAGCAGCATCTTTATTCTTATGAAGATGCAAAAAAATGGGTTAACTTGTGGTTAGCCTCAAAAGATGTGTCATTTTTTCGACATGGAATTCAAATGCTGCTAGAAAGATGAGAACAAGTTGTGGCTAGCGATAGACACATACATTCAGTGACATGTTTCTTATTAATTTTTGTAAATAAAACATTATTTTTCATGAAAAATCAGTGAGAATTTATTCAAGGTCCTAATATTTAATTAATTAAAAGTCAACACTCCTAAATTTTTCTATAAGTTTTATTGACTGCATTTCTTAGTCGTTTTTCAGACCGAATTTGTAATTCAAGTTATGAGTGTTCTTTTATTTCTGTAGACAAAGGATGCATGCTTTGCATTACCTTATTCTAAAATCCGTCGCCGATTTTGTGAATTCACATGGTTACGAAAGCAGCTTCAGAGTGATTATCCTTATATGTAAGCATAATTTTTCATTTTTCAAAATAAGCATAAATCCTTGGGAAAGTTATGAATCCTCTTCTTCTCCCACCCAGCTATGGGTTAATAGCAGGACAGGCTGGGTTCTATAGCCATGGATGGCAAATGGTCTACCGCAGAAAGAAATGGCAACCTACTGCGGGGAAAAAAAATCTGTCTCGTGAGTCATGTATCGAAAGATACATGATCGCCTGAGCATGTATCACACGTGGCACATAACTGACTGAAATGTTATTACTCTTAATTTATGGAAAAAAAGCAAGTACAAACATACTGACTTAGAGAAACTGGCATGTAGTTTCAATGAATTTTTTGATCTTTATATAGCTTTACTATTCACTTTGGAGGTAAGACTGTTACTTGCAGGCTTGTTATCAAACTGCTTTCAGTGATGGGTGGCCTTTTAAATCTGCAGAGCTTCAAGTAAAAATTTGTAAACTAAAATTATTTGATATCATTTTTGAGATATAGAAAAAGGGTCTGGGTGGAAGTAAATATATATATATATATATATATGTATATGTATGAATTCATCCAAATGTAGTGGCCACTTGACTACATGATGAAAGAAGGTATGTTTGTTTTCAATGTATCAAAGACAGTTTAGCTGTGTAAAGTTGCCAGCTAGTCATGCAAATGTCGTAATTCGTCTCTGGGTATATTACAATGACCACAGAATGGATAAAATTAATTTATCAACTCTTTTGGTTTACTTTCCATTTTTTTATATACACATCTATAGACCTGCTTTGAAAAGGTTGCTCACTTCTCATTGGCTCACAGATTTATATCTTGGTCGTGAAAGCATTTTGATTGATTGATTAAACTATTTTTAGAAATGGGGAAATTCTGGTCTCCTTGTTATTATTTGTTTGTTTTTTACATCCTGATTGTGAAAACTTTCTGACTGGTTGGTTGAACTATGGCTTTCTTTGCCTGGTGATTTTTATTATCCATCTATTTTTAGGGATGGAGAAATTTTGTTCTTCTTGTTATTTATTTATTTCTCTATCACCACATCTCCACTTGTGACAAGCATAGTGACTGGGTGCAGATTTGTGTAAATTTACTAGCATTTTTGAGTTGATTGATCATAACTTGTTGCAAAGTCTTGTATTTTATCACTTTTCAGAAGATACAAATTTGGTTGAACATTTTCTTTTCATACCTCATGATGCATTTTCGAGCTACTTCTGCAAATTTTAATAGTAAAAAAAAATCGTATTTTTACAAGTTATTTACGTTTCCAAAGATGATTCTTATTTTAGATTTTATTTTTGATACCTTATTTCTGAATCCTGTTTTTTCATATATTTATCCACCTTTTAAAAAAAAATTGACATGCTTCTGAATCTTTGCATATTAGTTTTTTTTTATTAAATGTTTAAATATTACTACAACAATTCCCACCTAAATTGCAGGGCAATTCTTGTTTAAATTTTTATAGTAAAAAAAAAAATCATTTATTTTTACAAGTTATTTACATTTCCAAAGATGATATTTTCAGATTACCTAAATTTTGTGATCATTTAAAACTACTAGTACTCAACTTATGATCTGCATTAGGATTGCATGTATTATGACATCTTTATCTTTGAAAATTGGTTACCTTATCAGTTGTCAACTACAGTTGTAAACTACAGTTGTCTGAAATATTATCTTCAAGGTCATCAGAGTAAAATTACAAATGAAATATTGAAGCTAGACTGAGAACTACTTGGGGAATTCATCAAATAATTTATCTGAATTTCTCAATAAAAAAAACGTAGTGCTAAAGGAATAGGAGATTCAGCCATTGCTTGGCCCTTATTACCTTGGGATGACAAGTATATTACTCTGCCAACACTTTTGGGGCTGGAAAGTAAAAGAAGAAAAAACTGTATAACTTAAGAAGAATGAGAAGGTTTCATCTTCCTAACTTCTTTCCTCACAAAAATCATAAGAAAAGAAAACAGTTTTAATAGTGTGAAAGAATAGAAGGTGGATGAAAAAAAAAAAAAAAGAGGTCATTGTAAACTTTTCTTTTATTTAGCTTCACAATAGAGAAAATTATTAGTCAAGAAAAAAACAAAGTAATTGATAAGAGAAACAAGAGAACAGAGGAGAGTTTGGAGGAAAGGAGTGACAAAAGTCTTAAGTTGTAGAAGTTGTTTTGTTCATGTATGTATTAAATAAAAATATACAATAAATACAACTAATCTTATTTTTCAGAAATGCTCCAAAATTACCCTCAAATTTGTATTTCTCTGAAAAATTTGATCCAAGCTGCGTAGCTCATCGGATGAAGGGTCTAGAAAGATTTTTACAAGAGTAAGTTGATTTGTTTTCATTTGCACAAATTTGTGACTGAAATTGAAAAAGGAACTTAAAAGAATAATTTTAATAAATGGCTACAAATAATGAATACATGAATATAGCAATTCCACAAGGTGACTGGGGAAATTTTTTTAATTAATTCACTCCAAGCAAGGTGATAATGCCACTAAAATGCAAGGGGTTACTGGGAGTGAAGGAGAATGAGAAGACTTCAGAAGGAACTGGAAACCCAACCCTAAACAGGAAACAAGGGATAAGCCTCTAGTCCTGTTTAAATGATGTGAACCAGAGAATAAGCGAACCTATCTACTCTTATTGATATATAATATATATTACAAATAGAAAAGTTTAAAAAAATAAAAATAAAGAGTCTGCCAAAAAATGTGTACACACTTCAGGAAATTAAAACTTGTATAGATATTGTAATATTAAATTTATTCAGACATCACAAGATAAATACAAGTTACTTTTGAACTCTATAATCACAAGAAATACTCAAAAAATGGTGGCCTTTGACTTCCACACATTACATTTATTAGTACAGTGAACTACTGCTTAGGCAATGTTGACCAAAGTATCCAGTGGGATTGCTGCACATGCATATTTGACTTCCTATCTAAGGACTGCCAATATAGTCAGTTTTCTGTGATAAACAACATCCTTTAGGGTCCATCATAATAGAGTGTTATCACAATTTGATAAAACTATGAAAGCCAAGTTTTTCCTTTCCTGAAGTGTGTATAAATTTTTTGGTGAACTTTGTATATCAAGCCCATAATATGTTAAACATGCCTTACTCTATGACTATGGTCCTCAGAGTCAGTGAGTACTCTCTGCTTCAGATGACCCTATGGTTGCACATCTCTGTCTAGTTGAGGGAAACTAAATGGTAACCTACACTCAAGGAAACTTGCCAACATTGTCTGATTTGGTTGAGCCATGGAAAAGAAACCCCAATTTTTTGCATTGGTATATTTACCTGGCCTCCCCGCAAAGGTGGAATGTAATACAAGGTTGTTTTTATGTGGTGAGTGACATGCACATACATATGCATATGGGCCAAGAACAAAAGTCTACAAGCATTGATATTACATGACTCCCACCTCACTTATTGCAGTGAGAAAGGTGCTGCCGCAGGGTTAGGATCCGTGGGACTGGGCATCTTCTATCTAAAATGCAGAGAAACATTTACTCCACTTCCAGCCAAAAGTTATTGGTGACACATTTTTTAAAAATAAAAATTTTTGTGACACATTACTTAAGTTTTGCTAGTCAGTCCAAATATAACATACAGAATGTATATTTGAAATAGAAATAATTCAATGAAAAATTCATTCAATATTTAAAGAAAGAATGAGCAATTATTTAATTGGTTGAGCTAGCTCAGACATTCATGAGTCTATCTACACCAACCATCACAGTCCTGCATCAAGGTCAGAAGGTCATTAAAATGGCATTCTGTGTCATAACATAGCTAGTCAATGTAGGTGGTTGCTGGGAGACCAACATATCTTGCGCCATTGCTAGATGTCCAGAGCAGTAGATCACTAGCAAGTTCTTGTTTTACTCACTCACCAGCAGTGCCCTGTAAAGCACATTCTGTGTTCATGTAAGATTGTAGAAATAACAGTGATCAGTCCATAGAGCTGTGATTTAGTTGGATGTTGTCTCCAAGAGATGCTAAGTATTACTTTCAACATCCATGTGTAGGTTCCATCAAGCTTAAACTTTAAGGTTTTAGTTAATGTACAAGCAGTGCTGCCTAACACAAACAACCTCTGTAGTGGCTTGAAAGAAATTCTCTTTTAGGCTGTCTGGTAGATCAGATTTCCAGATTACATCCATTTTATTCAAAGCAGAACAGTCTTTAGCTATGTGAATTTTCACATCCTTTTCATTAGAATTTATCTCACTTCCTGGATATGTAAAAGATTCAACAGATTTTATTGACTTGCCTGAGATGGTTTGTATTGAACCTTGTTGGTTGAAGCCTATGAATTATGAGAATATATAGATTATGGAGGCATTAACATGGAGTCCAGCATCATTGACAACATTTTCTAAATGATGTAGAAGAACTGTGGCATTGGTAATGGTGTCTGGAGTGATAGCTAGGTCATAGTTTGTTAAGATTTAAACTAGTGTTAAAACAATACAGTTTGGAAAACTCTGGTTTAAAGAGTGGGGTCAGACATGTGCAAGCAGCATTCCATCTAAAAACTTTACTGATAAGTTCTGACGGTTTTCTTGCCATACCCATTTGAGTACACGCGTAATGTAATGAGTGTATGTCTGTGGGTGTTTAAGTGTGTTTCTGCATTATCTTTTTCTTTTATGTGCAGTGTCTCTACAGAACTTCTTATCCTTCATAGCTCTAAGCAATGTATTTAATATCTCCCTCAGTCCATTTTTTGCTAACATTTACACAAACTTATTAGATAGGTTACCCAATTTTTCCATTTGTCTACCCCCACTTATTTTTAATATGCTTTTGATTTCAAGCCCTCTTTCCAAGAATGTTCAACTGTTATTTTTTCTGATTCGAAAATAGAAGTGTTCTTTTAGTTCATATTTTTCTCAAAATTTTATCATTATTCCAGTTCCATCCATGGTATTCTTAGCATCCTTCTGTAGAACCACATTGCTGTTGCCTCAAGTCTCCTCTTCATCTGTGATAAAGTTGTCCAGCATTCACTGCCATATAAGAGGACAGATATAGTTTTGTGCTTTAGTTTATTCAATATTCACCATGTTAATGGATTTTTATTCCCTTTTTAGCAAAATTTTCAGAGAAATCAGACTAGAAGATGATTGTTAGAACTGATCTGAATATGATTTAAAATAAAATAAATATAAACATTTTAAATCTTTGATGCTATATCATATGTTTCAATAGACATATATTTATGAGGGGGTGCTGAAAAGTTCTTGGTCTGACCCACTTTCCAAAATCTGACCAAATGACAAAATATCAAATTTTTTTCTGGAAGGATGTTTTGGGTAGGCACATAACTTTTCAGAATTCCTTTGTATTAATTTACAAATTAGATTAGAAATTTATTTATTCAGTAAGCCAGGGGTCAGCCACATCTGGCCTCCAGGCCACATCTGGCCTGTGAATGATTTTTGTCCACCTCACAAACTTAACACTTGGATACTGATTATCTAATTAATTTGTGGAGCGAGTGGCAGAAAAATATCACTTGGAGTTAACTGACTTACATTGCGACACATTTTTTAAAATCAAAATTTAATTCCAAATCCACTGCTGATTTCTACATGAAATAAGTTTTGCCAAGTGGAAAATATAAAAGCCTACTGAATATTATGAAAATGAAATATAGTAAAAGTCTAAGAACAAGGTTGGTTGATGATCACTTGGATGATGTTTTGCTCTTGCCATTAAGAAATATTTCACCTGATGTGGAGAAATTATCAAATGGTAAGCAAAAACAAGTATCCCATTAAATAATTGGCCATTTCTAACTGTATTTCGTTTGTAATAAAGAATTTCTATTTTTTTTTTTGTTTAGGTTAGTTGTTATCCTGTTATTCTTGCAGTAAAATAAGGAACCTTGTTTAAATAATATAACATTAACTTCATTGTCTTTTATTTAAATATCCAGACCAAGGCAGCCTTCTGGAGAGAGCGGTCTGAGGTCAAGATATAGATATCATGGCTCTCCTCCGAGATACTGGATAGCTGTCTGGCCTGCTCTCTCTAAAAGGTTGCTGACCCTTGCTCTAAGCCATAGCATTTTAACAATATTGTGGTAATAAAACTCTTTCTATGATGTGCCAGTTTAGCTATTTTATAATAAATAAAAAATAATTAATACATTATAATACAGAAAATTATTTTTAAATAAAGAAAGGAAATTATCACAAATTAACTTAATGACATTTAACTGTTATAGTTATTTAGTCAATCTTTAATAACCTACTTTTTACATAGTCAGATAATTTATAGTGGCATAGATTAACTTGTTTACTTTAAAAAGATACCAATTGTTCACTTTTGAACAAAGATAAATAAATTATTATTAGTAAATCTTTTTATCAAAACTAATAATCTTCTTTGTATGTATGATTGTCATGTGTTTCTTATATAAATTAAAGCTTATATAACATTTTTTGTCTTGGTTTTTCATCAGTGGTTATAGTAAATAGGTGAATAAAATTACATGATACCTGTCATAATTTAAAAGTCCAACATGTATCCATCAGGCTACTATTTTGTTGTTTAAATGTAGAATGAAATTAACTAAGAAATATTAAGTGTTTTTTAAGGTTTATTTTTAATATTAATTCGTTAAGCTCATTTAAAAATGAAAAATAAATTTAACATTTTCTTTGGATTTTTAATACATTTTAACAAGATACCTACCACTTTAAAATTTAAAATCTATCACCATTTTAATTTTGTTTTTCAATAAATAGCCAATTTCATTTTGGATATTTATTTCATAGAATAAAATTAAAATACAATAAAAATTCTCTTTTTTTACATACAGCAAATATAATCTTTTGATAAAGTAGTTATTTCTCCTACTTCTTGTTATTCATGCCAACTGTTATATAGTCCTGGGTATGATGATAAACTACATCTGGCAGCAGGGCCTCTGATCAGGAGATTGGAAGTTTTGAGGGGCATGGAACCACCTCTTAATTGCTATTGTCTCAGGTACACCAGGCCTGGGATGGTAACACCTGTTAGGGTCCCAATTATGCGCAAATAGTACCCCCCCAAAAAAAAAAAACTATAAATGTATAAAGTTTTAGTAGTAAAATTACCAACCATACATTTTATTGATAGTTGAAGGCATGCAGTTGCATTCAAAATATTTATATTGCAGCATTAAATAACCTATAGAGGTTGATATGCCGCTAAACAAAATCATCTAATCAACCAATATGAAAGAACTCTTTTATGACATTAACTCATATTTTATCCCACAATTTCTTAAAAAAATCAAACTGTATTCAAAAATAAACTTCAACAAAATTACAACATAAAATACACATATCACTTCCTCTAGTAATTATGTCTGTACAAACATGTATATGCCCAAAAGCTGAGTATCATCTACCATGTACTCAATTGTGAAAGCAGAATAACATATATCATATTTTTAATACTTCAAAGCTCTAAAGAAAATTAAATTTCAGCATTAAATGACCCATAAGGAGTTGATATGCTATTAAACAAACAAAACAAACTGTTATATAACTTTGAGTAGAAAACAGAATTGGATTTAGTATAAATGGAAGATTATGAAATAGAAAACTCATGGAAACATGCTTCTATCTATTGTTGTGGATGAAACTTGGTCTGTATAAATGTCAGAAGGATTTTGATCAAAACGTTTTCCAACATGCAACATAAATGAGGCAAAATTTGCTGAAGGTTAATATTTATTTACAGAAATAAAATGCAACAACAAACTTAAGTGAATTTATTCACAGTGGATCTGAATTCCATTAAAAGATAGATGTAGAGATAGCTCTCATTTTACTTAGCTGAATGATGATGATTTCTCTTCAGTGGGTCAAAGTTTTTTCAGTTCATACTGATAGTGTTAGAAATCATGCTTCAGTTTAATCTTTTGTTGTTTCAAGCATGATTACTTTGTAGGTTGTATGAAGTTGTTGTTTAAGTTCATATTCCATGTCGTATTATTTCTATGGTGCAGTAATTCGTATGTATTCTTCAATTGTCTGTGAGATGATCTCCTGGTCTGACTGTAAAGATTACAACAGCATCAAGCATTTCTCTGTGTCTGTTTGTGCCTCTGTGGCCCTCTCTCTGTTTTTGCTGTCTAGGCCTGTTCCTTAAATAACCATAGGTAGTCCATCCAGACAAGATTTTGTATTTAAGCAGGAAGATATTTCATTGGCCAGTATAGACCAATGAGGATGTTTAAAGATATTGGTCTCTGTTGTTATGCAGATGTTATGTAGGCAGTGACAAAATCTATCTATCTTGGTCTGTTCATATCTATCTCTGATCATACCTATCTATCTATGTTAGTTTGTTCATATTTATCTATTTATGTTAGTCTGATCATATCTATTTATGTTTTATATCTATCTTCATCTATTCATACCTATCTATCTATCTTAGTCTGTTCATATCTATATTAGTCTGTTCATATCCATCTATCTATCTATCTTAGTCTGTTCATATCTATTTATGTTTTATATCTGTCTACGTCTGTTCATATCTATCTATCTTAGTCTGTTCTTATCCATCTATCTATCTATCTTAGTCTGTTCTTATCCATCTATCTATCTATCTTAGTCTGTTAATATCTATCTCTGATCATACCTATCTATTTATGTTAGTCTGATCATATCTATTTATGTTTTATATCTATCTTAGTCTGTTCTTATCCATCTATCTATCTTAGTCTGTTCATATCTATCTACTTATCTATCTTAGTCTGTTCTTATCCATCTATCTTAGTCTGTTCATATCTATCTATCTTAGTCTGTTCTTATCCATCTATCTATCTACCTTAGTCTGTTCATATCTATCTCTGATCATACCTATCTATTTATGTTAGTCTGATCATATCTATTTATGTTTTATATCTACATTAATCTGTTCATATCTATCTATCTATCTATCTATCTATCTATCTATCTATCTATCTATCTAGCTAGCTAGCTAGCTAGCTATCTACCTCAGTCTGTTTGTATCTATTTATCTATTTAAATAATTGTATGCTGATTAATTATTTCTTTATGGACAGAATCAGACTTGATAGGCTTTACTCTGCTGACCTCATGGGATATCTATCCATAGCTAAAGTGTCTCAGTGATTTTTTCTAGAAATTCATCTCCACACTTTTTTCCTTTTTTTTTGGGGGGGGGGTTACAGCCACATCACATTGAAACATGGGTTCCCATACTATCAGTTAAGTTAAGCAATGGTGAGCCTGGTCAGTACCTAGATGAGTGACTGGGAATACCAAATGCTATAAACTTGAATGTGTGCATGGTGTAGTAGATAATAATAGAATTGTTAATCAGAGAGCCAAATTCCAATTCCATTGTGTTTGTTATATTCACTTCTTCTCCTTCCCCAGCTACAGATTAATTAGTAAGACTTGTATTACTAAACCATTATTAACTCCCTCAAAAAATTCTTACAATCTAAAAATATTTTCTGGTTTTATATAAAGGAGGAACCTGCAAAGGGTTGATAAGCTGGAGAAAATGAGTGAATGAATGGATCTTTTATTCACTTTGTTTATTAGTTTTATGCATGTAAATTTATATCAATTATGTACATAAATAGCCTTATTAAATGAACAAGTGCAGAAATATAGACACAAAAGGAATGATAACATGTGCAGAATTTCCAAATGACTAGCCAGTAAAGAATTGTGCTTTTGCAAGAAATAAATTTTGTGATCACCATTTCAAAAATAAACTGAGAATAAATTAGAATTTTGTATAACAATTTTTCAATATTGTTTATTTGAAAGAATAACATTTATTCTCTCAATTTTCAATTCATGGCTTTTGAAATTTTTTATATTCATTGAATTTTTTTATACTTTTATAGAATCTCGATATGATTATTGATTTTTTGCCTTCCAAGAATAGAAAATGCCTTTCATTTCAGAAAAATATACATAAATATTAAAATTAAGATACACAAAAATATTAAAATTAAAATAGACATAAATATTTTTAAAAAAGTTATACCTAATCTTAAAAAAATAAAATATACATAACATTTTTAATTTTAAATTTTATTTAAAATTAAGAATATACATAAAATTTAGAAAAATAGATTTTTATTTGTAAAATTTTTCAAAATCAGTTTTTTCTTTTTAATAAAATTGTTTTTAATAAAGTTGTTTTCATGACTTTTAACCATTTTAAACTCTATATTTTGTACATTTTATGGCGATCTCATTTAAAGGTTTATATGTTTAATTTTTCAGGTGTATACAGATAAAGAATTATAATTCAAATTCAACATTTCATCTTTTCCTTCAAAGTGATCTTCCATTTCATAAATTAATGGAGCAGGCTGAAGGGAAATGTCACCCTGAGTTTATAGAAAGTATTTGGAAATCTGGTGGTAAAACTCAACCTATTATGTGAGTATTGAATAAAACTTGTCTTAGGTGGAAAGCACACTTTAAGATTTCTTAGAATTTGCTTAGAAACAGAATCACTTACACTTGCTGCTGCAATCAATAATATAAGCATTTTAAGATTTTTAAAAATTATTTTAAACATTTACAAGATTGATTTTAGGTTGAATTTTTTTGTGAAATTTTAATTGGTAAATAGAAAAAGAGATAGTAAATAAACAGTTAAGTATAATTGGAAAAAGTTGTACTTTATTTTTTAAATTCAATATAAATACATTTAATAATTTATTGCAAGTGCACATACCTATTCATCTGGTATGAGGCTGTTTGCTGCTTTTTACCTCAAGATTCTTGACAAAATCCAAAGAGGAATCTGTAATGTTATTAGTCCTGACCTTATATCTCAACTTCTGTCATTTTCCCACTGTCGTAACATAGCTTCCCTGTACCTTTCCTATAAATATTTTATGGTAATTGTTCTGATGAGCTTTCCTCTTTGGTACCTCGAATTTAAGTATAGTACTAGATTGGCAGCTAGGTCTCATCATTTTACAGTAGAAATTGCTAAATGTAACCATAAATTCTATGCTAACAGTTTCTTTTCTCACACTTCTTGCTTGTGGAACTCTCTTCCAGCTTTTTGCTTTCCTGTCAAGCTTCAAAAATTTAAATGCAATGTCAATTGTTACCTTCTACCTTTTTAATTCTTGTTCTTTTATTGTTCTATCTTTCCTCAATAACTGTTTCTCAGTTTTTTTTGACTCTCACTAGGCCCTTGTATCTTAGTGTCTTTACTGCATTACTTGAAGTGAAATCATTAACAAAAAAATAAAGTGCACATACTGTTATATTCATATTTAACTCTCCACCTTCCCTACATGCAAGCCACTAATCTACCACTGGGTGGCATGCCATTAGCGTTTACTGCTGGTGGCCTACTGGAGTGTTCATCTCGACAATGTTACCACTAGAGGCCCATTGGCAGCTCACCAGCAGGCTACTAGCAGCTTGCTTGTAGTGTTATAAATAACAGTTGATACATCTGGAGGCTAAACGCATCCTAACCTTGAAGACAAAACTACTAAAGGAATAGTAGCGAATAGAAAATTATAAACTATAATTAGTTAAAAGTATTCACTACTAATTCTCTAGTAGTTTTGACTTCAATGTTAGTATTTGTTTAGCTACCAGATGTATCAACTGTTATTTATAAGGTGGAGATTTGAATATGAATACAACATATACCACTCCATTGTGATTACGTATACCACTTTCCCATCATGTAAATATAGAAAAACAGCATTCTCTGAACACCATCTCTTTTACAAAGGAACTTTTATTTACTTTTTTACATGAATTTTTTAAATAGGCAATTATCCTTATTATATGGACAAATAATCAGACTGTTCTTCAGGCACATAGTCTAGTGGATAAAAAGTTGTGGATCTAGTTACCTGGTAGTTGTGAGTTCAATCCCTAGATCCAGGATCATATAACAGGTTCAATGGAAACGAGAAGAAACACCACAAAAATGTACTAACACACAGGTTCCCCAAAGTGTGCACAGCATCACCTTGGCTGGGGTGCATGGTCAGCTCTCAGAGATGCTGCAAGATACTCAAAAAATATAATACTGTCACAGGCTGATTTTTATAGGGAAACAAGGGATCTGACTATAAAGTAGATGATTGATTTACAACTCTGTGTATAATGTAAAACTGGATCTTTATTTTGTGACCCTTTTTCCTGATGTTCAATTTACACCATAAATATCTGCTAAACTAAACCCTTCAATTGTAAATTGAACGCCCAGTTCACTGACTTTCATTATAAAAGCTACTTTACCTAAAAAACAAAACATTTCTAAAATGCATGAAGGTTATATTCAGTCAAAGCAGTTCAAAATATAGAGGAAACATATTTTTTCATCATTTATGTTTACATGCTATACCACATCAAAGTGCTAAAATCTTTGTATTTATAGTAAGTAAGATTTACTAAGGCTTTAAGCAATGAGTACCCAGTAAGAATCAAACTCACTACTTGGTTATAATTGGTCTAGAATGACAAGCTTGCTATACCACATCGAAGTGCTAAAATCTTTGTATTTATATGTCTGTAAATATATATGTGTGTCTGTGTGAGCACATGTACATAAAAATTTGGTTCACTTTGTCATGGTGGACAATTTTTCTCACCTGTATCTATTTTGAACATTTGTAAATCTGTCATTTATCTGTGCATTGAATATTATTGCCACATCTGTTCTGGTGCTTCTGCTATGTATCTAGAGATTCTTGATAGGATCCACTGAAGAATCTGCAATATTATTGGTCCTGACCTAACATCTTGGTTTCAGTCACTTTTCCATTGCTGTATCATAGCTTCCCAGTACCTCTTCTATAAATATTTTCTTGGTTTTCCTCTTTGGTACCTTGACTTCATGAATTTAAGCATAGTACTGGATTGGCAGCCAAGTTTCAGTAACTGTACAATAACTGTAAGTTCTATTCTTATAATTCCTTCTCTTACATGTCTCACCTATGGGACTTTCTACCAGCTTCTTGCTTTCCTGCCAGCTATAATCTTCAAAAATTTAAATGCAACATCAATCATCATTTTCTGTCTCCTTGAATCCTGTTTATTTTATTGTCCTTCCTCCTCAGTAACATTTTTTCACTCCCAGTAACACCTTGTGTTTTAGTGGCTTTATTGCCTTGCTTGGGGTGAAATGATTAAAAACAAAATTTCATAATTTGAATATAAGTCCAGTTATCTTATATGTCCATTTGGCTGTTGTTAAAAGTAAGTGTGATAAGATTGGCATATATGTAGAATATATTTTTCTAAGGAAAATAAATGTTTAGGCATTCTTTTTAACTGAAAAAGAATGTCTTTGAGATTTGTCAGGAAGGTAGCCATCTATTAATGAAAGGTTAGCTTTTCAAGGGTAATAGTGTTTTAATTCTCCTTTTTTTATGACCTTGTGCACTTATTTTAGTATTTATTTTCAAAAAGTATACAAAGTCCTTTTTCTGGACTGCCATCAGCTGCCTTGTTTCATTGTCCTTAATCTTGCCTAAGGCATTTCAACAGCAATGTTAACTTTGAGAAGTGATCAGAAAAGTCATAGTTTGAGCATGAGAGCCAAATCTGAAGCATAAAGAGTAGACAAATCTGGTTGATGTGATGTTTTGCCAAAAGAACTCTGCATCACCATAAATGTCATAATAACACAGTATACAATCTCACCTAGTGGCATTTCATTGCCAACTGAGTGACTCCACAGGAGATTGCCTACTACATATACACAGTAAAGTCCCCCCCTTCCAATTGTCTACCAATTTACATCAAGGCTGTACAACCAGTTTTCAAGATATTTAGTATATGTTAGGAATATTGTAAATATGTTCTGGACAGATTTTGTAAATAAAGTAACTTTATGGGTTGTCTTATGAGTAAAAGAAATATTTTAAAAAATAAATTATGTTTTGTATTATTGAGAGCAAGCCTAATACTTAAATTATGGGGTATTAAATGCTTGACATTTGATACAAAAGATGGATATAGTTACAACTATTTATATTCCTTTCCAGTTAGAATAGTGGTTAAAGATGCTTACTACTGTAGTGAGTTTCATTCACAATGTCTGTTACATTAATGTTGTCTTATGTTTGACTAAAATAGGGTATAATGAGGAAAGAGGACCTGGAGAATCTGACACTCACAGGATATAGTGATGGCAGGAAGGGCTGAAGAAAGTAGCGAGTAATCTAATGAACTTGTGCAAATCAGTGGCAGAACAGGGATTGGGAGATAATGAAAAGACAAACCTTACTAAGAGCTAAAAAAGGTAGGAAGTTGTGGAGAACCATGATCGCCCACATCCTGAATGGACGCATCATGTAGAAAAAGAAGAATTATTTTTTTTGAAAGTCATAAGTTTTCTTCTTGTGGAGTTTTTTTTTTATTTAAGAAAATCATATTTTTGATTTGATAGACTCATGTAACTTAAATTCAGCCAGCTGCTCAAGCCTTTGTTGCTGTTTTTTGCACGCAAATCAAAATCTTTCACTCCTACCCATCCAAATTATATTGATAAAACTTTTGGTGATAAATCTGTCAAACAGCTGATGTCCCAGCCAAAATGGATACAATTGGTTCTTTATTGATATTTCCTAAGTCTAGTATGACACAGGGCTGAAAGTGTGAATCCTTACTCAGTGAGAATCAAACTTGGTTAGTGAAGATCTAAATTACTACAATAGAAATGAGCTGTGAAATTAGCTTTTCACTGCTCCATGTTTAGACTCCAAAACAAATATTTTTTAAGCTTAGCTTATTCTGATACAATCAGGGCAGGCACTAGGGTCTCACCCCACCCACTACATGTCTATTTCAAATTTTCCCAACCACAAATTTGCCACAAAGGAAAATTGGGTGGGGAGGCATTGTTTTTTTAAATTACCAAAAATCAGAGAATTATCCAATTTAAATGAAAATTTCAGTATATATTCATTAATTATTTACTTCTATAATGAATAGGCTTTTTATTTAAAAAAACCTGAGAAAATATTATTTTTTTGTAATAACCACCAATATTTTCATGACTAAATTTTACTTGGAAAAAATGTTTAAATCACAAATTTTTACATTTCTATAAAGACGCATCTCTGCTGAAAAATTTTTTTAAAAACAGTATTTCATTTTTTTTGGAAAATTTTTCATGTGTTGAAATCTTTAAACATTTTTATTTTTTAAGCAATCATTTTCTCGTTTTTATCTTTCTAGAAATGTAAAAAATAGGGACTAGAAATTTAATTTTAATTACTAGTCATGGACTTCCGGTTAGTATTACTATTAGTAAAAATATAAAAATCAGAGATCCTCCTTAGTGGATGATCTCAGAATAAAAAAATTATTTAACCAAGATATATTACCCTCTTAATTTATTTAAAGGAACTGTTCAGAGAGAAAATTACAATTTAAAAAAATAAGTGCTACTAAAATTAGCTTTTCTGCCCCACTCTTTGCAGTAGGCATCGGGCCCCCATGCAGTTGAGAGATTCAGGGTAGTAAGCACCGTCCCTGTTGATTATTATATTTGATTACTGACAGTATAACTTAGGTAGAAAGAAAGTAAAAAGTACAAAAAGCAAAAGAAACATTACTGAAACTAGCTCTTTTGGGGCTCCAATGTCAGAGGTTCCTGCATGTTATGCACCACACTAGCCATTAAGATACAAGATGTATATTATTATTAGTTGATGAATGACAATGTAATGTTAATTTTAAAATAATTAAAAAAAATGGCAGATGGCCATAAAACAATGCTGAAAAAAGTGTCAGAGGCCACAACAGGGACCCCTGCCCTTTTGTTTGGGGGTTTTGGGGTTAAGATGCACCGGCCCTGGATACACTGGTTCTCAGACATTTTTTACTCTATTACCCTAAACATGTTGCTGATTACCCAGTATGTAAAAATTAGAACTTACTATTCTATCAAATTCCTAAAGAAATAAAGTCACTACACTAATTAGTGGCATATTGTTGAAAATCAAGCTTTACATATATATGTGTGGAGAGAGATGGGTGTAGAACACTCAGGGACCTTTGACCTCAGTTTTGGATTGGACATAATTTTTATATCACAATTTTTTCCATTCTTACTTCTTACAAGATTTCCTTAATAAAATTCACTTTTATAATAGTTTATGTTTTTTATTTGTCAGTTGTTGATTATCTTCATAGTTCCTCTTCGTCTTTTATGTGGTGTTTATATTCAAGAGGTAGGTGATCATGGCTCTTCACAACTTCCTATCTTTTGTATCTCTTAGCAATGTCTGATTTTTTTTACTATACTTTCTACTCCCTGATCTGCTATCCATTTAGACAAGTTGATTGTTTAGGTTAGTTGCTGTTTCTCTCTGTTCTTCAATATGTCCAGTAAGTGTCAAATTCTCCAAGCCTTCTTTCCTTATTATACATCCTAAAAATTTCAATTGTTTCTTTCTGATTCTTTTGTTTCCAGTTTCCTTAGAATTTCCTTTTTGATCACATGCTCCATCCATCAATAATTTAAGCATAGTTTCAAACTTGACATTTGTAAATAAAAAGTACAGATAATGCTTTAAGAAATCAGAGATCAATTTGACACTGTTTTTATATTATGATGTAATGGAATAACCTGTCACCCCCATGAATGGCTACACTATAGCTAGTAACTACCAATAAGTATCTGTAAGTCAATGGACTACAGAATCTCGCTGAAATCTTTTTCAGCTGTACTGTTGAACTTTCTGTCTTCGGGCAGAAAGGATCCTGGATGAGGCTATGCCGAAGGGCAGATTCTTGTTTGGGGAGGTAGACAGACCTGATCCCGTTTATGTGGGGTCTACAGGAATTTTTGGCTGAGCCTATGGACTAAGATACCCCACAATAAACCTGGCCTTGTGCTGCATCTGATTGCATGGGGAGGTTAGTAAACACACTAGCTGGGATCTGTTGAGTATGATTCAGACTTACACAAGAACTACCAACCTTCCAATAGTAGCACTCACTACTGGATTCGCTTGTGATGATCTTGTTCATAACTGTACCTTTATTCTTATTTTACTGGTTTTTACAATAAACCTTTACTTATTTTATCCACTGTGTTTGTCAAGTATATATTCCTGTTAGCACGGAATATAACATATTATGAACAGGACCCCCCCACCCATTTTAAAATGATAAAAATATTAATTATTTTTTGATGCTGTGGCTTGAGGAAAGTCTAATGAATGCTGATCTACAAAAATTGTTAAAAAATTCTTCTGTTTTTTTTTTTTACAAGTGAACCAATCTACTTAAGTAGTGACCATCTATGTCCCCAAATCTAGACAGTCCAAATTTCAACCTCTGCATGGCCACTTGTTCAATAAACAGAGTAATGAATGTAGTAGTGGTAAAATAACAGGGCAGACCAGGTTCTGTAGCCTTGGATGGCAACTGGTCTACCACAGAAAGAAATGGCAACTTACTGCGGGGAAAAAATCTGCCTCGTCAGTCATGTATTGAAAGATACATGATCGCTAAAGCATGTATCACACATGGCACATAGCAGAGTGAGTGGTCATAGTATATTTACATTGCTATTGTAATGAGAACAAAGATAGGAAATAAATAGAGATTATATTGAGGATAGGCAACTAGAACTGACTATGTCCTATTTAAACATTTTGAACATACACACTTCTGATTGTTTGCCCTTGTTATTATATTTACATGGTTTTCTGTTTCATCATTTTTCATTTATAAGCCCTAAAAAGAGAAAATCAAAAATTGTTTGACCAGTGTCCATTGAAAGTTCAAAGAAATGCCCAACTTGAATTATAGAATGAATTTTAACTCTATCACTCTTAAGGCGAATTACTGATTATATATAAAATCTAAATTCTTTTTATGATAAAAATCCTGATTTAAGAAAGTGTTTATGAAAAAATAAAAGTGTTGTATTATTATTAATTAGAAATCTTTCAATGTCATCTTTATTCTTTTATCACTTTTTATTATAAGTTTACTCAGGCCTTCAATTCTATGACAGTGAAAAGACAGTGCATATAAAAGATAGTTGCAGGAAAGGAAGTTATTCATTTTATGCTTCCTGGTACAGTTGTACTGCAAACAATATTTGGCAGACTCATGTGTGAAGCTATAGTAGAAAGGTTTATTTTCCTATTTGTATTTCCCCTATTATGGGCATTATTATATCTGTGACATAATAACACCATAATTCTTGAACAAAATGGAATGCTCAAAGGAAAAGGAATGACAAACATGTTGTTTGAGAGAGATATACACACTATATATACATATTTACATGTGTCTAATACAAACAAAAATATATCATATCTACACAAGCAGATTTTAAGGAAAATGAAAAGATAGGGTCTTACATATAGTATGGAGATTTTTCTGTGCTTCTGGAGAAGCCATTTTTAGGATGCTAGTGGGCTAGATTCATCTACTATGTCCCAGGGGTGGACATATTCTATGAAGAATTTTTTCTATATCTGGGGAAGATAGATTTCCAAAAGGAAATGATACCATGTAGAAAGTAGATTTAACCTCAATCTGGCCCCCTTGGCTCAGGTTAAAAAAGTAATTTTAATTTAATTTTATTGTTTTACTTTTAGTAAATGAAGTATTGTAAGCCATTATTAATTTTAACTCATATTTTTATGTATAGGATCTTTTAATTAAACAAGGGTTCTATTTTTATTAACTTTTTCCATTGTTCACCAATATACATGAAAAAGTAAAGAATTCCTTTTCCTTTCTCTAAAATGTCATCTAATAATTCCTTTATTATCTTTATTGCTTCCTGATTTAAGCATAAAGACTTTACTTTTACTTATACTGAAGCAAACATAGAATACATTTTTCCAAGATGGCTGTCATAGATTGTTTGAAACACTTGAACCAAATCAATAAATCAGGAATAATTATGCCTGAAAGACTTTTTTTCTTTATATAATATAGATTTTGTTTTGTAGCTCTTTTTATACAATCTTAATGACAATTTCAATTGATTATATTCTTAAAGGAAGTAATTTATTTCAAGCCACCATAATTTTGTGTTCATATCCTAATTTGCTTTGTAAATTATTTGAATGATTTCTACGGTTTACACTTAGGAAAATATGGAGAATTATTGGCAAATTATTTCTTATCCTTGACCAAGTGGGGTGAGGTAGTGAGTGATGACAATCTACTGTGAACTTTCTTTTGTGCATGATGAGTTTTATCAGGAGCAACTAGATCAATCTTTGCAATTGATTGTAAGGCTACAGATCCATTATTCTTATTTAAGGATTAGGTTAAGAAAGACCATTGGCAGTTACATATTGATTTTACTTCTCGTAAGGAGTTCCTGGCAAGAATTCTCAGCATATTTAGAATTCTCTCAAAGAATAAAGAGTGGAATAGGAGACGTAGCTTTGACAATGTCCACTAGTATTTGATTTCTCTTTTGGAACTTTATTTAAAAAAAAAAAATCAATAATAAAGGATAAGCAGTAGCAATTCTCACCACTCAGTGAATGATGGTTGTATTTCTGATTAAATTAACTTCATGTTTAATTTTAACTTAGCATTTCTTTCATCTTAATTTTATTTGCTTTTCATTGCAACTACTCAGGCCATTAGTCCTACTGAAACTTAAATCTGTTCTATCCTGTTTACTCACAGCTATAGTCTGACAGTTTGAACAGTTGTGATAAAAAATAAATAAAATTAAGATGGAAGAAATATTTATTAAAATTAAATAATTGTTGACAGTGCTTTATCTAATAAAATCCAGGATAATATTGCTGCTCTTAGTACTATTAGTGTAAATAATCAATTGAAATTAATATAAAAGAAATACTAGTTAAACATGGTTCATCTAATAAATAAAAAATAAAGATAGTATTACAAAAACTAGTGAACAAAAATCTGTAACAAATATGGTATAAAGTAATTGAGGAAAAAGGAAAACTAATTTAATATGCTGATTTAATTTTCTGCCAACTGGAAATCTCTAGTAGCTCAATTTGTATTTAATCTGATATACATAAGTAAGTATTCCTAAGATATAAAGGATGTGAGTTCAAGTCTTACTTGGAGCTTATTTCTCACCTGCATTTGCTGCTATAGATAGACAGACTTATTAGTTGTCGTGAAAAGCAAGTGAAATTAAAATGACTAAAATACTAGTAAAAGACAATTAATAATTGATACGCTTTTTAGACTGTTAGGCTTTGAATATAATCATGTAAAGAAGTAAAAAGAATACTAAAAGGGCAAAGTTTAACAAATGTATGTGCAAAAAAACAAAAAAAACAAAACAGTGTGAAAAGGACATTTTTTTCTCCTGTCATCCCTATTACTGTATACTCTCTGGGTAGTTTTAAAAAGTTGTTTTTAGAATTTTAATAAAACTTAAACATATGAACTGGATTTATCCATTTTCTTTTTCTTGAGAATTGATAACAAAAACTAAACAATATTTATTAGATTGTTTACTAAAAGGATTTTTTGGGGTAAGGAGGAGAAGACAGAATGTCAAACAAAAGAACAAAAATATTACTCCAGTGTGAAATTTGAAAGAAATTTACATTTATTAAATGATATAAAAAATAATAATAGCCCAGAATGCAAAATTTACATGACAGACTTGCACAACATTTTCTTTTGTGCACTACACAATTAGGCAAGATAACAAATTCTAAATACAATTTTGTTGGACTCATAAAAACAATTATAATTATTATCAACAAAATATTTACTTATTTTGATTCATTCAGCTGTCAAATGAAGGATAGTAAATTTATGGGTATCACTGGGTTCCTGGTTTGTTTAGACAACAGTTCAGTTTTACAAACTGAGATGAGATAAATCTTGTATTTTCATAAAATGTTCAAAATCAGAGTTAATACCTCTAATTTTGTGACAAATATCCACAAACAAGTATAGAAAGATAATTGTATATCTATCTAAATATGTAGAAACTTCTTTTGGCTTTTTTTCTTTTTCTTTCTATTTGTTTTTTCTGTTGCTTCCTTGTAGTAGTTGTCAGTGTGATTCTTATGAAAGTCAAAAAACTTCAGCCTTTTGCTCTCCTAACTTTTGCTTGTGAAAGCCAAGTCCCTTCTGATTTCTGTCTTCCAGCAGCTGCCAGAGACTTTCACCTGTGAAAGCCAAATCTCTTCCACATTGTTCTTTCTTTTTCTTCTTTATCTAAGTTCACCTCCCAGCAACCAGCCAATGTCTTCCTCCTGTAAAAGCCAAATCCCTTCTTGTTTCTACCTCCCAGCAGTTGACAGTGACTTTTGACTGGGAATGCCAAATACCTTCTGCCAAGTCAGACTTCTTAAGTGGCCACAAATCAGCTACCAGTTGAATCAGAAATTTGATACCATGTGATCACAACTTACTTTTTCCCATTGGTTAAAATTCACAAATGTATCTCTTTAACCATGTTACTTTGTAAACTTTATTTAAGAGGGTTTTGACTGGAGCCTCTTTTTTTTTCAAATTTGAAAATTTTTATACATGTATCTTTTTCATAAACTGTTAGTTTTCATTTTGGTTGTATTTTTACAAATTTTTACACATTAAAGTCATTTTTTTTGTCTAACTTTATTGTAGGAGTTTTTTTTTATTTAAAGATTACATGTTAGTAACTTTTATTAATAAATGCTTTCGTAAAACACCCACCTCAGAATAAAGTGTAGTAAACAAACCTAATCTATTGTATTATTTTTTTAGTTACCAATTAATTCATTTTATATTTCCTTTTCATTATATAAATTGTTATATTATTTACAAAAATATTTACTACATAATAAATATGTGAAGAAATGATAATGCAATATTTATTTTTTATCATAATAACTATGAAAATATTTTTTTATTCATAAAGTTATAAAAATATTTGTCAACTATAGAAAAAGAAAATTTAAATAAACACATAACGACGAGTAACTGTAATTATAAATTTAGGAAAATGCATTTTCCGGACAGTTCTTTTATTTACCTCCATCACATAAATTCCCTAAAATAGCTTGAGAGCATATCATGTCTGATCAGGTTGTAATATGGCTCACTTCAGGTTTTGTCAACTAATGTGACTTTATTTGCTTGATAAAAAAGCCAGGAAAATGAAGGAAAAAAATGTTTTTTTTTTTTTTTTCCTTTTGAAATTTTGAAATTGAAGTTGCCATTCTCAAGGGTTAAGGAAGGGTTGATCACTGTGGCATCTCGAAAGTACCCCGCTCCCCCAAAGTGACTTTGTCTTACTTGTTTGGTCCCCCCGCACAACCTAACCACCCACAGTGCATTTGGTTCCTGAAATGGAGACGTATTTTTAAAGTCAGCCACACACTTTTCACTAAATAACCATTGATTCGAGGTTAGCAAGATTAACATAAAATTCCATTACTTTGGGTTTTGGTAACCAGTGTGAGTAAAATAAGTGTTTGATAATCACATATTGTTATAATAGTGAGCAACTGAAATTTACTTCAAGCTGTTATGATTTTCTAAGCATAGCTTATTTGTGACAGAAAGTTGAAAGTATGGGACACCCAGTGAGTATTGAATAGTGAGTTTGATACTCACTGGGTATCCCATACTTTCCACTTTCTCTCACAAATAAGCCATGCTTAGAAAATCATGACAGCTTGAAGTAAATTTATTGTAGATTCCTTAAATAAACTAGAATAACTATCTTTTGTTTATCAATAAAAAATATTCTTTAAGAAATACCACTATTTTACTATTTATTGGAAACCGAATTTGCACAAATTTATGCATCCATAGAAAAGAAAAAACAGATTTTTTATAATCAACATTATAACAATAAATATGAGTTTGTCACATTGATATCATTCTGTTTATGAAACTATTTGGAAGTTATAACAATTAAATCATTGCTTTATAAAATCTTGTAGGGCACTAGGCTGCAGCCTATACTAGCTTAAAGAATAATCTGATACTGCCTTTGAACCAAATATTTTTTAATTGGGTTTTAATAAAATTCTAAAAATAGTGATTTTAAACGAATAAAAATTGTAATAATGGTGTCAAGAGAAAAGCCATAATTTTGATACACCGTTTTTTTTCTTTTGTAAGTACTTTTATTTGCCAAACTTTGCCAATTAATGTTATACTTTGGACTGATTTTGATGAAGAATATTTGTTGATAGGATAGCAAACACATTGAAGTTTTCTCAAACAAGAGAGTAAGAATGAATATAAAAGCGTTTAACAACAATATATTTTTTATTACCTGTACAAATTAAATAGAAATAATACAAGAGGGGAATGATCATGTATGTAGAGATGTACTTATCACATGCACATGTGGGTGAAATTCCTATGAAAGATTGTGAGAGATTTACACTTGAGAAAAAATTCTTTATGTGTTGGTTTGGTAGGATTATTAAGTATTCTTTTGTTATAGATACAAAAATGCCCAATAGAATTTAAACACACACACACACACAACAGGATATAAACACATGAGATTTATCAAACCAATGAAAGCAAATAGTAAAGAATTTGAAATATTAAAACATTTTCCAATATATCTCTTCATCCTTTCCAAATTTCTGATGAAGCTGTAAATAAAGCAAAACATGTCAAATTCATAAACTTTTTTCTATTTGTTCATATTTCTGTGTGTTGTTACGTATGTTGGGTACTATTCTCTGTTGTTTTCAGTGACATATGAGGTTTACTGAAGTCGAAAAGGTTCTGCATAGGAAATGAGACACATTTTATCTCTAAGTTATCATGTGGGCTAATAGGCTTTGGCACACTTTTCTTATATACTGCTTTGGAAATGACATCTAGCATTTGCTAGAAGTTCTTTGGCAGACAAGTGGGATAATCCCACACTTTTTTTTTTGTTTAAAAATTAACTTTTGTATAAAAAAAATTTAGTATCACTAAGTTGAATCATAAAATTAAGAATAAATTTTATTTCAAACAAGATCTACAACTCCAAACTGAACAGTCCTTGCTATGAAACTTATAAAAAATGAAAATTGTTTTCCATGTTCCAACCAACTTTACCATTTTGACTGATTAGCAACAAAGACTGAGTTTCTGGGTGAATTTCTGGATTGAGGTGTTGCTATTATTTACATGTGGATTATTATTCTTATATTTATTGTTGTTATCACAACATTTCAGCCATTGTACCCTCTGACCTTCATCAGGTGTATGTCAATCCAGGTAACCTACAGGGAATTTTGAGCTGAACCTTTTATTTAATCTACAGGGATAGGTTGTTCTCATTCCACTCCCTATGTCTAGGGATATCTCATCTAGTTCTTTTATTTAGTACTGCTCAGTTATTGCTCACTCCATTTCCACTGAGTCCAATGAGGACTTCCTTAGAAGGCCTAGCAAATAATAAATGTGATATGTGAGCTGCTAATAAAGAAAGAATGACAAATACCAGCAAGTCTTCACCTGTAACAAAAGAGAAGCTTTGGTGAGTGCAGTCAAGCATAACAAGCAGCAGCAGAACTCATCAGCAGTCAGGTTAGGTTTAAGACTCCAAGTTCTTCACACAGAATTGTCCCACAGAACAATAGCCTAGTGGATTAAAGCTTTGGTTTGTGAATTTGGCAACATAGTAACTGGACTGGAGAGTAGAAATGGAGTGAGAAATAACTGAGCAGTATTAAAATAAGAACTAGACGAGATAGCCCTGGATATGGGCAGTGGAATGAGAACAGTCTACCACTGTAGATTAAATAAATTGCTCAGTTCAAAATTCCCTGTAGGTTACCCAGTTCAGCATACAAAGCTGGAAGGTACAACAAATATAATAACATTATAAGCAACAACAAAGATGAGGACAATAGGCCGCATGTAAATGATGTAAATAAACACTGTGTTTATACTTAAATGGAGGCCAATTTAAATATGCCTGAAATCTTTACCAAAATAATGCATAAGTAATATTTTTATTCTATATTTTTTATGTGATATACCACTATAAACCATTATTAATGGCAAGTATTAATTTAATCTGAATTCTTAGTTGAAATTGAGGCTCAAATCCCTGCAAAATTTGAGGAATTTAATCTCAAACTCTGCAAGAATGTGTGCCACTCTCTGCTTGCTCAGCTGTAATTGTGTATTTACCACAAGGGAAAACACTTTTGAATATTTCAAGTAAAGCAGTTTAATAGAGTACCTTAATAACTGTCACGTGAATAAATGATTATATAAACATCTTTCATTGATTTCTACATCCTTGTACACAAATGGCATGCAAGCAAACTGTAAAAACACAAAAACTTCTGACTCAATATTTTATATAGTTTTAAGGTATGCTATATTTATGAGTTAAATGCTCAATATTGTGAATTGACTGTATATAAAAGTGGACATTGAAGTCAACACCCAGTGGTGACAGTCTGTTTCATGCTTATATGCCATCAATGGCCTGATTATTGCATATAAGCATGAAACAGACTGTTGCCACTCGGTGTTGATTTCAATGTCCACTTTATATATATATATATATATATATATATATATATATATATATATATATATATATATATCATTCACAGACAGTACTATTTTGCTCCTCAGTGCAACTAGACATCTGAGTGCCTCAATCCAGGATTGAAACCTAACCGATTTGGTGTCAGTCAGAGTTTCTACCACTAAGCCATTGTTACTCGGTAGAGAGAAACTATATATATTACAGGGTATGATAGTAAATTGTTGCCATTTTACATTTTTAATTTTTGTTTCTTTTTGTTGACTGCACAGTATAGTACGGTCAGTTAAACAACGTCTGTGAGAGAAAAAGAGAGAGCAACCATGATACAATTCACTCTGCCAGAAACTTGAAAACTGCATGCTTGGCATTCATGTTGGAAGTTCCAATATGAACATTTCAGTGTGTTTGGGTGTCACTCTGAGGACAGTACAGAAGATTTGGAAAGAGTTGGATGAGTCTAAAGGTGATTATGAAGATGTTTGAAGTGATCACTAGTAATAGCAATGTTATGCCTCCATTCATTTTCCAACAGGGCCTCAGACTCAACATGAAAGCCTACATCAAGTGCCTTGAGGAAGTAGTACTGCCCTGGGTCAAGAGGGTGGCTGCTGGAAGATCCTATGTCTGGCAACAAGACTCTGCATCATGCTACACAAGCAGGAGAACTCAGTCACAGCTATCAGACAATTTCTGTAACTACATCACCTCTTACATCTGTCCACCTAACTCCCCAGACTGCAACCCACTTGATTATTATGTGTAGGGATTCAATTGAGTGAGAGACCAACAAAACTTCTTGTAAGACCAAAGATAGACTAAAGGCAGCATTCACCAACTTAAACAGGGAGACTGTCCAGAAGAGATGCAGGAGATTCCAAAATCATCTGGAGGCCATGGTTGAAACCAATAGTAATTTTATTGAACAAATTTACTCTGTAGTATTTCAAGCTATTTTTGTGCAATTTTGGTATATATATATCTGTTAAAGTGAGTGTTATTTTCATTTTTGTGTAATTTAGACAACAGTTTATCCATCACACCCAATATGTATATATATATGTATATATATATATATATATATATATATAGGCAGCAATCTTTCTTTTAAACATGTTTCATTTGCCATGACCGATAAGGAAAATTTAATTTTTTATTTATTTTTTCCAGCATTCTTACATTTTTTTTTTGTCTCATGGTGTAAAGGTATGCAAAAATTGTCTGTATTGTTCCAAGCACTTTTGAAATATATTTCTAATGAAGTAATGAATTTATTTTTAATGCACAGAATGATAGACATAATACATACTGTTTAATAAATAAAAATGGGGCATCTATTTCAAATATGAAGTGTCCACTATAATAATGTTTGTAAACATATGTGTGTTTGTGTGTTGCTATGATCAATTATGACTGAATAGTGAGTTCGATCCTCACTGGGTGTCCCCTACTTTCGGCCTTTTAAGCTATGCTTGGAAAATCACTGTGTGTGTGTGTAGGTCGTGTAATGGCTTGAATAATTCTTTTTGATTCATTCACTTTTTTTTAGAATAACAATGGTTTTTAGGTTATAGATCCTACTATTTAACCCATAGCTGTTGGGAAGAAATGGATTCATACCTTTCTGAAGTTGCTTATGGCTACATCATGTTGAAACATCAGTTCTTGCTGGTGAATACCAGGTGCTGTAAGCTTGTATATGCGGGTGGTATAATGAATAATGGCTCGAAATTGTTAATCAGATAGGTGAGTTCCCATTTCCATTGGATTCATTTTATTCACTTACGTGCAAATAAGTTTAGGAACGATATGAATCCATGTCTTCTCCTCCCAGCTCCATGCTGATCTGCAAAGCAGTAGACCTCATAGCTCACTCACTAAGAGGAACTGAAGTGTTTAACCAGGTTTGCTTGCGGTCAGGTCACCAGAGTGAATTAAGTGGTGGTGGGGGGACAACATTTTAGTCATGAGACAGTGAATCAGAATTGGCACATTAAAATTCATTCACACAGTGATTTTTCTTTCCTGGTGAGAGTTTAAACGTATCTCTGATCTGTATTGTTTATTGTGGATGTGCAGGTGGTGTAATGTTTAGAGGTTTGAAACGGGAAATCAGCAAGCCGAGTTCAAATTCCAGTTGAGATTGTTACATTCACTTTGTACAAATACTCTTTGGAAATGTATGAATCCATCTCTTCTACCCACTCCACTTGCTATGGGTTAAATAGCAGGGACTCTTTAGTCATGGTTGGCAACCAGTATAGAAGAATGACAACACGAAATTCAAAATGGTATTTGGCCCTGGTAGACCACACACTTGAATCGTAACTAAAGTCCAATCAGTATAAACCACAGGTTAGTCCTGTGTGTGTTGAAGAAATACAAATAGGCCTGAGCCGATGGGCATCCTTAGAAATGAATAGCCAGGCTGAAGATGAGAATTCACACTGAATCGTGGTGCAGCTTCAGGTTGAAAGAGCACTAATGATGAGTTTCTTTTTAATTCACTGTTGTAGGTTGATAACGAAAGTAAAGTTATGATAAGAAGTAATTAAAAAATGAGAATAATTTTTATTTTATTTTCAGTCATTTTATCCCAAGTAAGAGGCTACTGGGGGTGAAAGAGAACAAGATTTTTAGTGAGGAGAAAGGATAATAAAAGAACAGGATTCAGGAAGACAGAAGATGGCGACTGACATTGCATTTAAATATTTGAAGATCGTAGGTTGCAGGAAAGAAAAAAAATTGAAAGTGAGTTCCACAGGCACCAAAAAAAAAAAAAAAAAAACCCGTTAGAATAAAAATTATGGTTACACCTAGCTATTAGTGAAATGAGACCTAGTTGTCAATCCAGTAGAACATTTAAATTCATGTGTTCAAGGTACCAAAGAGGAGAGCTTATTAGAAATTTTCTTCTATGTGCCATGTCCCTTCAGTTTGTGGATATTGATCTATTGTGTGGCTCTTAGCAGTTTTTCAACTTTTGCTAAGACCAATGCCCCTCGATCCTCCATCCATTCACACAAGGCCATCAGGTTAATTGGCCCACTACCTTACTCTATCCCTCTCACCCTCAATATGTTCCGTGGGGATTAAGTCTTTCAAGCCCTCCTTCCTCATTATGTATCCAAAGAATTTCAGCTGCCTGATTTTGAGTACAAGTTGTTCTTTATGTTGCTATTTTTCTTTAAGATTTTCTCGTTCCTTGCCGCTCCGTCTATGTAATTCTCAGTGTCATTCTGTAGAATGTCTAGTTTTTTTTAAA
This sequence comes from Acanthosepion lycidas, assembly GCA_963932145.1. NCBI lineage: Eukaryota > Metazoa > Mollusca > Cephalopoda > Sepiida > Sepiidae > Acanthosepion > Acanthosepion lycidas. The sequence goes on from OZ010576.1 coordinate 29,835,280, forward strand.
TAATAATAATAATAATAATCTCTAAATATGGATGTGTGGCCGAGTAGTTAGAACGTTCGCTTTCTAACCATGAATAAAAGTAAAATTGTGTAAACGGAATTATTTGAAAGCCGTCGATGGTGGCGCTAGTACGAAGTCACAAGTCATCGTGACAGAGGGTTTGAGTGTACTGGCATTGTTCAAACTGTCGATCACGACAGATAATACGCTCCCAGAAACTGTAATCCATGATCAGCATAGTTGTATAAACTACAGGTGAACTCTATTGGTGTTCAATAAATATAGATGTGCCTGAGCAGGCGTCTGCCACAGGGATTGGCTAGCCGTAGTTTTGCAGCAGTAGGACATGTTCGAGATGTTTTCAGAAGAGTTTTACTGTTTAAGAAGGTAATATTCGTTAGTTTCTCACAAGCAACACAAAAGATGAGGCAAACCGAAAAGACTTATCAGCTGCTCAAATTACAGTCATTAAATCGATAACAGAGCAATCGCAATTATCCACCAGATGCTTTGCTACAAACTGCAAAAGACCAATTTTCCACAACCTTTGCATCGCACAAACGGCATAATTTGCTTTCTAACATAACAGATGCCTTCTTAATTCGAATGTAGTCATTCGTCCACATACAACAAGCTGCCATCGGTTTAGACGTCATACATGCGCGCGCACACATATATGCAACAATAAACGTGTACACCGTCAGTCAAATATCGTCACAAATATGGCGCTATATTTGATTGGTTTACATAACGCACTCATACGTATCTACGTGCGTCATTATCCACTTACTTTTAGTTGCACAATCATTTTCTTTTCACTTGATATTTTGCTTGTACGCGTAAATGCGCATGTCTTAACACAAACAGCTTCATTTCAATAGAGGAAGCACTCAGGGTTCTCACAGACAATCTAAAAATTTGAAAATGGCCAAAACATCAGTTGCATCTTGGGATATAAGAAATTTCCAGCGCATTCGTACATAGGCAATACATACTTAGATCCGTCAACTCTAGCTTGGTTTTGCTAAAAACGACCTACAATAGGTTACCAAACAAAAAAATTAATGTCACAAAGAATATCTATACTTCATTAGCTATTGCACACTAAATATATTGCAATATGTAATGAACTTTAAGACAAAACGTATATCATTTGACCAGATTTGCTAGATTAGCTTACTTTTGAAAGACAAGGGGTATTAGTTTTTACTTTTTAATTTTGCTACTTATGACCTGTGGAAGGTTGGAAATTTGGTCTTGTATAAATATTCAACTCGTCCGCAAAAGAAAAGAAGGTAGCATTTAAAGTGTAAATTCCAAATTTCCAGAAATCGTTAGGTGTTTTACAAAAACTGTTTCCTTTTTTAAATTCCAGTTTATTCTTATGAGGAGACTTTTCATACGACAGGGAATAGACTAGACAATGATAATTCTTAATGGCTCCTATTACAACTGTTACACTGGATGCGGACTGACTACTTGATACGTTGTACTTTTATTTATACCGGGTGCACGGACGTAGTCGTAGAGACGAAATGTGCTACTTGAAAATAAAAAAAATTCTAACTTCATAGATTGGTTATTTGATATATGCTTTAAATACTGTGCAATTTTTATCTTTCACTGTAAATTGTTAATTAATTAGATTTGGTGTCCACTCAGTAAAGATATGTCTTATTAATAATTTTCAATAAAAAGTGTGTTTGCCTGAAATTGATTAATTAATAGTATATGTTCTTATAATATGCTATATTTTGAATCTGTTTAATTTGTTCATTTTACCAATTCTTTATTTATATAGATTTTAAAAAAAAATCTTCACAAACACTGCAAACTTTTGAGTTAATTTTAAAATAAACTGGACTAATTTGGACTAACTAGAAAGATATAGTCCAATTCACTACTTGTATCTCAATCTGGAAACTCTGATTGGGTACAAAATAAGCTAATCTAGATTTGAAAAGTATTTATAGAGACAGTTTTTCTTGAAGTCATCTTATGGCTTCATAAAAATATGAAAGTTTTAATTTGAACACACTAAATAATGAATTTCACATAACATTTTTAAAGTATGTTTTATATACCAATAATTTTAAGATGCTGTTCAACTTGTAATTACTATAAAAAAAGTATCTTCTTCTTTTATATGCCGTGTCTTTTCAGGACGTGGGTAATTATGGTTTTCTTCTGCATCTTATCCATTTGTAGCTCAATGTCTCCTTATATTCTCTTCCAGTCTTTGGTCTACCATCAGTTTAAACAAGCTCGTTAGATAGGTTATTCGGTGTTACCCTATGTACCTATCAACTTCAATATGTTCTGTTAGTGTCAAATTCTCCAAGTCTTCTTTCTTCTGTATTCATGTGTGTGTGTTTTTCCACATCGTTGTTGAGTAATAGTGAGCAAGTTGGTAATAGTGATTCTTATTAGATTCCCGATACTTGTGACTTTGTGTCAAACTTCAGCTGAGTAAATAACTACTTGTACGTTTGTACAGAGACATGACAATCATATTTTAAATAAGAAACTTTGCTCAACGATTTAAAGAAAAATGTTATGTAATTTAAAATTTGGTGGACTTGTCATGAGTAGAATTTAATTTCTTTTAATCTTTCAAGCATTGAATTTATTAAGTCTGCTAGCTACTCTTGGTCCGATAAGACTGAATCGAAAGCCCGAAGTCAACCTTCTTTGAGGGAAGAGTTTCTAGGATATTTTCTTTATTTCAATTAAAAATGGCGTAGATATATTCAATAAGATTCGTGTTAGGAAACTGACTTAATCATGTGAGTCGCTTACCCATTAACAGTAGCAGAAATTTATATTATTCGCAGATGCTTCGAACTGCGATGACGGAAATTCCAGTCATTCGCAATTATGTATGAAACTTATTCTTAGGAAGGTAAATTTAACTATTTGGCTGGTGTAGTAACAGACGACGGAAAGTGTGGCACCGAGATCCGAAGGCACATCGAAATAGTTTCTGTAAGTTATCTTTTGCTAAAGTCTTAAGATATAGGAAAATGTCCTATCTATCTTCCTTTACGGCAGCAAATGTTGGACATTTTCTTTTTTCGTTAAAGAGATGATTCTACAGGTATATGGTACGAATGACCTTGCCGTGTCCATGAAAAATACATAAATAAAAAATTAATTATACTGTCACACTGTCGTGTCCATAAAAAATGAATAAAAATCAATTATAGTGTCAAAAATAATTATAATAAAATAATTCTAACAGTTATAATTATTATTAATTCACTCATTCTAAACCAGTGAGAATCAACCCCTACTTTTCTCCTCTACGCATACGAACATGTGATATTCTCACTATCAGACAAGCAATTAAAAAATGGACAGGTCGGTAAACACATGCGTCAATGAAAATTTAATTTCCTTTTCCATTTTCAGGTCATAATATTATCTTTTATCTTTTGGCACTCAACAAAATTCGAGGTAAGAAAACCCCAGACACTTCTTGTACTTTCTAAATTATCTGAACACGCATTACACACATCTATATAAAAAAAAACATACGATAAAGACTGTATACACTTTACTTATTCTTTATCTTATCATTTACTCCGATTCCAATCCATATTTAATCTACTTTTGATTCACAATTTTACACAGTATTACTGTCTCTCGTTTCTCCATCACCACATAACAAGCAGATAATACATAATGCTTGTTTTGTTGTTTCCAAATTTTGCTATTTCTCATTTTTACGAGTATTTTGTACATATAAATGTTAGGCGATATTTAATTATTTACTCAGAGCTATACCTCCTTCAAACCCCGACATAAACCGTAAGGAAGGAAGTTCTACAGAGTATGGGAACTATAAGGACGCTTCCGCCTAAAATCAGAAAGAGACAACTGAATTCATTGGGACACATTATGAGGATCATTGAAAAATGTAATACTTACAGGATATACTGAAGGAAGGACGAGCAAAGGGAAGCATCATAGAACTTAGCTAATGAGTTTGGATGTGTAACGGGGTTGGTATTAATGACATGAAATTAAAATGCATAAAGCGTAGAACGATAAAAACAATAAAAACTTGAGACTCGTGTTGACATAAATAACAAGAATTTGTATTTTCTTTTTATGATAAGAATTACATCATATTGGTATGGTGTGTGTCAAAATTTTCTCAGTGTCTCTTTTGCTTAAAAGTCAGTGCTTACTTGGTTTGATTCCGAGAATTTCGTTTGTGAGGATGGTGTTTGAAATCGCCTGTTTTCGAGCTCTCCGGAGCGCTGGCTAGACGTGTGTTACTGTACTGCTACTTGTCTACTCATCACTGACTACTGCTACAGACGCCCTAGTCTACTCTACTGTCCTCTACTCTACTGACTCTCTTGTGGTGGAAGGGTCGTTTTTATAATGATGAGGGTTAGGAGGATGAAATATCCTTCTTTTCTATCATCACTGATGGCAATGTTATTTTTAGAATGATGATGATCATCATTCTGGACCGTAACAGTTGAATGGATAGTCGAGCGAGAACAAAGAGGAAGTGACGAGTCAAATACCGCTTAAAGCAACAAGGGTCAACAATACGCCTACTGCATCGTTGTGAAGAAATGTCCCCCTCCTCAAAAAGAAGTCACTTGTTTACTATACCTATGTCTACCTTTTTGATTCTCATGCAAACCAAACCTATGGCAACATTTCTATTGTTTACGAAGGTGGACTTAAATGACCATATGCTGACTATGAAGAGTGATGCTAGAGCTGTAAAATCTTGCATACATTAATTTCAACTCTTATTAATAACTGCATTGTACTGAATGATTGTCTTGTGGTCGTTCAGCTAGAGTTAAAATGCCGTTATTGTCAGTGTTTTTGACACATTCTGTCGTATCTGCTCATTTGCGACGAGATTCTTTCAGTTTTCCTTTCACATGGACGTGATTTCCTTTATTAATGAGGTTTACAATTCAATGTGAACTTTTGCTGCTAGTTTATTTTTAACCCGTTGAATCTTAAGACCTGAATCCTTGCCGTTACATTATCAATTGACATTTTGGGTAAATTTGACTATTTCAAAACTGTAACAGAACAAACCAGTAGTAAAGAGCAACAAATGGCTAGTGCTAATTTGCTCAAATGAATTGCCTTATTCTACTTAACAGGTAATTATTTTTGATATGCCAGTCCTGTCTGGGGATAAATCTTCATTTGACACGGTGACAGTATTCCCGCCTAACATAATCTGAGCAGCGTATCGATCCATATTCATAAGACACAAAAATGTTTCGAATTATTAGCTGAAATAAATGTGGGATTACTACGCTTGTTAGAGAGTTTATAGGCAACACGATTTTCAAAAGCCTTGTTTTCCTGAGAGAGAGAGAGAGAGAGAGAAAGAGAGATTACCTCTCGCAACATTAATATATTTTCGCTTCATGTAAGTACTTCATTAATTCAGGAACTTCAACTAAGGATTTTGTATAGACATTTAACAACTTCAAACGATAACGTTGCCGTTTCCCTTTTACAAGAAAACACGAAAATAATAATTCTGTAAATACGTTTTATTAATATATTTAATGATTATTTGTTTTAATTCCATGATTTGTTTTTTTATCTTTTCGTCGTTGTAACCTACGGAAAGTTACTGAATAGAATAATCACACGAAGGTTGGTAATGAACGATAATACTTAGGACAAGAACAGCACATATAAGATTCGCCAGCGGCGCGTAAAAGTAGTAGTCAATAGTTAGAAGTGAGTCAAGTGAATTCTACAATGAATCTCCAACTGCAGGATATCTACCAACCACCCCACTCAGTCAGATGTGGCACAAAGCCGAATTTAATGTGGGGGTAGCTGTTTCCCGAGACAAGACTCTGCCCTTCGACAGCCTCGTCTAGGGATCCTCTCTGCCCAGAGACAGAGAGTTTGACCAACACAGCTAGAGACGAATCTCATTTCCAACTCCAGATCAACATACAGTATTTACTACTGTATTTATATGAATGGGGACATATTCATTATCGTCCGTATGTATGCTAAAACAGTCGGCTAATATAATGATGAATTGTTCCATCCAAATTGCTGTCAATGGTTGTCCATTTCATTACACCCTGACTCAAATGAGACTGAAATATTTGCTTGCGGGACAGACTATTCAAGAGTCTTAAAGATGATCATTTATCCCATCTCGCAACCTATGTAAATAAAGGGTGAAGCCACCAGATTTACCCGAAGGGAATGGTGCAGTGCTCTATCGAGTGCTATATTTCAAGCCATTTTACAAACTCTAAAATTGAGGCACATGCTCGTAACAGTTTTGTACGGGGTTAACTTTGGATCAAACAATATACTCTCTTTCAAAATCAGACAATCCATGTACTTCTGGAATGTGAGGCATCGTAAGGCCATTGTTTGGTTATCCTAATATTTTTGTTTTTTCTTTATAGAATAGTGAATTGATACTGCATATATATAGTACAGAACTGGTGGCGTAGCTTAAGCAGTATCCGGATGTGAAAATTTCAAACAGAAATCAAAATAAAAAAAAAATATGCGCATAGGGATCTGCGCACATCTTCCGGCAGGAATAAATAAAAAAAATTAAAATAAATACAATCTCTAACCAATTCTTTTTCTTATCCTAGGAAAGTAATATCTCTCTATGATCCATTTTGGACGCATATTATCGAGTAATATTGTTTTATTTTAACCGTCATTCGTCATTAAAAGTCTCTTACTGCTGCACATACCTACGCTAAACTGGATCTCATTCCTCAAAATCTGACACACCAGTAGGTTATTTATTTCGTTGAATTACCGCCCCTTGACGATAATCACAGGCGGCGCGATATTTGAAAGGCACTCCCTTTGATTTTTAGAGCGGCAATACACGTTTCCTTTCGTTCCGATGGACACTCAGAGACGCCGACTGAAGATTGTACTGAACTGTTCATAACTTCACTTTTGTTTCTTTCTTCTGCAACATAACATATCTTGTCATTTATTAATTGTTGTTTGTTTGAATTTCATGTTTTGTGTCCCTCTTTTTTACCCAGATTCACATGATTGCACTAAATATTGTTTGCGGAACAAATGTACCAGGAGGCATAAAATTTAACTTAGATTAGGAAACCAAACTGACGAGATGAAAAAAGGATAAGCCAAAGACATCATTACACATAAAATTTATATTTAACAAGATGTACAAACAAGGATGTGAAAGAAAGGCATGCATTGAGTAAAACAAGAGTTGTCTCTCTTTAACTATCAATTGTTCCAAAGTTCACTGAAAGAAATAAAGTTCTAATAGTTTCTAGTAATAAATATTTTCAACAGTTTTGCTGTGTAAGAAAAATATTATGTGAGTATAGGGAATATTCAGCATGTGAGTGGTGGTGTGAGTGAGAAGATTGGCGCATGGTTTCAACTGTCGTGGATTTCTGTGTCAGCTGAGATCTCACTGGTTTACGAAGATTTTTCTTTGCTTATATAGGGTATCATCGGCTCTGAAAGCACTGTGCAGGAAGAATCACTCTTCACATGCAGACAATCTGATTGGTTGGCATTGACCAATCAGCAAGAGAGCTTTGGGGAGACTCATGAAAAGCTTTTGGGGTCCGATTCTCCCAAAAGTGCACGAAATCGACTACATGAAAATATAGCGATTATAAAATTGTCGCATTACACAGTAGTGTTGATTTACTATCCAATGAATGCTTGTGGTTGTATAATTTGAATTTGCATAAGTATGTGTGTGATGATGATGATCGTCACAAAATTATTATATTGTCCATTCCAGCAACATTTATTTGTTGTTCTGTTTGGTATCAAAATGGTTGAACTTAAAATTCATAGAAAAAGGCAAAATTGCACTAAAGTTAAAATATTAAAATATCTGTATATTACAATAGTAAATTGGGAGAATATCAATGAATATATCTTTATCAATTCTGAATAAAATAAGAGTGTCTATGTCACATCTCTTCACATGCATGCGCATAGAATAACAGTTTGAATCTTTCTTAAAGTAAAGCTGAGTGACTCTATTAATATATTCTTTGGTCGATTATATTTTCTTTAAATTATTTTCATTGTATTAGGTTGGTGCAAAAATAATGACGTAATAATGTCGTTTTTTGATGTATTTTTAACGTCAAAAAACGACATTATTACGTCATTATTTTTGCATCAACCTAAGATATTTAATCATTTTATAACCACCTTGATCCGTTTGTTTCGGTCATGTGAAACTTAAGATGGTTTGCACGTGTTTAATAAAAATCAGCAAAATGGACCGACGAGGCCGGCGTCTAAGCTCGTCTTCAGCTCTTACCTTTCAGGGTGGGTAGAAGGATAACATTGAAAGATGCTTTTTTTTTTTCTGACTCTTTCTTTCCCATTCTTTCTTTGACAATACACAATTAAGACCTGCTTTATGCGATGATTTTCTGATAAAGAAAATCTTTATATCATTGAGCTAACTTAGAGGATAGTCAGGATTATCTCTGATTTTTTGACAATAAAGTTAAACATGTGTTTTTTTCTTCTTCTTCTTCAAGAAATAAGTCTACATAAGGTAATTATAGGTAGCCAGCGATAGATATCTATTTGATGGCATATGACACACTATTTTTTTAATGGAAAAAATCTTTCCGCGTCCGAAATGCAAAGCTGTAGCCTCCTGTAGAGTAATTTATCTCCAACAATAATTACCGTAAGCTGCAATATTATTATTGTTATCGAAGAGGAATTATTGCATCAAAGAATTAGTGGAAAATAAAAGATAGTGGAGGAGCTCAACCAAATAAATTGTGGGAGGTGGTGACAAGAACTAAATTTTACAATCATAAAGGAGAAAAATTTAATCTTTCCCTTTTGGGAAAATCTCACCATACTAAAAAATATAGATGACCAAAATTTATTGAATAAAAGAAGTGAATTAATACTATATATATATATATATATATATATATATATATATATATATAGAGAGAGAGAGAGAGAGAGAGAGAGAGGTACCGCCACAGACTGGCTAAAGATGAACATATATAATAAAAAAATGTCCCAAACTTAATACAATTGTCAGATTTTAATGAAACTTTCAGGACTTATTCACAAACTGAATGAAATTATTTAAGAGACGTTTCTTTCTTTTTTTTTTTTTTAGAAAATCTTAGTAATAATATTTTTTTTACATCTGCTAACCTCCACTTATTTCATTTTATGAAATTGAGAAATTAATTTTTGTAGAGCTTAGTGTTTATATTAGTTATAAGCACATGTCCTTGGGGAATTTAAATTACAGAAACTCTTCTCCGAGTCAATAAAAAATGCAATAAAACTAAGACATTATTTAATTAGAAAATCTTTTAATCGCTTTTATAAATAAGATATATTATGGACACTATTGTCTTAAGAAAAAAATCTTCGATAAATAATGGAATTTTACAAGAACTGTTTTAAATTTTTTTTAAATTTTAATTATAATAATAAATAAAATATAAATTTAAATCTTTAAAAATTCTGTATTAATTTGTCCCAGGTGATATCTTTATTAAGTAAACACCGTTACTCATAAATGGAAAATTTTACTACAGTTCACAGTATTTAAAAAAGAATTTTGAATTTTTTTGTGTTTGTATATTTATAAACGTATCGACTTTTGTAAATACGGAAACCCATACACAACATTATTCCTTCCAATATATATCTTCCCTGCCACCTACAACCTTTAAATGTTTAAATTCAAGCCAATCGTTATCTTTTGCTTTTCTGAATCCTGTTCTTTAATTTTCTATTCTCATCGCTTCTCCTCATTAAAGTCTTATTGTCTTTCACTCCCTGTTGTAGTGTAACCGCTTGGACCCTAGTGACATTATCACCTTGCTTGGGGTACCGTAAAATGATTAAAAATAAGTTAATATTTACAGAATAAAGTTGAAATAAATAAACTGAATAAGGTAAAAAATCTTCAAGATATATTTATAATATGCTAAATATGCCATGTTAATTCATATCTGTTTTTATGAGAAATATTTAATTTACAATAACTAATTTTATATAACAACAAGGTTGTACATAATGTAAATATATTAAATATATCTTATTAATTTAAACATTATATTTAATGAATAAACATGTTAGAGGAAAGACATCTGTTTTTTAAAAAGTGTAAATTTACATCTACCGTCATATTCTCTTTATTAAGACTCGAATCCACAGGCCGTGGAGAAGTAAATTTATACTGCTTAAAAAACAGGGATATTTACTAAAACATGAGTAAACACTAAATTTAATATTTAAAGTAATAATGTCGGATGATAAATAAAATCCATTAATTCATTAGAAATATATATATATATATATATAAAAGGAAGA
>OZ010576.1:29864240-29976740 GCA_963932145.1 Acanthosepion lycidas
GAACCACAACTAAAAGTGTTGAAGTGATTAAGAAACGAGCCACAACTAAAAGTGTTGAAATGATTGAGAAAATAGACGAACAACAACTAAAATTGTTGAATTGATTGAGAAAATAGTCGAACCACAACTAAAAGTGTTGAAGAGATTGAGAAACGAACAACAACTAAAATTGTTGAAATGATTGAGAAAATAGACGAACAACAACTAAAAGTGTTGAATTGATTGAGAAAATAGACGAACAACAACTAAAAGTGTTGAAGTGATTGAGAAACGAGCAACAACTAAAAGTGTTGAAATGATTGAGAAAATAGACGAACAACAACTAAAAGTGTTGAATTGATTGAGAAAATAGACGAACAACAACTAAAAGTGTTGAAGTGATTGAGAAACGAACAACAACTAAGTGTTGAAGTGATTGAGAAAATAGACGAACCACAACTAAAAGTGTTGAAGTGATTGAGAAATGAGCAACAACTAAAAGTGTTGAAATGATTGAGAAAATAGACGAACCTCAACTAAAAGTGTTGAAGTGATTGAGAAAATAGACGAACAACAACTAAAAGTGTTGAAGTGATTGAGAAACGAGCAACAACTGAAAGTGTTGAAGTGATTGAGTAAATAGACGAACAACAACTAAAAGTGTTGAAATGATTGAGAAAATAGACGAACCACAACTAAAAGTGTTGAAGTGATTGAGAAACGAGCAACAACTAAAAGTGTTGAAATGATTGAGAAAATAGACGAACAACAACTAAAAGTGTTGAAATGATTGAGAAAATAGACGAACCACAACTAAAAGTGTTGAAGTGATTGAGAAAATAGACGAACAACAACTAAAAGTGTTGAATTGATTGAGAAACGAACAACAACTAAGTGTTGAAGTGATTGAGAAAATAGACGAACAACAACTAAAAGTGTTGAAGTGATTGAGAAACGAACAACAACTAAAAGTGTTGAAATGATTGAGAAAATAGACGAACAACAACTAAAAGTGTTGAAGTGATTGAGAAAATAGACGAACCACAACTAAAAGTGTTGAAGTGATTGAGAAACGAACAACAACTAAAAGTGTTGAAATGATTGAGAAAATAGACGAACAACAACTAAAAGTGTTGAATTGATTGAGAAAATAGACGAACCACAACTAAAAGTGTTGAAGTGATTGAGAAAATAGACGAACAACAACTAAAAGTGTTGAATTGATTGAGAAAATAGACGAACAACAACTAAAAGTGTTGAATTGATTGAGAAAATAGACGAACAACAACTAAAAGTGTTGAAGTGATTGAGAAACGAACAACAACTAAAAGTGTTGAAATGATTGAGAAAATAGACGAACAACAACTAAAAGTGTTGAAATGATTGAGAAAATAGACGAACCACAACTAAAAGTGTTGAAGTGATTGAGAAAATAGACGAACAACAACTAAAAGTGTTGAAGTGATTGAGAAACGAACAACAACTAAAAGTGTTGAAGTGATTGAGAAACGAGCAACAACTAAAAGTGTTGAAGTGATTGAGAAACGAACAACAACTAAAAGTGTTGAAATGATTGAGAAAATAGACGAACAACAACTAAAAGTGTTGAATTGATTGAGAAAATAGACGAACAACAACTAAAAGTGTTGAAGTGATTGAGAAACGAACAACAACTAAGTGTTGAAGTGATTGAGAAAATAGACGAACAACAACTAAAAGTGTTGAAATGATTGAGAAACGAGCAACAACTAAAAGTGTTGAAATGATTGAGAAAATAGACGAACAACAACTAAAAGTGTTGAAGTGATTGAGAAAATAGACGAACAACAACTAAAAGTGTTGAAGTGATTGAGAAACGAACAACAACTAAAAGTGTTGAAATGATTGAGAAAATAGACGAACAACAACTAAAAGTGTTGAATTGATTGAGAAAATAGACGAACCACAACTAAAAGTGTTGAAGTGATTGAGAAAATAGACGAACAACAACTAAAAGTGTTGAATTGATTGAGAAAATAGACGAACAACAACTAAAAGTGTTGAAGTGATTGAGAAACGAACAACAACTAAAAGTGTTGAAATGATTGAGAAACGAGCAACAACTAAAAGTGTTGAAGTGATTGAGAAAATAGACGAACAACAACTAAAAGTGTTGAATTGATTGAGAAAATAGACGAACAACAACTAAAAGTGTTGAATTGATTGAGAAACGAACAACAACTAAAAGTGTTGAAATGATTGAGAAAATAGACGAACAACAACTAAAAGTGTTGAATTGATTGAGAAAATAGACGAACCACAACTAAAAGTGTTGAAGTGATTGAGAAAATAGACGAACAACAACTAAAAGTGTTGAATTGATTGAGAAAATAGACGAACAACAACTAAAAGTGTTGAAGTGATTGAGAAACGAACAACAACTAAAAGTGTTGAAATGATTGAGAAACGAGCAACAACTAAAAGTGTTGAAGTGATTGAGAAAATAGACGAACAACAACTAAAAGTGTTGAATTGATTGAGAAAATAGACGAACAACAACTAAAAGTGTTGAATTGATTGAGAAACGAACAACAACTAAAAGTGTTGAAATGATTGAGAAAATAGACGAACCACAACTAAAAGTGTTGAAGTGATTGAGAAATGAGCAACAACTAAAAGTGTTGAAATGATTGAGAAAATAGACGAACCTCAACTAAAAGTGTTGAAGTGATTGAGAAAATAGACGAACAACAACTAAAAGTGTTGAAGTGATTGAGAAACGAGCAACAACTGAAAGTGTTGAAGTGATTGAGTAAATAGACGAACAACAACTAAAAGTGTTGAAATGATTGAGAAAATAGACGAACCACAACTAAAAGTGTTGAAGTGATTGAGAAACGAGCAACAACTAAAAGTGTTGAAATGATTGAGAAAATAGACGAACAACAACTAAAAGTGTTGAAATGATTGAGAAAATAGACGAACCACAACTAAAAGTGTTGAAGTGATTGAGAAAATAGACGAACAACAACTAAAAGTGTTGAATTGATTGAGAAACGAACAACAACTAAGTGTTGAAGTGATTGAGAAAATAGACGAACAACAACTAAAAGTGTTGAAGTGATTGAGAAACGAACAACAACTAAAAGTGTTGAAATGATTGAGAAAATAGACGAACAACAACTAAAAGTGTTGAAGTGATTGAGAAAATAGACGAACCACAACTAAAAGTGTTGAAGTGATTGAGAAACGAACAACAACTAAAAGTGTTGAAATGATTGAGAAAATAGACGAACAACAACTAAAAGTGTTGAATTGATTGAGAAAATAGACGAACCACAACTAAAAGTGTTGAAGTGATTGAGAAAATAGACGAACAACAACTAAAAGTGTTGAATTGATTGAGAAAATAGACGAACAACAACTAAAAGTGTTGAATTGATTGAGAAAATAGACGAACAACAACTAAAAGTGTTGAAGTGATTGAGAAACGAACAACAACTAAAAGTGTTGAAATGATTGAGAAAATAGACGAACAACAACTAAAAGTGTTGAAATGATTGAGAAAATAGACGAACCACAACTAAAAGTGTTGAAGTGATTGAGAAAATAGACGAACAACAACTAAAAGTGTTGAATTGATTGAGAAAATAGACGAACAACAACTAAAAGTGTTGAATTGATTGAGAAAATAGACGAACAACAACTAAAAGTGTTGAAGTGATTGAGAAACGAACAACAACTAAAAGTGTTGAAGTGATTGAGAAACGAGCAACAACTAAAAGTGTTGAAGTGATTGAGAAACGAACAACAACTAAAAGTGTTGAAATGATTGAGAAAATAGACGAACAACAACTAAAAGTGTTGAATTGATTGAGAAAATAGACGAACAACAACTAAAAGTGTTGAAGTGATTGAGAAACGAACAACAACTAAGTGTTGAAGTGATTGAGAAAATAGACGAACAACAACTAAAAGTGTTGAAATGATTGAGAAACGAGCAACAACTAAAAGTGTTGAAATGATTGAGAAAATAGACGAACAACAACTAAAAGTGTTGAAGTGATTGAGAAAATAGACGAACAACAACTAAAAGTGTTGAAGTGATTGAGAAACGAACAACAACTAAAAGTGTTGAAATGATTGAGAAAATAGACGAACAACAACTAAAAGTGTTGAATTGATTGAGAAAATAGACGAACCACAACTAAAAGTGTTGAAGTGATTGAGAAAATAGACGAACAACAACTAAAAGTGTTGAATTGATTGAGAAAATAGACGAACAACAACTAAAAGTGTTGAAGTGATTGAGAAACGAACAACAACTAAAAGTGTTGAAATGATTGAGAAACGAGCAACAACTAAAAGTGTTGAAGTGATTGAGAAAATAGACGAACAACAACTAAAAGTGTTGAATTGATTGAGAAAATAGACGAACAACAACTAAAAGTGTTGAATTGATTGAGAAACGAACAACAACTAAAAGTGTTGAAATGATTGAGAAAATAGACGAACAACAACTAAAAGTGTTGAATTGATTGAGAAAATAGACGAACCACAACTAAAAGTGTTGAAGTGATTGAGAAAATAGACGAACAACAACTAAAAGTGTTGAATTGATTGAGAAAATAGACGAACAACAACTAAAAGTGTTGAAGTGATTGAGAAACGAACAACAACTAAAAGTGTTGAAATGATTGAGAAACGAGCAACAACTAAAAGTGTTGAAGTGATTGAGAAAATAGACGAACAACAACTAAAAGTGTTGAATTGATTGAGAAAATAGACGAACAACAACTAAAAGTGTTGAATTGATTGAGAAACGAACAACAACTAAAAGTGTTGAAATGATTGAGAAAATAGACGAACAACAACTAAAAGTGTTGAATTGATTGAGAAAATAGACGAACCACAACTAAAAGTGTTGAAGTGATTGAGAAAATAGACGAACAACAACTAAAAGTGTTGAATTGATTGAGAAAATAGACGAACAACAACTAAAAGTGTTGAAGTGATTGAGAAACGAACAACAACTAAAAGTGTTGAAATGATTGAGAAACGAGCAACAACTAAAAGTGTTGAAGTGATTGAGAAAATAGACGAACAACAACTAAAAGTGTTGAATTGATTGAGAAAATAGACGAACAACAACTAAAAGTGTTGAATTGATTGAGAAACGAACAACAACTAAAAGTGTTGAATTGATTGAGAAACGAACAACAAATAAAAGTGTTGAAATGATTGAGAAAATAGACGAACAACAACTAAAAGTGTTGAATTGATTGAGAAAATAGACGAACCACAACTAAAAGTGTTGAAGTGATTGAGAAAATAGACGAACAACAACTAAAAGTGTTGAATTGATTGAGAAAATAGACGAACAACAACTAAAAGTGTTGAAGTGATTGAGAAACGAACAACAACTAAAAGTGTTGAAATGATTGAGAAACGAGCAACAACTAAAAGTGTTGAAGTGATTGAGAAAATAGACGAACAACAACTAAAAGTGTTGAATTGATTGAGAAAATAGACGAACCACAACTAAAAGTGTTGAAGTGATGGAGAAAATAGACGAACAACAACTAAAAGTGTTGAATTGATTGAGAAAATAGACGAACAACAACTAAAAGTGTTGAATTGATTGAGAAAATAGACGAACAACAACTGAAAGTGTTGAAGTGATTGAGAAACGAACAACAACTAAAAGTGTTGAAGTGATTGAGAAACGAGCAACAACTAAAAGTGTTGAAGTAATTGAGAAACGAACAACAACTAAAAGTGTTGAAATGATTGAGAAAATAGACGAACAACAACTAAAAGTGTTGAATTGATTGAGAAAATAGACGAACAACAACTAAAAGTGTTGAAGTGATTGAGAAACGAACAACAACTAAAAGTGTTGAAATGATTGAGAAAATAGACGAACAACAACTAAAAATGTTGAAGTGATTGAGAAAATAGACGAACCACAACTAAAAGTGTTGAAGTGATTGAGAAACGAACAACAACTAAAAGTGTTGAAATGATTGAGAAAATAGACGAACAACAACTAAAAGTGTTGAAATGATTGAGAAAATAGACGAACAACAACTAAAAGTGTTGAAGTGATTGAGAAACGAACAACAACTAAAAGTGTTGAAATGATTGAGAAAATAGACGAACAACAACTAAAAGTGTTGAATTGATTGAGAAAATAGACGAACCACAACTAAAAGTGTTGAAGTGATTGAGAAACGAACAACAACTAAGTGTTGAAGTGATTGAGAAAATAGACGAACAACAACTAAAAGTGTTGAAGTGATTGAGAAAATAGACGAACAACAACTAAAAGTGTTGAATTGATTGAGAAAATAGACGAACAACAACTAAAAGTGTTGAAGTGATTGAGAAACGAACAACAACTAAGTGTTGAAGTGATTGAGAAAATAGACGAACAACAACTAAAAGTGTTGAAATGATTGAGAAAATTGACGAACAACAACTAAAAGTGTTGAATTGATTGAGAAAATAGACGAACAACAACTAAAAGTGTTGAAGTGATTGAGAAAATAGACGAACAACAACTAAAAGTGTTGAAGTGATTGAGAAACGAACAACAACTAAAAGTGTTGAAATGATTGAGAAAATAGACGAACAACAACTAAAAGTGTTGAAGTGATTGAGAAAATAGACGAACCACAACTAAAAGTGTTGAAGTGATTGAGAAACGAACAACAACTAAAAGTGTTGAAATGATTGAGAAAATAGACGAACAACAACTAAAAGTGTTGAAATGATTGAGAAAATAGACGAACCACAACTAAAAGTGTTGAAGTGATTGAGAAAATAGACGAACAACAACTAAAAGTGTTGAATTGATTGAGAAAATAGACGAACAACAACTAAAAGTGTTGAATTGATTGAGAAAATAGACGAACAACAACTAAAAGTGTTGAAGTGATTGAGAAACGAACAACAACTAAAAGTGTTGAAGTGATTGAGAAACGAGCAACAACTAAAAGTGTTGAAGTGATTGAGAAACGAACAACAACTAAAAGTGTTGAAATGATTGAGAAAATAGACGAACAACAACTAAAAGTGTTGAATTGATTGAGAAAATAGACGAACAACAACTAAAAGTGTTGAAGTGATTGAGAAACGAACAACAACTAAGTGTTGAAATGATTGAGAAAATAGACGAACCACAACTAAAAGTGTTGAAATGATTGATAAAATAGACGAACAACAACTAAAAGTGTTGAAGTGATTGAGAAACGAGCAACAACTAAAAGTGTTGAAATGATTGAGAAAATAGACGAACCTCAACTAAAAGTGTTGAAGTGATTGAGAAAATAGACGAACAACAACTAAAAGTGTTGAATTGATTGAGAAAATAGACGAACAACAACTAAAAGTGTTGAAGTGATTGAGAAACGAACAACAACTAAGTGTTGAAATGATTGAGAAAATAGACGAACCACAACTGAAAGTGTTGAAATGATTGATAAAATAGACGAACAACAACTAAAAGTGTTGAAGTGATTGAGAAACGAGCAACAACTAAAAGTGTTGAAATGATTGAGAAAATAGACGAACCTCAACTAAAAGTGTTGAAGTGATTGAGAAAATAGACGAACAACAACTAAAAGTGTTGAAACGATTGAGAAACGAGCAACAACTAAAAGCGTTGAAGTGATTGAGTAAATAGACGAACCACAACTAAAAGTGTTGAAGTGATTGAGAAACGAGCAACAACTAAAAGTGTTGAAGTGATTGAGTAAATAGACGAACAACAACGAAAAGTCTTGAAATGATTGAGAAAATAGACGAACAACAACTAAAAGTGTTGAATTGATTGAGAAACGAGCAACAACTAAAAGTGTTGAAATGATTGAGAAAATAGACGAACAACAACTAAAAGTGTTGAATTGATTGAGAATTAGACGAACAACAACTAAAAGTGTTGAAGTGTTTGAGAAACGAGCAACAACTAAAAGTGTTGAAGTGATTGAGAAAATAGACGAACAACAACTAAAAGTGTTGAAGTGATTGAGAAAATAGACGAACCACAACTAAAAGTGTTGAAGTGATTGAGAAACGAACAACAATTAAAAGTGTTGAAATGATTGAGAGAATAGACGAACAACAACTAAAAGTGTTGAAATGATTGAGAAAATAGACGAACCACAACTAAAAGTGTTGAAGTGATTGAGAAACGAACAACAATTAAAAGTGTTGAAATGATTGAGAAAATAGACGAACAACAACTAAAAGTGTTGAAATGATTGAGAAAATAGACGAACAACAACTAAAAGTGTTGAAGTGATTGAGAAACGAACAACTAAAAATTGATTGAGAAAATAGACGAACCACAACTAAAAGTGTTGAAATGATTGAGAAAATAGACGAACATCAACTAAAAGTGTTGAAGTGTTTGAGAAACGAACAACAACTAAAAGTGTTGAAATGATTGAGAAAATAGACGAACAACAACTAAAAGTGTTGAAGTTATTGAGAAACGTACAACAACTAAAAGTGTTGAAATGATTGAGAAATAGACGAACAACAACTAAAAGTGTTGAAGTGATTGAGAAACGAGCAACAACTAAAAGTGTTGAAGTGATTGAGAAAATAGACGAACCACAACTAAAAGTGTTGAAGTTATTGAGAAACGTACAACAACTAAAAGTGTTGAAATGATTGAGAAATAGACGAACAACAACTAAAAGTGTTGAAATGATTGAGAAAATAGACGAACCACAACTAAAAGTGTTGAAATGATTGAGAAAATAGACGAACAACAACTAAAAGTGTTGAAATGATTGAGAAAATAGACGAACAACAACTAAAAGTGTTGAAGTGATTGAGAAACGAACAACAACTGAAAGTGTTGAAATGATTGAGAAAATAGGCGAACAAATGAGTGAAAGGAAACGAGATTTAAGTTATGTTCCTAAAAGAAAGTGCGAATTCCGGGATTGTTCTCATGTGTGTCTCTGTAAAAAGAATAAAGAAAAAGTTTAACTACTGTGTGAGTGAATTAAATGCTGGGTGAGGTGTATTGACTACGTCATGAACATCTGTTTTTTCTTTTTTTTTTTTTTTTTTTCAGTTTTTAAAATCTGATTAGAATTTTAAATCTTTAAATATTATGTATTATTTTTTACCCATTAGGTGATATTGTTATTAAATAAAAACTATATTTACTAATCATAAATGGAGAAGCTTACTACAATTCACCGACTGCCAATATTTTAAAAATAATTTTGATTTTCATGTGTGTATAAAATACTTATTTTACAGAAAAAGGAGAAAATACTTTTTTCAATCTGATAATAAATATTACTAGTATACATAGTTTTAATAATAATTAAAATCAATTTACATTAACAGGAACACAAAATAAACAAGATAATTTGAAGCGTTTATCAAATCCATTATATATAAAAAGGTGGAAAATTAAAAATAAAAATTACCCAGT
The DNA here is from genome assembly GCA_963932145.1 of Acanthosepion lycidas. Lineage (NCBI taxonomy): Eukaryota > Metazoa > Mollusca > Cephalopoda > Sepiida > Sepiidae > Acanthosepion > Acanthosepion lycidas. The sequence goes on from OZ010576.1 coordinate 29,873,659, forward strand.
AAATGTTTCTTTGAATGGATAAGTATGCCATTTTTAATGTAGCTTTGTGAAAGTATTTTACTACTTCAAAAAATATGCATTCTTAATATTGATTAAGTAGTTTAATAGAAATTGTACAGAGGAGTTGTATAAACATTTTTATCTTATAAATAAAATTTTAAGATAATTTTAAAACTTTTAGCACTGGTTCTTAAGTTGTCTTAGCAGAATCAAACAAACTAATTTTTGAAAAATATATTTGGAAATATAATACCGTGATTTCTTTTTATATTGAAATGACTCATTTAATAAAACTAACAAAAACTTTTGTCATATTCCTTCAAATTTTCAATTTAGCAACACCAAATATTATGAAACAGAAAAACACCCACTGAATTGTAGTATCCAGCGGAATTTTTAATTACCACAATCTATTTTTTTCCAAAACTTTCTTTTTTCCTATATTCCTGAAAAAAAAAAAAAGTTGTTCTATTAAATATGTGTGTGAGATAATATTTTCTTGTAATATAGCCTGCTGTATACAAAAGTGGCATTTTAATATCTTTACAAATGCTATTTTCTAGGTCATTTAAATTATCAAATAATTGTCATGTCATTTCATCATCTCCACATTTTGAGCAATTATGACCTGGATCAAAGTTTTATTCTTTAATATCAACATTCAATTGAAGAATTTAGTTTTTTTAATATGAATTTTTTCAATAACATTTTGTACTGTTATGAAATATGCGCTGTCAAACATTTGTCTTAATTTTCAAATTTCAATTTTTAAATAGTCTTTGGTGAATTCACCAAGCATAACAAAATTAAATTCACTGGTTAGAAAATATCTACGAACATTAATTAAACAATTGCATGTATGTTCAATGTCTAAACTATTGTCTTTTGTAAATGATTTAACTCTTTTACCCTACTTTGTTTTTATTATTTTTACTATTTTTCCAAAATTAAAAAGAAATGTCATGTCAGATGTTCATCTAATTCTGATATCACTTTTTCAGTGGATAATTTTTTTTTATATCACCAAGTACTTTGACGTTAACAATTTTCCAAAATACTTTCAATGTTACCAGTGTTGAAACATTAGCATTTGATTATTTGAAAGAAAAAATAATTGTTGCATATATACCAGTATGGTAACATTCAAACCTCATGTTTTCAAAAATGGTTAAAAAAAAAAATTTTTTTTTTTTAAATCGTATACTTCCAGTAAAAAGAAAAATCAACCGACTGGATGAACAGCTGATTGTTCAAACTATAGCATGTAATGGCTGACACAAAATCCTGTTGATCAATATAGTGACAAATATAAAAAATTGATAATTTGTTCTTTTGCTAGAAGTTATGCTAACTCATAATTATGGATATTTCCCATAGAAGCAGAAGTTTTATTTATACAGGGTGTCCCAAAAATCATGCAAGAGTTGGCAGAAAACGTACACTTGTGAAATAGCAACCGGGAAAGTTTGAATGGCATCATATTTCATAATTCGACTAATAAAATTTCTTAATAATATATTGTCACATACAAAAACGTAAATAAACATAAAATTAAAAAAAAAAAAAAATCAATGGTAATGCGACTTTTGGGACACCCTGTAGTTCTTGGTTTTGATTGACGACCAGGAAACTTTATGGCAAGTAATCAAAAATAGATGTTAAATGTTTGGGTCATACTTTTCCTTTAATAATCAATATATTTCAGAGCCAGATGGAAAATGCCTTTCACAAAGAACAGTATTTGGTTTGTTTTGAGGTATTACCTTTAGCCCCGATTCTCGTTCATTCTGCTCTAGGAGGAGACAAAATACACAAATCTTATTTTGTTTGTTTTATTAGGTTGTTCGGAAAATAATATCTGATTTTAAATTTAATTTTAAAATAAACATTTTAATTGTGTTCTAATATATTATTATAATAGTTGCACAAAATTATACTACTCATCCGTAATGATTACTGTGTGATCTTTGTTAATTTTATATCAATCTCTTTTAGAAATTAATTTAAAACATTATATACCCCGCAACTTGAAGAACATGAAGAATTATTATAAACTTTTTTGCTGGAGTTCAAACTTGATCATAATGCTTTTCAAACTGCTGCCAACATTAACAGAACATAGAGGGTGAAGGGTTCGCTTGTGATCGGATAGTATAGTGCTGGTTTCTGAAATTGGTAAACTGAAGAAACGCGATAAAGTGTGTTCGATGCTGCATCTGCGAATTTCTTGATCGAATAGTGACGATTGAGGAGAAATGGATACTTCATGTCAATCGTAAACGGTCGTCTCAATGGCTTGAACATGACGGAGGACACAAACACTTTCCAAAACTGAAATTGAAACAGCAAAATATTATGGTGACTATCTGGTGGTCTGCCAGTGGGGTTATCCATTGGAGCTTTCTGGAATGTAATCAGATCACCATCGTCTAAGTTTTACTGCAAGCAATGGATGAAATGCAAATTTACTTAAGCAAAATGAGACTGGAACTCACTGATTAAACAACGATTCTGCTTCATAAAAATGTTCAGCCACATATTACCAAAATGACACTGCAGAAGCTTACCGACTTGGGATACGGGACTTTGCAACACCTATCATATTCCCTCGATCTCTCGCTCACTGACGACTACTTCTACAGGAATCTTGACAATTTTTTAAGTCAAAAGACATTCCGTTGCAAAGAAGATGCAGAAACTGCATTCAAAGATTTCTCGGCGTCTAGATCTTCCTACTTTTATCGTAAAGGCATAAATAAACTTGTAACTCGATCGCAAAAATGTATTAGGGTTCCTATTCTGACATATCGAAACATTTTTTTAATACATTAATTCAAGAATCAAACTTTATTCTAAAATTGCACATTATTTTTCAAACAACCCTATAATTACTGCGGCAATCAATTTTTCACAAATTTCAGAAACATCTGGGGATACTCAATTTAAATAATTAATAGAAATGTTATTTTATATAAAAGAAAAACCACGCTGATTCAAAAATAAAAAAAAAGCTGAACCTTAGATTTTAAGGTCTGAACAATTTGTAATTAGGGGTTTCTGATTAAGCATAAAGAATTTAAAGTTTTGTATGGAGTTGTACTATTGGCATTTCAACTAGGAATAATAATTTATTCAAATTATTTTTTCATATTTCTTTAGTTTAAGCACAAATAAAAAGAAATCGTTAAATTTTATAAAAGTTAATTGGAAGTTCAGTTTGCTATGTAAATTCATTGTAAATTGTCCCTCACGCCAGGAAAGCCCCGAAAAATATCAAAATATGCTCATACCACGTGATTTCTTAAAATAACAAACTGGACCATATAAACGAACCTAGGTCTCTTCTCCCCAAATCTATGATACCCACACACGAATCTATGATACGAAGACCCCCCTCCACTCTACTACATCTCAATTTCAATATATTTCAAATTTTATTGTAACCCAATTATGTAGGATAATGGATCATATGCAATATAGGCGAACAATTCAACTAGAAAAACTGAATATAAATACGATGTATCTAAATACAAATTAGAGACATGTCCTAACAGATCATTCCATCTTAAATAAATCAACAATATTTTGCTACAATTTTTAACATAAACTTGAATTTTTTTTTTTGTTAAAAAGTTGAATAATTTTAACACATACAATATTATGGATAAAACAGTGAATTTTATATTGAGTGTTTGTTTGGGACTTAACATGAGCAAAAACAATTCATGAATTCGGATAAAAAAAAAAATACAAACTCCAGAATGACGTAAAATCCGTGAAAAGTTTTCATCCTTTAATAGTCAGTTGTGTTTAGTTTAATTTGTAATTTGTAATGTATATAAATGTAAGTAGGTAAAAGTAAATGTTGATAAGATAGTGAGGGCCACAAAGCATTGCCCGGAGTCACCAATGTGGCTTGCCCCCCTCCCCACTCCGGCCCACTATATATATATATATATATATATATATATATATATATATATATGACACTGTTGTAGTGCTTTCTGAAATGCCTATGAAATTTTTACAAGTTATCCATTTTAAGTATGAAAGTGCCACCCTTCTTTTTCTACCTGTGCCAGGGATTGGTGTTCGATCGTTGGTGAAAGTTAGCATACCAAATATTGATTTTTCAAACAGGCAAGCAAGTCATCCTTACTTGATAAACTGACGCAGCACAATCTTTTTACTCCATTTACTCATTTGCTGCATTAAACTAAGCTTAGTAAATATCTATAGTAGCCCACAGTGAAAAGTACACGTATTCAATTTTCTGTTATTTTTTTTTTTTTTCTATTTGTTATCAATAATGCAACTAATTTTCTTCTGTAATTGCAGGCCGGATTTCTGGGAGCAGTTTGAAAAAGGCGAAGACGAAACTTTGAGCATGTGATTAACAAAAAAACAACTATATTTTCCTGAAATGTTCTGGTTTTCTGAATGCCGTATAATAATAATTTAATAATAATTTCGTCTGTATAAAATTACACACAAATCTCTCTGTACAATTTTTTTAAAAAGTAAAGAAAGAAAGCACTTCTTCAATACAGACTTAATTTGCGTTAATGCATAGACGATTCGAGATTTTTAATAAAGAACAATAAACGTTGAATCTTTTTTTTTTTTTTTGTTTTCTAAGGACATTTAAATAGATAAAATGAATACATCCACGTTATGATTAGGATTTTTTCTAAAATGAATGAAGATGTCAGTTTTCTTAATGTTTTCTAATGATTTGTTTGATTTTCAATGCACTTTTATAGTAAATTACTTTACAATGAATTTCCATAGTAAAATCATTAGCAAGGAATTTACCGCATAGATGTGAGGTGATGTCCAAAAGGTTTGGACATTTAAGCATGAAAATAAATAAAATTAAAAACTACTTATCCCATACCAAAATTTCACCGTCTCCTTCAAAGCAGCCCTTTGCTCGCTGTTGAAACACTGACTCATAAAGAGTGCTGCTCACAAATGATAGCGCTATAAGTCTGTACAGATTACATGCAATGTTCAAATTCCTTGAACTTTTGGGTAACACCTGATATAATCGCCTGAAATTAAGGTAAGAAATCTTACCTTAATTACTGACTATTAACAATCATTTCTTTTCCTTAATTTTTACTAAAATACATATAGGCCAACATTTGATAAACAAACTTTAGATAAAAAAAATCCAGAAATTCTATGTTTAATCATGAAATATCCATCTAAAAATCAGAAACATCAGTTTTTTTAGTGTCTAAAGTAAAATGAAAAAGTAGCGATAAAGTGTGGGCAGTAAAACAAATCCGAAACCTTAATTATCCATACCAGATTCATAGGGGTGGCGATACTAAAATGCAACTATGAATATTATATATATAAACAAATATTTTTCCCCCTGTTATCAGCGTTTACTATAACAATCTATTAAGATGTTTGGAAAATAATTACGTTTGACCAGAACGGATACAAAATAAATGTAAGTTTATTAAATATTATTTGCCAAAATGTTATCACTTCCAATGACTGCAGCTCAGTGGGGAGGTAATTTTTCGTTTCCATGTTTAATGAAATCTGGGGGTTTTTCGAAAAAGTTTGAAACGATGTTTTCAACTTTTTATTTTCTAAATGTTCTACTATTTATGAATTGTTTTAGTGATTGAAATAAATGAAAATATGTGGTTGTTAAATCTGGGGAGTATGGTGGATGTGGAAGAGTCTCCCATCCTAATGATCTTATTTTTTTTTCTCACACTTGTTTTGCAGAGTGTGTCCTTACGGTGTGATACTGAAACATAACGCCTTTTCTGTTTCCCAAACCAGAATACTTTCGGCATAATGTTCCATTCATCCAATGAAGTTGCTGGTAATAAATGTCTGTAGTGATGATCCTTCCATGTTCCAGTTGATCATAATGGAAGACAGCTTTCATTATAAAATCACCGCTTTCTTCGTAGGTAGCCATAATATCACATAAGCATTAGACGTATTTGTTTACATAAACAACACATATTAAAATAATCGGTATTGTATTTTTATAATGAAATCATTCACAATGCGTTTTTCAAGTTACATTTGACGTGTTACAGTATTTGAGTGAATGAAGCTCTTGACGTATTTGTTTAGCAAATGCTATTCATGTTATCATGCGTTATGCAAACACCAAAACTTGGATTATCTCGCAAAAATAAACATTATCTATATAAAATACTAATTGATTTCTTTTTTTTTTAATTATAATTGCTTACCTGCAGATCTTAAGTTTTCATTTTTCAAAAGCTGAAGGTGATGTTTTCATAAGATCGAGATGAACCCAAGTTTTATTACTTTACGCGGGACTTAGCTCACATTGTTTTCACCAATGGATGTTTAGCGCAAATAATTATATTTCATGACTAATCAATTTTGCTGCTACAAGCCTTCTCTGAGATCCACTTTACTCTTATGAAAATGGAGCTAAGATAGCAAAAACTAAAATCTTGCGTATGTAGTAGTAGGTAAAATTTAATAAATAAATAAAATATTTCTTAAATACTCTGGAAAGTAACACTTACTTATCATTTCCTTAACACCTCGTTAACATTAACAACTGCATTCTAGAGGACAGATCAATAAGCTAACTTCGTTTCTGTAGCTAGATACTTGGATTAGCAAAACAAAACATCAAAGACTTTGTACCAAAGCAAACGACAATCCTACGGGCACTCAATGCACTCCTCGACCACAATATAAATCCAGGAAGAAGGGCTTCGCAAACAGCTCTTTCTACCTTTCCGGTAGAAATCAGAAGAGGCTGATCCACTCCTCTAACCACTAAAGAAATAATCAAGACAACTACCTCCTACAAAGATGGAAGGGTCATATATATATATATATATATATATATATATATATATATATATATATATATATATATATATATATATATATATATATATATATATATATATATATATATATATAATATAATATATATATATATAGAGAGAGAGAGAGGCAGGCAGGCAGGCAGGGTGGGGTGGGGTAATGAATAGCGGCTTGGATTGAGGAATCGGAGAGCCGAGTTCGAATTCCAGTCGAATCCATTACATTCACTTATTGGGAAAGGTGTTAATCCTCTTCTTCTCTCTCCAGCTATGGGTAAATAGCAAGACAGACTGGGTTCTATAACCTTGGATTGCAACTGGTCTAGGAAAAGGACAACTGAATTCAAAACCTTTCGAGGGTCGTTTGGGGACCCTGTGGCACGTAGTGCACCAAGTCTTTGTATTCGGCCCTTCAAAAAGTGTGGATGGTTCTGCACAAAACCTTCACTACTATAATCAAATCTCATGTGCTGATGTCGGGCATTCAGTTTCCTAGGAACTGATCTGCTTGACCCTCATACGTCGAATTCGACGGGAGAGTCGAGTGTGTATATATATATATATATATATATATATATATATATATACACCGACGTACCGTGAGCTACGAAGTCTGTCTCACAAGAAGGATACAATCTGTATTCATAAAGAAAGAAAGAAAATATACCTTTCAAAATAACGTTCGCTCAGCGTTCATTCATTTTGAATGTAAAAACGAACATTCTGCGTCAACCTCCACACGTATTTGCTAATGCTCCTCTCACCAGCAGCGGTTTCAAAGTACGCTACGTAAAATTTTGTCTATTATAATTCTTTTTATGATGGTTTGTACGAACTCACAACTTCAACGAGCCGACGCACTTGCCAACTCTACTGCGTCAACTGGATCGACCTACGTGTAAATTTAAGCTTTGTCAACTATCATGAATGTGATACGTGTCTTGCTAAGCCCAGTAAATGACACTATTTACAAGTGGTAGTAATAATAAATTTATTTATTTTTTTATTCCAAGAGTTATTTGGGAATTCGTTCTTTAATATTTATGCTGGTCCTACAAAATTTCTTCCGATCCATTTTACAGCCTTCCCAAAGGCACCATGGAAAGAGTGTCTCTCTTTTATCCGGTAGTGCAAGGCAGAAAATAATGGTAAAACAGAAATTTAGAAACATATCGCAATACTTGTTTATTCATCAGTTTATACGTGAAGCTGTTCTCATTTATTTCTCCGTGTCCCTTCTCAACAAAGAAAGGCACACAGCATTGAAATCAACACTCGCTTGACATTTATTTCGTCAACACCTGAAAAAAAAAAAGGGTCACAGAACGCATAAATCGAAAGGACCCGGGAACAATATAAATAACATTTAAAATGAATTTAATGGACCAAATAACTCTTGGAAGGGAAATAACTCTTCTGAAAATTATAAGTAATAAATTATTTGTTATTTTATCATCGTTTTTTACTTTCTCACTAGGTACACTGGACTATTTTACTACAAATTGGTGACCCTGATAAAGTATCGACAATAAAATCTTCCTAGATGGCATTGAAAAGGAAATCAATACAGTTTAATTATGCTGAAATAGAGATTTTAATTTTATATAGAAATTTTATAACATGACTGAGAATATATATTATACAGCAAAAAATCCAAAATGACCTCAAACTAGCATTGCTATATGCCAGCTATCCTCAGCCCAAGACTGTCTTTTTTCCAGACAGTCATGGTCTGAGGATAGCTGGCACATAGCAGTGCTAGTTTGAAATAGACTATACCCACATGAAGTAATTTTAGATTTTTGCTGTATAAAATATAGGCTCTGTTATAATAAATACATTGAACTTTCTATTTTAATATCTGATATTACTAGGATCTACCAGGATTATATACCAACGGATCTATTACCTGTACTATATATATATATATATATATGTGTGTGTGTGTGTGTGTATATATATATATATATATATATATATATATATATATATACACACACACACACATACACAGTTGAATATATGAAGAAATATTAGTATCAGGGAAGTATTAGTTATAAGAAGAGTTACATTGCTAGCTATGAAATTATTGGTTAGAATCTCTTCAGTTTAATTCTTAAAGTTATTAATGTCTGGTCATCATTGACAACGTATATAACAATTTGTTTTTATGGTTATTATACCTCGGCGGTAAAGTAGTTATGGAATATAGAAGAGTGGTTCTTCCAAATGTTCACTTAATCACTCTCTTGTTTGTCAGTCGTTATGGCATGTCAGAGACAAGACAATAGTGAAAGCGGACGGGGTTTGCTGAAAGTATTAGTGCTAAGTGAACACAGGCAGCCTCAATCGAATTTTGCCGATTTCATTTTCTATGCTGACAATCAATACGCTACTTTACACATTTATAAACATATAAATGTTCTATTCGTTTATTTAAATAAAGGAGATCACAGTGCATTGTATGAAGATTAATAGCTTCCGCAATATATATACTTTCTGATAATCCCTGATGAGTGGACGGAGTAATTCCCGGTCTGTGAAACTGGAGTCTGATGATGCTGATGGTAATATCACTCAGCTAAGTGACAAATCTTATATATATATATATATATATATATATATATATATATATATATATATATACACGGTGCGATCGCTAAATTGACGCCATTTTTTATTTTGCGCATATTGTTTTATTTTGTCGACTGCACGGTCAGTACGGTCAGTTGGGCGCCGTCTATGAGAAAAGAAGCACAATGATGCAATTCACACCGCCAGAAATTTGGAAGTGGCATGGTGCAATGCTTGGCATTCGCTCCGGAAGCTCCAATACGAACATTTCATCGTGTTTGGGTGTCAATGTGAGGACAGTGCAGAGGAACCAGAAATAATTGGTGTGTCTAATTGTGATTACGAAGGTACGGCAGTTTCGAAAACTCACTCTGATCATTCTGTTAAGAAAAGAGCTTCCAAACTTGGTGAGGACCTCAGGCTTAACGTGGAGACCTACACCAAGTGCTTTGAGGAGTTATTGCTGCCCTGGGTTAAGAGGGTGGCCGCTGGAGAGCCCTATGTCTGGCATAAGGACGCTTCACCATGCGGGAGAACCCAGTCATGGCTATCAGGCAATTTCTGAGACCATATCATCCCTTACATCTGGCTACCTAACTTCTCAGACTGCAATCCCTTTGATTATTTTGTGTAGGACACAGTTGGTGATCTGAAGGCAAAGATTATGGCAGCATTCACCAACTTGAACAAGGAGACAGCCCAGAAGAGATGCAGGAGATTCCAAAATCGTCTGGAGGCCGTGGTTGAAGCCAATGGCGATTTTACTGAGTAAAGTTATCTCTTTAGTATTTCAAGATATTTTTGCGTAATTTTGGTAAATATATCAGTTAAAAAGATACGTCAGTATTGTTTTCACTTTTGCGGAATTTAGATGACAATTTATGCATCGCACCCTCTATATACGAGGTCTGTCCGGAAATATTAATATTTAAAATTAGCGACAAAGTAGCCTGCCTAAGGTAATGGCACCCAGTTCACTTCAAATTATTCTAACATATTTATCGTCCTGTAACTTCTACTTTTCAAAACAGACTGCAAAACCTGGCAGCTGATCTCTCATCTGACCGAGCTCTAACAGCCCAAATGGTGGAAAACTTTTAAACTTTCAATACTTTAAAGACAAAGCTGCTGCTAACTTTTCATCATCATCAAGCTGACCCTAAATTCCCACCAGTCAAGATGAATGGTGGCACTTTCAATTAGACTCCGTGCTTTGAGCGTCTAGTGGGACTCAATTTTATTCTAGACCTCGAGTAGAACTCATACATACAACCCATCGCTAAAAATGCTGGAGTAAAATGCTCAATTCCTTATCCCAGTCCAAAAATTTCTTGAATTTACCTGCCAGGCTCTATCTTATCAAGAGTCAGATCAAACCAAAAATGGAATATTGCCGTCATATCTGGGCTGGAGTTATCCAATTCTCTCCTTCTAGCCTTGATAGAGTTCAAAAGTGTCTACGTCGCCTTGTGAGTGATGAATTATTTTCCACCTTACAACCCCTTTTCCAAGCTACGTAACTTAGTTGTAAAGGTCTGAACTGGTGAAACTAAGATCCGCCTTGCCATGTACACTGGAACAAACCATCCTCATTCTTAGTAAGAAAGTTCCACTCCAACAGCTTCTTTTCAAGGACTATTAAACAGCCTCTCGAGAGGATGCTTCGCGAAAATTATATTCTTAATCTCTTTAAATCAAGAGTAAACTATTATGTATCCCACTATCTACAAATCTTACTCCTCCGCTGTTTGAAAAACAACCTTATCCAATAACCCTCTACATTGAGTGGTTCTTGGCTCTTGTATTCGGTGGACAACAGCATAAAAAATCTCGCCCACAATATTTCAATGGCGATTTCGGAAATTAAAAAAAAAAAGTCGCAGGGAGTAAAATCTGGAATGGCAGACTTGTGATGCGATGTTTTACCAAAAAGAAAAAAAAATAATATCATGAAAAGACGCAAAGAATCCAGTCGCACGATCATTGTGAATGCGACGATTGCACAGTACACAAACTCACTTCAATAGCATCTCACTGTCGACTGCCACTTTCTCCATAAGAAGGTGTCTGTTCACGAATGCTTGCGTGTCAAATTAAAGGCCGTGCAGCTAGTTCTCAAGATGGCTGGGTAGATTTTGGACAGACCTTGGGCTAAAACTAGGACGAGACAGAGAAGATCAACAGTGACAGTGTCACAGCGCAAGGGTGAAGTATAAATTTGTGAAACGGTTCTATTTTTTTTTCTTTTTAGTAACCACCCCATAGCGTAGTGGCTCATAATCTTATCTCATGGGCTATAACTGCTGCAATGCATTCAACCATCAGAATGCCCCACACTTGTGTCTTTGAACGAGAGTAAGCTAATTAAAGAAAACACACAAAATTGTGGGTATAAAAGTTTTAAGAGGAGTGAATGAAACTGACGATTAAGTAGAGAAAATGAATGATGTTTGTTCAAAATCAAAATATATTAAAGAATATCTCAATTTCTTCGGGAATATATATATAAAAAAAAAAGAATACTTTGAATCGTTCACATTATAATAAAAATGTTAACAAATGGCGTTCTTAAACGACAATACAATATCCCTTATTATACGCGGGGAATGTGTTCCAAAACCTTCAGCAGATGTCTGAAACGGCAGATAATACTGAACACAATATATATTTTCTATATATACAGATGATAAAGTTTATAAATTAGTCCCAATAGATTAATAAAAATCAAATAAGGCGCATTGGGATAGCGAAAGATGTCTTAGAAAAGCTAAGCAAATTATTAAGAAACAGGAAAATTTCGTTAGAAACAAAGAAAAGTGTACAGAACTGCTTTGTAATATTAATCCTACTATATGGCAATGAATGTTGAACAATTTCCTCACAGATGAAGAAGAGACTTGAAGCAACAGAAATGTGTTTCTACAGAAGGATGCTGAGAATATCATGCACTGAGCATTTTAGCAACGGCAAATTTTTAGAGACAATGGAAACAAAAAAGACACTTATATTTAACATCAGGAAGAGACAGTTTAATTTTTAGGGCGCATGAGGAAGAAAGAAGGCTTTTAAAATATGATACTCACAGGACAGATTGAAGGCAAGAGGAAAATAACACATAACCTACCTGGTGGGCTTGAGCGAATGGATGGCTGAACAGGGTTTGAGAAAGATAGCCAAAATTTATTAAAAGATACAAAGGACAGGGAGTTGTGAAGAGCCATGATCAACGTCCGTACGAAACACCGTACATGGAAGAAGAATAAATGTTAGGTTATGGACAGAAGATTCGTCCTCATCGTAGATTTTAGTAACCTAGCATAAGATATTTTTCCTTAATAAGTTGACAACTTTCATCTTTTCAATTAAAGAAAGTAGTTTAGGGTTTGTCTTTAGCATATCTGAATTGCCAGCATCATTATTCGTGTATTTTCGAACCACTAGAATTTTTGCAACACATTGACGCGTGTTGAATTCCTCACAGTATTTAATATTGTTGAAGTTATCGCTAACGTTTTTGTTAAGATTTACATCCCTTACATCTGGCTACCTACTTATCCCGATAAGTTTCGTTCAGTTTCGTAAAACAATGAAATTTGAATAAGCTGATTTGTTTGAAAAATACTTTGACAAAAAATCCTACTTCATGGTAAACAATATTTTTAAAGAAAATTTTTTTCCTTTTTAACAGCGAAGAATAAATTCTTATGATTTCTTACTCTTGAGCATGCAACATAAAACTGGCCATTCGTAAATATTTCTTTCTGGAGCCAAATTCCAACTTTTTGAAGCGTTTGACCTTGTTATTTGTTTATAGTTTTCGCAAACGCTGGGTGAAGTGGAAACTGGTGCGTGTTAAAAAAAGTAGTCAAAATCGAGTTGTTTTCGCTCGAAAACAACTGATTTCATTTAGTACATGTAGCTTATGTAAAGTCATATAAAAAATGTACTTTTATCCCCTTACCTGTTTTCACACCTCCTCAAAATTTGTTTTCGAATGTCAATATATGATTATTTTAGAGGGTGTGACGGACGGACGAACTAACGGAAGTCACAGAATTTTATATATAGAATATTAGGTACAACATTTGTTTATTTCTAGGATTGACCACTGGAAAATAAAACTGCAGGAAGTGAAACTGTGGAAAGTGGGAATGACTGGAATTTTTGCAAATTCCTTTACAATATTGACCGTGTAAATATCTAGTTCAAAGTGAAAGTCCCATGTGCACAGAGGACAAAGGACCAACAGCTACCAAAGCTCCTTCAGCATTTCCCCTTTGGTGAAACCTCAGACGTCAGGGATTAACCTTGATCCAACCCCTTGAGAAAGGTAACAACAAGAGGCGGGGGGAGGGCGATCCCCTGGAGTTGAGTACATTATACTCAATTTTATCCCGATAAGGTTCTGGCTAGTTCAGGTAAAGATATATTTATCTGAACGCTCACTAGAACATGGAACATGAAGACGGGTTTAAAGTAAGAGTCCGCGCGTATATGGAACTAAGGGTAAAAGTAGTCAAGCACTCAGAATTTTCCCTTTGGATACGCTTCAAATACTAACTAACCCTCATTATCCATGGGAGAGGAACTATTTGTGGGGACGTCCCCGCCCCTTGAGACTGGCCTGTGCATTTCATTTTATTTCAGATGTAATTCTGTCGTTTTGGCTGGCTAATACCAGTTAAGTAGATTTTTTTTAATCATTTCACCCCAAGCAAGGCAATAAAACCACTAAGGCGGTTACTAAATGTGAAAGAATATGAAAAAAAGAAAAAACTTTGTTAGAGAGAACAATAAAAGAACAGGAATTAAGATAAAAGATAACGATTGACATTACATTTAAATTTGTGAAGATGAAAGTTGATTAGAAAGAAAGAGGTTGGAAGAGAGTTTCATAAGCGAGAAGTGCGAAGATCTTAGATCTTTCAGCATTCACTGACATACAAGAGGACAGATATCACATAGTAGTTTAGTACTCTTTTCCTTGTTTCTAGCGAAATTTTCCTATTCCTTAGTACTCTGCTTAGATTTTGAAAGGCATCTTTTGCTATCCCAATACGCTTTCGGATTTCAGTGTCGCTCTTTCCATTCTCTGTTAAAACATTTCCCAGGAATTAAAATTTCCGCACTTTTTTGATTTTGGTATCGCCGATTTGCAATTCGCACTTTGGACTCATCCTTTTGCTAACAACCATGGATTCTGTTTTCTTCCAGTTGATGTTTAATCCTTTCTTCTTGCTTTCCTTCACTACCTTCTGTAGGAGTTTTTGTAGTTTTCTTTCTGTGTCTACTATTAATACTGTGTCATCTGCATACTTTATGTTGTTAAGAAAATCAATATTAGTAACAACAATTGGGTGCAACTGAGGCACATCCCCAAATGAGGGGTTAACAATTTGAATGAGGAGTGGCCCTGAAAAGGGACATTTTTGCGTTCTCAATCTTGTTTCAGCATCACGCGCAGCAGCAGTTAAAGAGGCGTTTCTCCTCATCCTATGAGTCCTTTGATCAGCAGTTTCAGCCTCAAGCGCAGAAGCGTTCAGGTATGCTTTTTTGGAAAGCCGATGGCTACGTTGATCTTCGGACTCGGTGACTCTGATTGAAGCATTCCGAGATTTTGAGACAGGCGAACTGAACGTTCTAAAGACGTTATCCCTTATTCGCATGGCGGACCTGGCAGCAGCGATTTTTCTTCAGTGGCATGTCTTAGGCAAGTATGAATTGTCAATTTTTTTTTGGTTTGTTTGTTTTGGTTAGGATTGGGCTTATAGCCCGATACAGAGTTAAAGGGAGATTTTGATGTTCTATGGAGGGAATTGTGTGGGCAAATACCAGAAGAGAACGCTGAAAAGCTACAGAAATCTCTAAGCTCGAATAACTTTAGTAAAGGTTGGAAAAATAAATGTTGAGTAATAAAAAAACAAAACAAGCTTATTTATTACTATAGTGAATGCAATGCAAAACTGACACGAGAATAAAAAAAAAATTAAATTGGAACGGCTATAAACGACAATGAAAGCAACGCCTTGAAACTGTAGTAGTAGGCTTTATGCAACTGAAAAGGTAAGCTCACATGAGAGAGATTGAACACATGGTCAAGAGAAGGGGAACGTGTAAGCAGTGCTGGACGTACAGAATTAGAAGCGGAATTAAGCGGTAGCAATGAGCTTAGGACTGCGTAGACAATCAGCATGACACAGCGACATTCGATCGGACGTCTAAAGGGGCTTCATGCAGTCAATAGGCAACTAGAACAGCTATCGCGTTCCGCAGGTCATGTGTATGCGCGTGTGTCAGCGCGTGACACAGCACGTGTTGCAGGGCCACACGTACACGCGTTGCTGCACGCGCTAATTATCAAGATCAGCAGCAATCGATGTCAGCGCGTGTGTGGAGGTGTGAATCATGCCCACACAGTATGAGCTAGGATTGGAAGGTTATGTGTGAAAAAGTAATATTAGGAAATGTATTAGGCGAATGAAACTGAGAGAATATGAACAAACAAAACTTGGTAAATGGACACAGAGTTGCAGAATGAGTGGGTTTACTCGCATGCAGGAAGAATGGTGCCTAAACATTGAGGTAACGGAGGCACATCACTGATGTCTTGCACCTGTAAAACTTATTTTAGGTTCGCTACAATTGAGCGGAAAATGACGAAAATTGACGAAAATAAGATGTCCTTGACAAAAGTTATCTTGCTTGAGGCATCTTCACCCCACCTCCAAAAATGTTATTTTGCATGCCTGTTGCCTCGTGAAGCCGCGCATTGAACACGCCTGCAAAGGCTACTTGACCCTCTGTTCATTGCGCATCTTTTGCGTTAGATTTCAACAACTCTCCAAATTGACTGTACGTTGGTTTTTTTAACGGAATTAAATTTTGCCTTTCATTTTTGCGCAAAGTGTAAAAAATCAGTTTTTTTCGATTTTTCACCTTCAAGATTGTAATTTTTTCCTAGCCAATTCCACCACTAAAGAATTATCTATCAAACAAAAAAAGAAATTCATCGAAATTGGATGAAAATTGTGGAAACGCACAAACAACATCCGATCACACATATTAGGTTGGTGCAAAAATAATGACGTAATAATGTCGTTTTTTGATGTATTTTTTAACGTCAAAAAACGACATTATTACGTCATTATTTTTGCACCAACCTAATATATACATATACACACACATTTTGAGAATTATAGATATAAAAAGATAGAAAGACACGTCTACAGAAAAAAAAATGTAGTAAACCCCTTTATCCGTGGGAAATATGTCTGGTTAGATGCAGACACTACAGATGCTACTGTGGAGGGGGGATCGATAAATTATAATTAATATTATGTGATGAGAAAAATATTTTAAACTATTGACGATAGTGGTTATATAAAGTAATATCATTTTTTTTCAGTCGAATGCTTTTGTTATATCTGTTATGGTAGATAGAATGTCTTCATTTGTTGAATTAGAATTTTATTAAAGTATGTTACACGAATTTCAGCAGTCAATTGGTGCAAGGAAGCATTTTAGGACCAGATGGTAAAATGCCGAACAAATGAAGCGTTTAAACAAAGAAACGTACAAATTGTCAGAAAGTAACGAATCATTTAAGGACTAGCATAAAATAGAGGCCATGAAGCGTTTGAAGACTGAAACGTGCAAATTGTCAGAAAGTAGAAGTAATAAAGCATTCAAGGACAAAATGTCACATTTGACTTAAAGTAGAAAGGGACATTTGAAGAACTAAACGTGCGAAACTTCATAAAGTATAAGTAATCATTGAACGACCGAAACATGTCAACTACAACAGAGTAGAGACAATGAAGACTTTAAGAACTAATGAATTATTTAATCACAGAAGCGTACAAAATGGCACAAAGTAGAATTAAACGTTTTAGGGCCGAAACGTGTCAACTCCAACAAATTGGATATAATGAAGCATTTAATGACTTAAACGTGCAAATTGGCACACATTAAGGAATCAGTTATGGACTAAAACGTTAAAATTGATATAAAATTGGGCACAATGAATAATTTAATGAGTGAAACGTGTAAACATGCACATATTAGAAGTAATGACGCGTTTAAGGAACAAAACGTGCACAAAGTAAAATTAATGAAACATTTTAAATCCAAACAATTCAAAACGGCAGAACGTGGATAACACAAACCGTTTAAAGATTGGAGCGTTCAAAATAGCACAATGTAGAAATAATGAAACATTTAAAGACCGCAACGTGCAAATTGATACAACTAGTAGTAATAATGAGTTATTTAATGACCGAAATGTGTAAAATAGCACTCGATTAGCTTGCTAACGATTGATTTATAGCTAGTTTTCAATATTTACGACATTAATTGTGCCTAGCAAAGTCATCCCAATAGGACATCCTAATATGTATCGCAACTGCAACAATTTTACCGTTTTATTGAAACTACATTGATAGTTATTTCATTATGGAGAGCCGCCCAACTCAGTTGTGATCTTAAGTAAAAAAAAAAAAAAAAAAAAAAGCATTAATATTTTTCTCAGAATTGAGAGATATATTTCTACAATATTGATATTTGCTCAGCCTTGTTTCATCAGTCATAAATCTAGAATTGTTGAACATTCATTGAAAATCATACGCATTCCAGTTAGGGCCAGCGGGTCTTACCCACTGACCCGTTCGCGTTCCCACCCCCGTTGTGGCTTCTGTTATTTTTTCACTACTGTTTTATGGCCATCCGCCATTTTTAAAAATTATTTTCAAACTGACGTTACATCAGTCATCAACTAATAATAATATACATTGTGTATCTGCATGCTGGGTGCGATTCGTACTACGCAAGAATTCTTGGCGAGGTTGAAGCCCCAATGAGGCTAGTTTCAGCAGCGTTTTTTTGTTGTTGTTTTTTTTTGCTTTTAGTGCGTTTTACTTTTTTCGACTTAAGTTATATTGTCAATCATCAACTATAATAATCGAAGGGCCGGTGCTTACTACGCCAAACCTTTCAACTGCGTGCGGGCCCCCATGCCTATTGGAGAGGGATGGGGTGGGGGGCAAAAATGCTAATTTTAGTAGCGCTTATATTTTTTAAATTGTAATTTGTTTTCTGGACAATAGTTTTAAATCACTTAAGAGGGTAATATATCTCGGATAAAATCATTATTTATCCTGAGATTATTCACTAAGGAAGATCTCTGATATTTTTTTTTACTTAATTAAAATAAAAATTTTAATCCCTATTTTTTATATTTCTAGAAAGATAAAACCGAGAATTTGATCGTTTAAAAAAATAAAAATGTTTAAAGATTTCAACAAATGAAAATTTTTCCCGAAAACTGAAATACTGTTTTTAAAACAAATTTTTAAGACAATCTTTTGTAAAAACTTAAAAATATTCTAGGAATCACATGAACTCAAATTATTGTATTTTGCGTATGATCTACTTAAAAACAAGGTTATATTTTATGTATGCCATACACACTATCTTTCCCCTATCTCTTTGTCTTTAATACACACTTACCAGAAGTAGTAAAACAATAAACTCAGAGACATACAAGACATCTAAAACAGAGCCGGATTTATAAAAGGACAAACTGGAAGGATTTGGCTGAAGAGATTTTTAAATGAAATTTTAAGTCATTAATTGGATACCTGAATAATAGTTTGACACTATTGATATTTTCCAGCCATTCTAACGTATTTATTTTATGAAAAAAGAATGTTTTATTCAAATCTATAAAAAAATACATCATTGATTTTTTTGTTACTAACTTTTGAAAAATTATAAAATACGTTTAAATTTTTTCAAACGAAAAAAAGTTAAAAAAAAAAAATTTAAACGTGTTTATACTTTTTCATTAGTTTCACTTGTCAATTAAAATAGTAAAGAAGTGCGGATTATTTTGCTTCGAAGAAAGGTTTTGTCAAAAATAAATAAATAAATAAAAACATTATATAACGCAGCCGGCCTGGCTCGATCCTGTGTTGTTCCCACACTGATGGTTATCTGCTTTCCGCTTCGTTCCTTCATCTGCTTCTGTCCTACATTGTGTTTCTTGATTACAGAGCAGTGAAGATCGTACTTGAGCGCTGGATCGAACCGCGGCGGATCCGTGATACAAAAAGACAAAGAATGCTTCCACTGGCGAAAATAAAAATAACATAACAAAGTAACGAAGAATATCGGGTTAATTTTCAATTGGTTTATATGGTTTTCTTTTTATACAACAAAATTAACCCTTCTTCCCGTTAAAGTCTCTATCGTAACACTTTGTCTTTTTCTTCTAAAACTTGGAGCGGGTTCACTCAACAAAGAAAGAGGTCGGTCGGGAATTCTCTCGGCAGCAAGTCACCCGGGGTTCAGTCAGCAGCTCCTTCACCCACTACCGTCTCGTCTCATCTGTGTTTCTTGCCGTCACTCGCTTCAACTGCTGAGTCGCTTAAACGATCTGTTTATGTGTATTTCGTCCGACTCCCACCGCACTTAGGACTCATCAATATTCTTATCAATGAATTTTTTTCTCCAATTTTGGAGAAACGACACTGACTTTCAAACAAAGCTGTCAGTTATTCAAAACAATACATTCTTCGACAACAAACTTTGTTTATCATTCCTCTCTATATCCTGATGGCAATCGGCCACGTTACTTATTCAAAATAATAATTTTTCCGATTACAAACTTTGTGTCTATAAATTAATTCTGTGGCCTTGACGTCAAAGAATTTCCTTTGTTGTCGATTTTCCAATATGACCATAAAATTTTCTACCCATTTTGCATGTATACAAAACGACACACCAGATTGTTTAGATTACCGGCTTTGCGAATTCTAACAATTCCATTTGTCTTTCGGCTTACATTTTACATTCCTATTCTATTCTGCGTTTTTAGTTACCAGAAAGAAAAAAAAAACTCCCTTTTTTTCATTGCTTCATATTTCAATTCATGTTTTCACATTAACGTTTTTAATCCTTCCAATTTTCCAATTCCAATAAAGAGGTTTTCATATGAACCCTTTTAATCCTAATTTCATACTACATAGTATCACAATAATGTCACAATTAAACTTCAATTTTCAAAATCTTACGAATTTTTTCTGAAAGATTTTTTTTTTTTTTTATCATTTCATTATTTATGGCATAAAGTATTTATTTATAGAAAACTGTTGGAGAAGCTTCGGAATAGAGGCTAAGATTTTCGCCTACCATAAATGGCTAAAAATTATGAGATAATAATTGCTATTTAAAGAAATGATTTTATTAAGCTGAATGTAAATTGGAGACTTTTTTCGATTACAGTGGTTTGTAAGTTTGACGTAGTACACTTAGAGACACGGCCTTACTTCAAAAGAAAGAAAAAAAAATTCTTTCTCCTATTTTTCTCTCTCTCTCACAATGTAATTATTGATTTTTTTTTTTTTTTTTTTTGCAACACAGGAACAGTTGAACTGTTAAAACATCTCGCTGAAAATCTACAAATGCATTTATGTAGCTATGAATCGTATTAGGAAACATTTTTTTTTTTTTTTTTTTTAAATTCAGTCGGGGATGTTTTTTCATGTGTTTTGATGGAATATGTGTAAAACTTTTTTTTTTTCAATGGATATGCGTGCGCGATTAATTTTTTTAGAAATATAAAAATTTGCGACTTAAACATTTATTTCGAATAAAATTTTATTATGAAAATATTGGTATTTATTAAAAATAAAAATAAAAACAAAACTATCCATTATAAAAGTAAATAATTAATAAATATATACTGAAATTTTCATTTAAATTGAATAATTTTCTGATTTTAGGTAATTCCAAAAAAGCGCTGTCCTTCCTGACCTAATTTACCTCCCATGGTTTGTGACCCCTAGGTTGGGAAACTTTGAAATCAACATGTATTACAGATGGGGCCCTGTATCAAAGTTTCGTGGCGGGGAGTGGGGAGACCAGCCTTGATTTCAGTTATCAATGTCTTCTAGGCTCGTCTGCTCACCACCGTGACAAACAATATTTTTTATCAATTTTTTTCACTTGACTGACCTCTCATTAATTTTGTAGAGGCTAATTGCACTGAAACTATTGTTTTCACACTAATTTAACTTTTATAAGAAATTATTGATGTAACACACAAGGCAATTTTTTTTTGTGAACATCAATGAAGTTTTTTTTTTGTCAACATGGAAATGAAAAGTATGAAAAATGTCTCCAACGAACATTGCCTTTCTTCAGTAGAACTTTCTTGTGTTCCTTAAAGTGACGCTTTGAAAGCGACAAATATAGATCGGAATCACACATGCAGTAGTTGCAGCTGGTGTGGGCGCCGATGCCAGTGAGAGACACAGAAGCAGCAGCAGCAGCAGCAGCCGAGACTTTATAAAGGTTATAATCGGACGAACGTTGAAATAATCTTCTTAGAGACTTTACGCGGCCACGCACACATTTTTTTTTAAATTCTCAAGAAAGCAAGAATTAAAAAAAAAAAAAACACACAATCGAAAGATAATTGTGAATAAAAAAAACAAAAAAAAAACAAAAACAAAAACTCCTATATCTTTAAGTTTTTTTATTGAATCAAATTCAACAATGTTTCGAAGACTCGTGCATCAGGCCCAAGAAATGTTTGCCAAGAGGCTTCGACCCGCTTCTGCTCTTCCTCAGACAGACGGAGAAATTTTTCAAGAACTGAATCAAGCTTTAGATACGGAATCTGAACGTAATGATATTCTTGACTGGTCAGAATTTGAAGGCGTCTTCTACTCAGGTAGGACCTTTTTTTTTTTTTTTAATTATTTCATTTTCACACTTGTAGTAAATGATAGTTTATATAGGAGATCAAGTGACAGCAAGTAGTCTCAATACTCTCCTCAGTGTTCTAATTGCTTTCATGGTCTCTATTCTTGCTAGAATTTCCAGTTTCTCGGTTTGAATATCTGCCCCAGTGTTCCAACAACGATCGGTACAACCGTTACGTGCATATTTTTATAGTTCTCTAGTGAGATCCAGCTACTTAACGTTGCTTATAATTTTTATTGTTATTTGAATTACGTTGCCTTATAAACAGACAAGTCGAAGTATTAAATACTTGTTACTTTGAAACTTATTCATCTATGTGCCGTGTCCTTTCAGGACGTTGGCGATTATGTTTCTCCACAATTTCCTGTCCATTGCAGCGCTTAGTAAATTTTGTGCTTTTGTTATCGCTCCGAAACCCTGTTTTGCCATCCATTTACACAAACACATTGGGTAGTTTATGTGCTGTTTTCCTTTATGCCTCTTGCCTTCAAAATGACCCGTGAGTGTCAAGTTTTCCAAGCCCATTTTCCTCATTATGTGGACTAGAAATTTCAACTGTCTCTTCCTGATGTTAATTATAAGTGTCCTTTTTTGTTTTCATTGAGGGTGAGAGAATGAGAAAAACATTATTAATGATATGAGAAAACATAAGGAGCAGGGCCGGCATCGGCTTACCCGCGAAAACCCTGACTTTGGCATTTTTTGGTCCCGTTGTGGCCAATGCCATTTTTCCGGACTGATTTATGGCCATTCGCCATATTTTAATTATTTTTAAACTGACGTTACATTGTCATTCATCAACTAATATACACCGTGTATCTGCATGGGCGGGACGGTGCGTACCACGCAGGAACCCCCGAAAAGTTTGGAGCCCCAAAAGTCTAATTTCAGCAGCGTTTTTTACTTTTTATACTTTTTACTAATTTACTTCTTTTCTAATGACGTTATATTGTCAATAATTATCAACTATAATAATCGACAGGACCGGTGCTTACCGAACCTTTCAACCGCGTGGGGGCCCCATGCCCACTGGGGAGCGGGGGAAAAGCGCTAATTTCAGTAGCGCTTATTTTTTAAATTGTAATTTTCTTTCTGGACAGTTCATTGGAATCAGTTAAGAGGGTAATATATCTCAGTAAAATCATTTTTAGTCCAAGATCATCCACTAAGGAGGATTTTTGTGTTTTTGTTTTTTTTTACTAATAGTAATAATACAAACCAGAAGTCCACGGCTAGTAATTAAAATAAAATTTCGAGTCCTTACTTTTAAACCGAGAAAATGATATCGCTTAAAAAAATAAAATAAAAATAAATAAAATAATAAAAAAATAAAAAAGGAAATGTTTAAAGATTTCAAACGATGAAAAAAAATTCCCCAAAACTGAAATATTGTTTTTAAAACAAATTTTAAGACAATCCCGTTTGGTCTATTTTGTGAACATTTAGAAATACTCTGGTAATCACATGAAGTAAAATCATTGCATTTTGAGTATGGGCACGAGGAAGTGTAATTAAAACCCTACTTATATATATCATGTGTGACACACACACACACACTATCTCTCCCCTGTCTTTAATACACACTTACCAGATGTAATAAAACGATAAACTCAGAGACACGGAAGACATCCAGAGCCGGATTTATAAAACGACAAACTCGAAGGTTTTGGCTAGATATTTCTGGATGATATTTTTCGGCCGTCTAACGTATTTATTTTATAAAAAAGAATTTCTTATTCAAATCTATAAAAAATAAACTACATTGATTGCTTTTTCTTTTTGTTACTATTGAAAAATTAAAAATATAAACGCGTTTAAATTTTTTCCAAACCAAAAAAAGGTTTGAAAATATTTAAACTTGTTTGTACTTTTTCATTAGTTTTTTTACTTGTCAATTTTTTGAGATTTGTTCTTTTGGAGCAAATGCATGAGAAGACTAAGTGAAAGAGACGCTAAAACCATGTGTAAATGTAAATTGCGGATTATCTCATTCATCAAACGTTTATGGAAAAGTTCTATCCCTAGCCTACCACAAACCCTAAATCCCCGAGTTGATCCTAATTTTTCCGTCAAACGATCGGCAAAATAGTAAATACATCAAGTCCTTGTCATGCATTAGCACCTATTATTATTATTTTTTTTTTTTTTTTTTGTTGGTAAAGAAAATTCAGTTTGACGGTGATGTTTTTTCATGTGTTGGAATCTTTGTAAGACTTTTGTTTTTCAGCGGAGATGCGTCGGCGATTAATCTTTATGGAAATGCAAATTATTTGCGAATCAAACTTTTTTTTTAGTAAAAAAAATCTTATTCATTAAAAGTAAATAACTAATATGCACCGAAACTTTCATTTAAATTAATAATTCCTTGATTTTTGTTATTTAAAGAAAAAAAAAGTGCTACCCTTCCCTCCCAATTTTCCCTCCAGGGTTTGTGGCCCTCAGGTTGGGAAACTTTGAAATCTATATGTAGTAGAGAGGTGGGGGCCGTATCAAAGTTTCCGGAGGTTTGCAGGGAGAGAGAACAATAAGAGAACAGGAATTAAGAAGCCAGAAGATTACGATTGATATTGCATTTAATTTTTGGAAAACCAAAGTCGGACAGAGTTCCACAAACCTACAAGGAGTTATTCAAACATATTTTTTTAAATTTACATTTAAATTGACTATCATAATTTTTAAATGGAGAAAAATTTTAAATTAACACATTTAGTGGGATGGGGACGGAGTTAATGCTTATGGAAAAAATGACCTTGTTTTTATTTTTGTGCAATTAAAATACAATAACTTGCTGATGACAGCATAAAAGGAGAGGGTAGATTCTATGGTTTTACTATTATGAAGAGTTGTAAGCAATCAAAGCAATTGTGAAAGACAACCGTTCTTGGTTTCAAGTGAGTATTTTAATCAAATCGTAAGAATTAAGGACACCCCAACCTCGTAAAAAAAAAAATTGATATAACTTCACGATTGGATGCAAGATTTGCATCAAAAAATTCTTTTGAAATTATTGTAACAGTGATGTCTGAGCTAGAACCACGTTATAGAAATCTATTTAAAAGTATCTTTAAAATTATATGAAAACTATTCCCTTTCACTCTTGGGTTTCATACTGATATAATTTGGTTTTCTCAATTCACAAATTGTATCCCTTATTAAAAATATCCCTTCTTCCTTTTCTTATTAAGAAAACATTTCACAATATGAAACCATAAATTTTTAACAAAACAAAGCCGCAACACTCAGTAAAATTGGTAAATTTCATTAATTTCAAGCTAAAAAGATCTTCACAATGTAATACAAAGTTTATTATTTTACTGTGTACATTATGAAATGCTGGCATAATACCCGTAAAAAAGGATTATTATTTTTGTATGTATCGATATTTCCGCCTAGGATCAGAGTGTAGCACCTGCTCTCTCTCTCTCTCCCTCTTAAAGTTAGAAGAGAAGTCAAGTCCCGGAGTGTTGCAGCACCTTTCACATTACCCTGAAGAAGGAGGGTTGGTGGATACCGACATCAACGTGACAGCATTTTCGATAACAGTGATTGATTAATTATCTAATCAACCATTTGCAGGTTATTTAAAGCCAAAAAATATTTTTTTAGATTGTAATGATTTAGTGATACAAGTCTTACTAATTAACCCATAGATGGAGGAAGAGAGGCGGTTCCATACCTTCCCTTAGGGTATTTTGAGCGTAAGTAAATATAACGAAGACAACCGGAATAGCATAAAACTGAGTTGTATATAAACTAAAAACAAGGAGTCCTCAATTTCAATAAAAATGGCCGCAAGTCAATGCCACTACAAAATCACAAAAAGAGCTTTACTAAATAATAAAAAACATCACTTGTACAATTTTAAGAGCAGCAGCTACCAAAAATGGATAGTAAGTGGAACTCGAACAGAAGATGATATGCACAAGCTATTAACTTTCAACACTACCAAAAACAAATAGTTTGAAAGTTTGAAAATTCCTATCACCATTAGAAAGAGGTTTAACAGTGAACTTGAAGTTTAATTTCTTCAAAATACTACGAAAGCCGTTTGCTGCAAGAAGCCCTCGTTGCATAGATAAAATAACTTTAGTTTCATTCTGGATGTTACTTGATATATCGGTTTATGATAATCATAAAATTAGCTTTTTTCATTCAGGAAACATTCGGAATTTATCATGGTTCTCCATGCTTTCTTTTTTCTTTTTTTTTTTTAAATATCGTTAAACTATCATAACACTTGAGCTTTAAAAAAATATATGCGGAAAATATTTCTTGGGTTTTGGAGTTGTAGTATTTGGCAACAAAATATTACCCAGGCGCCACAGACTGCCAAGAAGACTTGTAGCTCGCTTAACTGCATAATATTGTATTAGGTTGGTGCAAAAATAATGTCGTTTTTTGACGTTCAACTTCAAAAGAAAAACGACATTATTTTTGCACCAACCTAATAATAGAAAATATAAATAAAAGTCGGTCTTATATGGCATTAAATATGGCATATGCACATTGCTTTCATGACGATATATTTGAGTGTCAGAGGGCAAACACTAAAATAAACAGTCTCCACACACCTCAGAAAGAAAGTATTGATGTCATATTAAAATTCAAATATCTTGGTAAACATGTACTTTTCCTGACATATACCACGGTTATTAACGGAGAACAGAGTAGGTGTGGACAAACTTTTCTCTAATAACGACTTTACGCCCTAGGCAATAATAAGTATAAAATATAAAAGTTGTCACACCTATTGTCAGCCTTGACAGTTGCCAACACCATTAGAAATCAAATGAAAATTTTAAAAAAGATAATTTTAAAAACACATGTAAAATGTTGCGAATACGTTTAAAGGAGAAAAAAAATGAGAAAAACAATCGTAAAAATTTATTTTAAAACGAAATGAAATTTTTACAATTTAAATATCTGTCCATAATGTGTGTATAATTGAGTATAGTTTTTAAAATCATTTTTAATGCGTATATTTTAATGGAATATTTTAATGTATCAATTTACCGAGGTATTTTAATGATATTCTTTAAAATCTTAATTTAATGTCTATATTTTAAAATGTGCATTTTAAATATTTTTTCAATATTTAAATAATTATTTTTTTTTAAATCATAAAATATTTCCCTCCGCAAACGAAATTCACAAATGGTTTCTTTTGTCTATATTTTTCGAGGCAAAAATCTTCGAAAGCATTTCTACAGGTTATATTGATTTATCGATAGCTGATTTCTTCAAAACAGAAACTTATTGATTTCTCTTATTTTAAGTTTTTTTTGTTTTGTTTTAAAATCAAGAAAAATTATAAAGATATAAACTCCTCTCAGCCAGTCCCATTATTTCTTAGTTTTTAAATTAAAATTATTTTAATTTCAAAAATTTCCAGCCCACCAGCTACAATCGTTTGACTTCTCAAATTATGCAAAATGTTTTAGCAAACTTTTGACAGGTATGATTTAAATATGTATGAAGACAGAATTTGTTTGAAATCTAAGATCTCATCGCGTCGAGTGAAAAAAAATGTTACTAACCATATCAAACGAAATATTTTCTAAAAAATGAATTGTGGAATTAATAAAAACCGCGTGGAAAATTTAAACCTCATCAGAGCTGTTTCGACTTGATTTCTCATCTTCAGTATGGCTTCTCGTTTCCGAACATACTTGTCTGTTCAGGCCCATTTGTGAGCCAACCTGTGGCTTATACTGCAATTATGTTTATTGGACCTCACCAAGGTCCCATACCGTTTTGAATTCAAAATTCTGCTTCTAAACCAGTTGCCAACCATGGTTAGAGAATCTAGTCTACCCAAGATATATTGAAAATAAGAAGAATAGAGTGAAACGGCGAGTAACCTACTGAGGTTGTGTGAATTACTGGATGGCGGAGCGAGAAGAGGGCTGGTAAAGTCTCAAATGTTGCTTAGATCTACAAGGAACAGGAAGATGTGGAGGGCAATGGTCGTCCATGTCATGAAGAATAGAATCATTCTTGAGGCTAATCTAGCACAACTGAGCAGCAGCTGAGAATTCGACGAGGATCGAACTCACAACCCTAGTGAAATAGCATGCAAGGCAAACATCCTATCCATCGAACGAGTTTAGTTATTATTATTGTTTTGCTTTTTTAAATTTATTTTTAATTATTTCACCCCAAGCAAGGTAACAAAACCACTAAGACGCAAGGAGGCTACTGATTGTGAAAGATTGGTTCCCTGTGTTGCGCCAGAAAGTTTTTCTCGCCCGAGTCCATCCTTCAAATATATAAATCAACCATTTGCCCTTGCATGGAATACTGTTGCCATATATGGTCTGGTGCCCCCGCTGTTCGTCAAGGTCCTTGACAAAATCCAGAGACGGATATGCAATGTGATTGACCCTGATCTGACATCTCGTCTACAGTCACTCTCAAAGACGTGTCGTCGCCTCCTCTGTCTTTTCTACAAATACTTTCACGGTAACTGATTCGACGAGCTACTTTCGCTAGTTCCCAGACTGCATGAATTTAAATGTGTAACTCGGCTGACATCTCGATCCCACCCTTTCACTGTCGAAACAGTTAAATGTAGCCGTCTCTTCTACTCCAATAGCTTCATGTCTTGCATCTCCCGTCTGTGAAATTTCATTTCTTACTTGTTTTCCTGATAGCTATAATCTCCAACTATTCAAATGTAATGTCAGTCAGCATCTCCAGATGCCCTGGCCTATTTCCTGTCCTTCTCTTCATCCTTTCCTCCATCATGCCTCTTTACTCTCCCTCCCACTCTCTGTAACCCCTTGCGTGTTAGCGGCATTCCGCCATGCTTGGGGTGAAATGTTTAAAAGAAAAAAAAAGAAAAGAAAAAATGATATTTAAAAAGAGAGAACAATAAAAGAACAGGAATTAAGAAAACAGAAGATTTTGTTATTGCTATACGACTGCTACTAATACTACTAATAAATAATAAAACCTTTGTTTAGCCCAGCATACAGAAAGGCTTAAACATTTAAATCCAGGATCAGGTTTATTTGTGATCTGGAGGAAACTATTTTTAGCATAACTTGAATTTTAGTTCCACATCGAGATAAAATAATAGTAGAAACTATGCAAATTGAATATTTTTATATGTTAAGATCGATATCCAATCAGTCTATATGTGTATATATCTAAGGGATATACTTTTTATTTTATTTCACTGTTTTAATCCGGTAAAAGGTGTGAATCCTATTCTCCTCCCAGCTATGGGTAAATAGTAGGACAGACTGGGTTCTATAGCCTTGGACGGCAACTGGTCTATCGCAGAAAGAAATGGCAAATAATGCGGGAGAAAATCTGTCTCGTCAGTCATGTATCGAAAGATACATGATCGTCTAAGCGTGTATCACGCATGGTACGTAACTGACAGAATCGTATTTTCTCTCATTTCTTCTTCCTACTTCCTCTTTTTAAACATATTCACAACATTTCGTCTGCGTTCTTCTCTTTAAACATTTTCATTTGAATTCTATTGCATGATTTGGGCGTCTGTCAAGGCTGACAATGGATGTAATAATTTTTACACATACTGGGGGGTAAGGCCGTAAAGAGAATAGTGTTATAAATTTAAAATAAGTCATATCCCGGCTGATTTACAGGCAAATACTCAAGAGCGAGAACCAGATGTGAACGGGAAAAAGCCCCGTCACAAAATGAACATTATCTTCGTTTACAAATGTTCCTGACACTCGAGTTCCGGTCGAAAAATAAAATATTTAAAGTGCTCTATTTTTCGTCCAATAAAAATGCTTCCCTCCTAATTATACTCGCTTCGTTTTTCGAGCCTGTTAAGCCATAAAAAACGCTATAAAAGGGGTCACACGGAAGTTCAACAGGCAGTCAACAGGTGGCTACCGAAGAGACCTGTTCACAGCAGGGGAGTGCCAGCGTCAACATGTGTGAACTACTATGAGAGATCGACCTAGATCCGAAACCGGCTTGTGAACTTTACCACAAGGGAGCTGTCCCAAACCCTCACGTTCCTGTTGAAATAAACCACATAAATCTATTTCTGCTGTTGTCGTATTCCTTTCTTGCAACCATACGCTTATCTATAACACTGGTGTCAGAAGCGTACAGCAAGAGAGATATGGCCGAGTACACGAGCTTCACCCGAGCCGAACTATTTACACTCATCAAGGAACAGAAAACACTACTATTCAACTTGAAAATGGGACCAACACAGCCTTCCGGAGCTACGATACACGAAATTCAAGCCGACATAAACGACATGCTGACTGCCCTAAAATCAACTACTTCAACACCTCCCACCGCTCAAACAAACGGCGATTACAGCTTAATGATGCGCCAACAAACCATACGCGACATATTGAAGCTAGAGAGAACTTTTCACCCTGGACACGACGTCAACAGATTCATCACGGCCCTAAACAAAGCATACACAATCCACGTCACGCCAGAACTCAGTACCTATCCCAGCCTGGAATGCGAATTCGTCAAGTCTGCTAAAGATTTACTGGACCAAAGTATCTTTCAGCAGATGGTTGACTCAAAAAAGGACATCTCCACCTTCGAACAACTGAAGGAATACTTATTAGCAGCCCACGGAAGCCAGATGACTAACTTCCAACACCTCAGTCGAGCCTGGGATCTGGAACGGCGAGACGGCGAAAAATTAACAGACTTCGCGGGTCGACTTGAAAACACCCTTAGAGAGGCAGCCGTCCACATAAAAAACAAATACAAAAAAGACAAAAATACAGACTTAACAGTCGACGGACTTATTTCCATCATCGGCGCTATGCTAATGAGCGAAAAGGTGAAAATTTGGAACTCAAATCTTTAGCCACATCTCGCCAAGACAATGGACAACCACTATTCAGCCATGGGCATAGCCTCCGAAGCTCAAATATACCTTGATCGCGGCGTAAAATCCAACGACACGACTTCGCACAACACTGTGTATTTCACACAGAAACCACAGCGGTCAAACTAAAGAAACGCGCCACCCTGACCCAGCAGCCAACCAAACCTACAGCAGACGGGCCTCACCAACCCTCCCGAACATGGCCACCATCCGACACGCAGAAACCATCAGCACACACCACGAATCAGCGTGTGCAAGAACTACCTCAGAGGTCGCCCCTGCCTCCATGGACGCAACTGCCTATATCGCCACTCACCTCGCACTCGGGCACAGGCCCATATCGCCGCAACGAATGATAATACACAAGCCATAAATGATGTGGAACAGTATTTTCGCTTCGGGCAGGACGAGGTGTGATGCCTCGTTCGCCATGCCCCTACGTCAGCCATCACACCTTCAACTTTCAAGGACTCGCTCACCATTCACCGCTCGTCCAGTCCACCTTCAACTCCAGGGACATCACCTTATCTGGCGTCGCAATGCTAGACTCTGGATGCTCCACCTGCATCGTGCCAATATCTCAGTTACCCAGAGTAGCCAAGAAACTCATGACCCACTCCGACGTCGTAGTAAAAGGAATCAACGGCAGCACCACCGCCCTCGGCGAACTAACTTGCGACATCACCATCGGCAGTCGACTCACCCACATTCAAAAAGGTTAACGTGCTGGTAACTACCCAAACCACACCAATCCTGATCGGCCAAAATATCCTATGTCACAACACGCTCGATTCCTATCTAATTGACAACCAAAATGCGACTATAGAATTCAGACGCACACTTTCCTCAGGATACACAACACACACAGCCGCAATCATATCACCGTCATCGTCAACCAACGATCCAGCATATGGCGCCCAAGCGGACATCATCCAAAACCAGCCTACTATGGAACTACAGCCCAACATTCAGACACTGGATCAAAAGCTAACTTGGCTAAAGCATAACACGGGGTTATCGCTACCAAACCACCCGAACCGAGACGAACTAGAAGCCACTGCAAACTTACTCATTCGCTACGCTGACATTATCGGCACAGAAAGCAGCAGCAAAAGCACATTCATCCGACCCATCCGCATACCAACCAACGGCCAGTCTCGCAGCCAGAAACAACACCCGATAGCCCAGGCTTTGGAAGCAGACGTAGATACCGAAATTAAGCGTATGGCTGATGAAGGTATCATTGAAAACTGCAGCGACCCCAAAGGCTTCAATAGCCGCGTATTTGCCGTACGCAAGACAAACGGGTCGATTCGCGTCGTTGCTAACTTTAAAAGAACTCTCAACAAGGTCTTAGTCAATCTTGACCCTTACCCAATGCCAAGGATTGACCACTTGTTCAACAAAATCGGCAAAGGCAACAAATATTTTACTACCCTCGATCTACGCAGCAGCTACTGGCAAATTGAAGTCGACAAGCGAGACCGATACAAAACAGCATTTACATGGAAGGACCAATGCTATCAATACACGCGCCTGGCCTTCGGCCTTACATCTGCCGGACAAATCTTCTCCCGTTGCATAGCAGAAGCCCTAGCCACGGTCACATCCTGTGACAACATTTCCTCCTATATCGACGACAACCTGGTCCACGCTAGGACATTTAGGGAGTACATACTCTCCCTCGAACAATTCTTTACTGCCCTCCGAAAATTCGGACTCAAGCTGAATCCCGATAAATGTTCCTTCCTCGCACCAGAGGCAAAATTCCTCGGACACATAGTAAACAGCGAAGGATTCAAGACTGATCCAGAATACGTTCGTGCCATCAGGGAAATGAAACCTCCAACATCAAAAAAGGAATTACAAAGCCTTATCGGCCGTTTAGTGTGGATCAGACAATTCCTAGAGACACGTCTTCACGAAAAAATCAGATCAGATATGTTTTCAAAACTTATGGGTCCCATACACGAACTCAACAAGGTTAATAAACCGTTTGTCTGGACGCAAAATGCCGACAGAGCCTTCAAAAAATCAAGGACCGTCTCTCTTCGCCACCCGTCATCTCGTTTCCAGATTTCTCCAAACTTTTGACACTCACCACCGACACCAGTGACGTCGCATGCGGAGCAATCCTAATGCAAGAAGCCGACAATGGAAAAAAAGATATCATAGCGGTCGCTTCCCATACATTCAACTCCACGGGACAGAACTGGTCCACGACGGAACGAGAGGCATATGCAATAAAGTGGGCAATATTGAAATTTGATTATTTCCTACCCAACCACCCCTTCGTCATCTTCACTGACCACAGATCGCTGACATATCTGGACCAACGAGAGTTCAATAATGCCAAAATACGACGATGGCAAGAAGAAATTTCATGTTATAAATTCGTCTTGGAAGATGTTGAAGGCGAATCAAATGTATGGGCTGACATGCTCAGCAGAGGTTGCGGACATAAGAAA
Organism: Acanthosepion lycidas; assembly: GCA_963932145.1. NCBI lineage: Eukaryota > Metazoa > Mollusca > Cephalopoda > Sepiida > Sepiidae > Acanthosepion > Acanthosepion lycidas. Next base: position 29,907,165 of record OZ010576.1, read on the forward strand.
ACGAAAGCCTTGAACGACACTACACCGGCAGGCAGGACATTCGAGGTAAGCGGCTCAGACCTCCGCGTATACATCCCATCTTGGTACCTCGGCGAGTTTAACGGTTTACAGCTCATTCCCAAAACTCACACACAACGCCCGCACCCACAAGCGCGTCACCAACGCATTCTTCGCCTACCACTCTACCACCACCATCCCTACTGAGAGAATCTGCAACCACCTCGGCATCGCAGATGAACAACAGAAGGACGACGCCCTGGCAAAGATCATCAGCGCCCTCCAGTCACCCACTCCAAGCGAACCTCATATCGATCCTGACGACCACCGAGCTACGCTTTTCAAAAAACATTTGCACCAATTTTTTCTAGAACCAGGCACCTCTGTTTTGATAAGAGACAGTAAACACTCTCCGAGATTGGTTGTACCATACAAACTACGACCCAGATACCTCTACCAGGCACACGAGTGCAACAACCACTCAGGTGTTACCCGCATGCGAGAACTCCTTTCCAGCTACTGGTGGGAATTCAAAAACCGCGACATCAAAGCCTATGTCGATTCTTGCGACACGTCTGCTAAGTGCAAGGGCAACTACGGTAGACGTAGCCACTGGCCCATTGGCCACTGCAAACGAGGAAAGAGACCATTCGATCTCGTCTTTATAGACTTTGTCACAATGCCCAACTCAAAGGGAAAACGCTACATCCTAACCATCTTGGATAGCTTCAGCCGACACTTTACCGCCATACCATGCGCGAGAGACCGTGCTATCGACGCCGCCCGCGGATTGTACCAGTTCTTCCTTCGACACAGAGAGATTCCACGCATAGTATCCTCTGATCGAGGCACACACTTCACTGGAGAAGTCTATCGACAATTCTGTAACCAGATGTCAATCACGCAAGAACTTCACTGTCCTTGGCGCCCACAAAGCTCAGGAAATATCGAGAGACAACATCGCACGATGAAGAACGCACTTTATATGTTATGCGAAGACAGGAACTGTGAATGGACAGACGTTCTAAAATCTGTCGCCTCGTCCATGAATGCCACAACCAACAGCGCCACCGGTGTCTCCCCGCACTATGCCATTACCGGCCGTCACCCCAACATCGGCCTACCTACACTACACAGAAAAGAAATTACAAGCGACGATCCTGGAGCATATGGAATGCAAATTAATGCCCCGTTAAAGCAGGTTCACCACCACGTCACCCTGGCCTACGACGAAGCTGACCACAAACTTGAGACTAACTTAAATTGCCTCACATACAAGGACCCAATACAAGTAGGCAACAAGGTTTTACTTCATCGGCCACACTCAACTGTTGCCCAATCCTCTCATCTGCCCTGGATAGGAAATTACACCATTATAAAAACGAACAATATGATGTGTCAGGTGCAAAACGATGATGGTGATACAATCTGGATTCACCGTGCACATATCCGACGACTGGCTCCACGCCCATCACATCTTTCTAATACAATCCTTCTGCCTCCACCGTGTAACAGTCACCAGGATCATTCTCCTCCACATCCCTCGGGGACACATAATTCTGCAAATAATTCCATACCAAAACAAATGCCAATAAGAAGAACACGAGTTCAACTTCCCACACGTTTCAGAGACTTTATCATGAATTAATCACCCAAATATACACGAATAACACTCACTGTAAATCAGACCGAGATCTGGGGGAGCCTTGTTATAAAATAAAATAAGTTATATCTCGGCTGATTTACAGGCAAATACTCAAGAGCGAGAACCAGATGTGAACGGGACAAAGCCCCGTCACAAAATGAACATTATCTTCGTTTACAAATGTTCCCGACACTCGAGTTCCGGTCGAAAAATAAAATAATATTTAAAGTGCTCTATTTTTCGTCCAATAAAAATGATTCCCTTCTAATTATACTCGCTTCGTTTTTCGAGCCTGTTAAGCCATAAAAAACGCTATAAAAGGGGTCACACGGAAGTTCAACAGGCAGTCAACAGGTGGCCACCGAAGAGACCTGTTCACAGCAGGGGAGTGCCAGCGTCAACATGTGTGAACTACTATGAGAGATCGACCTAGATCCGAAGCCGGCTTATGAACTTTACCACAAGGGAGCTGTCCCTAATCCTCACGTTCCTGTTGAAATAAACCACATAAATCTATTTCTGCTGTTGTCGTATTTCTTTCTTACAACCATACGCTTATCTATAACAATAGTTAAATAAATAAAGATAATAGTTAAATTAATATCCCGTTAGGTCTTACAAAACTTGACAGCGTCCGAGAATGAATTATTAAAATTTTAAAATGCTCTTCCCATGTGGTCAAAGATACTGTATTTAATATGGTTGTTTATTTTGCATAATGATAACATCGAATATTAAAAAAAAAAAAAATAAAATGTATACGATATCCCTTACGTAGAATTACAAAATGTCCTACACGTGTTGTCAGTTGCATACGATATACGTATATTTAAATAAAAATGTAGCGTTCCTCTTTAAAATGCTAGGATAGAGCTAATAAAATATATTCTTTTTTTTTTCACTAATAACATTAGTATTTTTGATAATGATTAGAGATTGTCGAAAAATAATCGAACAAAAACTTTACGAACTTTGGACAGTTTTTCATCCGGATGATAACAAATTATAAGCAAACTGTAAAAAAAAAAAAAAAAAAAAAAAGATTGTCAGCGATTTTAATAATCATTTTTTGAATATATATATATATATATAATTATTTGAATTAAATTGAATTAAAGTACCAAGCTCTGTTCCATCTTCAAGCGAAAATTTTTTTTTTTTGAATCCCCAAACAATTTCGCTTGAAGATGGAACAGAGCTTGGTAATTTAATTCAAATAATTATATTGAAGTTTTCGGCTCTTGTTTCGAAACATGAGAACTCTTATGTAGCGTTGGAATCATATTTTTAAATAAATAATTATATTTATGCTCTACTTTTGTATAGAGCACTATTTTTTTAAAATAATAACAAAAATATTAAAGAACTTTGTATTATTTACCTAACGAGTTCTTTCCTATTTTCTATATATTTTTACACACACACACACATAATATATATATATATATATATATATATATATATATATATATATATATATATACATACACACACACAACTAACGTAGGTGATATGTATAGTTATTAATATATAATTTAAAGCTCTGTTACTCTATAATGAGCAATGTTTTCATTACATTAAAAATTAAATAAATATTTATTTACAAATCTGTAAATGAACGTAATCACACGCATGTATGGTTGTTTATACCTCTTTATATAATTCACATATTTCAAATTTAAAAATGCTCATAAATATACGTCAGGCTAACTGAAAAGTCAAGGTTAATTATGGAGAATGTTGTGTAATTTAATGTCTAATATATAAAAGTGAGTAAATACTGTTGTTGAATTTTGTATAATGTATTTTCACTCAGCCTGACGTACATTTATAAGCATTTTAAATTTAAAAATTCTGAAAAACTAATATTTTTTTACTTCTGTTTATAAATACTTGTTGTGATCTGATTTTTTATATATATATATATATATATATATATATATATATATATATATATATATATATATATATATATATGTTTGTGTTTACACCGTATATCCAATAAAATTTGCTACAAATACTCGATGTTAGAAAACGTTCTTTGCTTATATGTAAACATTTCAGTGTATCCTTTTCGAACTCGAATTTCGGATGCTGATTTAAAAAAAAAAATAGATCCCTCTACTTGGAAGATTGGAACAATACTCTTAACACTTATTCCTACTGGGCTACTGTAGTTTTAGAAAATATATGTATACAGTTATCTAAGTATACATAAATGCATGCATACATACGTCTATTCCTACCATCGCATTGCTGAATTTTATGATTTAAAAGAGCATTCTTTAGTCATTAACGCGAAAAAAAGTTATTTTCTGTAAGAAAAATAATCTTTTATTTCATCTCTATTGATTTTAGTCGCTCAACAACTACAATACAAGACCATGCTGCAAAGTTCTCGGTCCTATCATGGAATCTTAAAACTGGGAGATGAATAACTTTTAGAGTACTGCACATCCCTATATGTGTGTGTGTGTATCTGTTCAAATTTCTCATAATTAACCTGTAGAAAAAGACAATATGCATTAAGGAAAAACAAAAGGAAAACTGTATTTTTAGTGTCGTCATTGAATATTATCCAAACATTAATCTACGCCTAGATTTTTTCCCAATATCACCTTTCCAAACAGAATCCCGACTCTCCCAAGCCAACGTACAAAGCAAATATATCAAGAAATCAAAAGAAAAAGGTTAAATCCGTCAACACAATACAAACAATATTTCTTCACGTGAAAATATCCTCTTAAAAATATTCTCTTCAAACAATGAAAGTGACGTAGATTTTCAGTTGACCTTATGAATATATAATAGCGTTTCTAAATTCTTCTAGTTGCTAAACGACATTTTGTTGTTTAGTTTACAAATACCCTGTTTCAACAAATTCATTTCGTTTTCCTTGAAAAAGTCCACATTAGACGAAACACCTTGGCTTTAGGACTTCATCGGATTAAATTGAAAGCTTTTTCCACTTTGTCATACATTTTTTACCCTAAGATTGTTCTTGACACCAATTTGCCACTGGGCAGCATGTCACTTAAAGTTTACCGCTGTCGGAATCTTCTCCACAATGACAGACGGACCGCTAGAGGTCCACCGGTGGCTGCTACCAGAGGACTGCTAACGTTGCCATCGGCAAACTGCAAGCGGGCCACTAGCGGCTTGCACGTAGGATATATGATGAACAAGTAGGAAATCTTTATAAATTTGACACGTTTCGCTATTTATTTAGCTTCATTTCAGAAATTTCTGATGACGCTAAATAAATAGCCAAACATGTCAAACATACGTCTTAATCATTTTGTCAGATATTATCCATTTTTCAACTGTCTCCCTCATTATATATATATATATATATATATATATATATATATATATATATATATATATAAACTTCATAAGAGCTAAAGTCCGAGTTTTGCAGAGAAGCCGCTTGTTACAGTCGTCGGTCTTTACAAAAAATGGGTGTTTTTAATTTACGGTTTTTTTTTGTTAGGTAATATATATATATATATATATATATATATATATATATATATATTAGCCGAATTACCCGCTCTTTGCTGCGTGTCACACATTTTTTTTTTGTAATAGAAAGATGATTGACTTTAAATTATTGTTATAATTTGTGGAGAAAAATGATGTATTTTAATATTATTCAATAACCTTGCCGATGTGATTGCCATCGTCTGGATTTCTTCTATATTTTGGATAAAATATTTTGTTCAAATTTAAATTTAATTTGAATCAAAAGGAAAAAAATCAGTGGGGGTGTTGTGCCACCCGGGGATCCCCTTTGATCAAAATGAAATAAACTTGTCCAAATACCCGAGGAGTGATTTCCTCGTTCAAATTTAAATTTATTTTATATCAAAGAGAAAAAATTTTTCAGTTTGCACCCACCTCATGACCCCTTTTGATCAAGATGAAATATACTTATCCAAGTGCTCTAGTATATTTAGTTTCAGAATATATATGGTTATGGGGATCTAAAACCCCCGGAAAAGTTCGATAACCGACAGAAGCTCCAATATATATATATATATATATATATATATATATATATATATATATATATATATATGAGTGTGTGTGCGGATATAAACCAAGTAACTAGATATTACCAACTGCATATATGTTAGGGTGCGTACACAGGTAAGCGAATAAATATTTACAGTGTAACCCGGATATAAGAGAGATTTTCTCTGGTCCCAAATTAGAGCCTGTGTTAATGTATATAAAATAGACCAAACCCGGATATAAGAGACTTCTTCTCCGGTCCCGACAACTCTCTTATATCCGGGTTACACTGTACTTAATTTAATACAAGGTCTAAACAACACAGTGCTCAATGTAGTTAGACAGAGCTAAGAATTATATATTAATAAATATACATATACCTACGTTCGAAGTGCAACTTAAAGTTTCGTGGTTATACCAACTCGTCAGGTGCGAACTTGTGAATATATATATATATATATATATATATATATATATATATAGTTTGGTGCAAAAATAATGTCGTTTTTTCACATAGTAACATATGTGAGAAAACGACATTATTTTTGAACCTGTATAACTATAACACACATCTCAAACGGTATATTCATTTATATTCACCTATCGGCCTGAATTTTTTTAAAGAAAAAATTGCACTCTTCAGCAGGAATCGCAGTTTTTTCTTTAATAAGATTTCTCGAAATTTCAGGTCGGTAGATTAATATAAATAAATATACTGTACTCTTTAATATATAAACGGAGCGTCTACTCAAACACAAGTATCCACTAATAATAATAACGTTTAAAATGATACAAATCTGATTTATAAATCCATTCTAATTCTTATATATCTTCATTAACTATCTACCTGTACATTAACTTCTACACGACAACGGAATTGTGAAAAGTTAGGGAGAGGAGGAAGAGAGAACGAATTTGTGAATGAGGTGGAGTAGAGGCTTAACAAGAAATGTTGGAATCTTTCACCGTTATCCTTATGACTAAAATTCTTCGACATTCTTCTCCTGAATAAAATTCCTCCTCTGGGACGAAAGTGTTTCAGAATCCATGATTAATACCGTTTGTGTTAAAAGGAGATTTCAAATATTTCCCTTCCTCTTTTTTTTTTCTCCTTCTTTCAATCTAGTTTTTTTCATTCTAAATACAAATAAAGTATATACAATTTACTTTTGCTCATAATATGTTCATAATGATTTTTAGTATACGCTGTTTTCATATATAAAAAAATCCATTGTACGAATTTTAAGATTCCATTTAAATCTAAAAACTGATCTTCACTGAAAAAGAATTTTAGTACTGGTTAAAAAGGAATTTGTAAATTTACTTCACTTCTAACATTGTTTCAGTTTCATGCTTAGGCAATCATGTATCTTTCCATATATTACTGACGAGGGAGATTTTTTTTCCTGTAGTAAGTTGCCATCCAAGGCTATAGAACCCAGTCTGTCCTGCTATTTACCCATATAGCTGGGGGGTGGCAAGAAGAGGATTCATACTTTTCCCAAGTGAAGAACACGTAAGTGAATGTAACGAATGTGACTGGAATTCGAACTCGGTTCTCCGATTCCTCAATCCGAGCCGCTATCCATTACTCCACCGTGTGAACACAACAAATTAATTAAGGAAATTAACCCTTCACCTAGCAAACTCTTGGTAGTAACTACGATCCTCACCCGGTGTCTATACATGCAGCCTTGTATCCAAACTAATCTAAGCTTAGTAAATATCTATAGTTAATGAAATTATTATTAGTAATATAGTAATTTTGTAGGAATATTATTTGCGAGCTGGGGATCATTCAGAGATTATTTTTGCACGGATTAAAAAGAAAAAAAGGTGTTGAAAATGATATTTTAAAATTTGCTCCACTCGTGAATATGAATTACCCAAATTATGACCTGTGTGCCTGGGGGAGAGTAATATTTAACAAACTCGTTACATTTGACTATTCGCTTGTGAAGTCCTCACAATTATCTTTTTAGGGATAATTATAATTTTTTTTTTTAAATGAGCAACCCATTGCTTTCCGATTTTAGGCAAAAAAAAAAAAAAATGTAATATTCAAAGCTTAATCATGAACACCGCCCCTTTCGCCAGAAATATTTTCTTAGCACAAAAAATTACTAAAGTGGAGACGTGGTTAAGTAATGGTAATGAATCGATATTGATCGATTTGTTTTTTACGGCTTATCAACCCTTTCTTTGTGGGTCACTTAAAGCCGAAACATATTTTACAAGTGAATATTGAATTATTTCTTTGAGAGTAACAATGATTTTTTTCCAACTATTTAATCCCTAGCTAGAGGGGGTAAGAGATTAATTTATACATTTCCTAAGGTTATTTGCGCGTAAGTGAATGTAAAGAACCCAACTGAAATTCGAACCCTATTTTTCGATTTCTCATACCGAACCGCTACCCATTACCCCACATGAGTGGAAAAACTGAAGTCTTGTCAACTTATAATAGGTTCAAATGTCAACGACACTAAAATGCAAACCTGATCATTGTTTCAGCCTCTTCCCACCGCCAGAATGTTCTGTTTTCGCTAAGTATGTAGCGATTAGAAAGAATGAAAGGTTTGAAGTGTATATTAATGTTTTTAACGTACTTATTTAATAAACTTTTAAAACATTTGATATTTGTTTAGCTCATACTCTTCATGTGAGTTTATACTGAATCCATATCTATTATGTCACTAAAATCTGGTAACTCCACTTCAGTCACTTTCTCGCCGACGTGGCCTCACTCTGCAAATGCTGCTCTGGCGAGCTTCTTTTTTTTTTTTTTTTTTTTTTTACTCAGTGCTTCGACTACATGAATTTAAGCGTGCTACCTGATTGACATCTAGGTTCCACCGAAGTTGAGCAATGTCGAACCTGCTTAATACCTAGATAGGAAACAGCTTGGGAATAACAGTTGCTTTAAGCTTGGATGCGTGGATGGTCTAATGGATAATGGTTCGAACTGTTAATCGGAGAGTCGAGTTTCAGTTGGAGCCGTTATATTCACTTACATGCAAATATCCTTTAGAAAGGTATGAATCTACCTCTTCTACCCCCAGATATGGGTCAATTAGTAAGACTCGTATCACTAAAACATTATCTCAAAAAAAAAAAAAAAAAAAAAAATCCTACAATCTAAAAATATTTTCTGGCTTTAAATAACCTGCAAAGAGTTGATAAGCCGTAGAAAAGAAATCAATAAAAACAATCTCCTGTACATTGTAGCTCTTAATAAATTTTGTCATTTTGTTATCTCACTTAAACCTTGACCCACTATCCATTTACTCAAGCTCATTCTTCTTCTTCTTCTTTGTGCCGTGTCTCTTCAGGACTTTGGCGATCATGGCTCTCCACAATTTCCTGTCCTTTTTAGCTGTTAATAACTTTCGTCTTTTTGTTATCTTTCCTAAAAGCTTGTTCCGCTATCCATTTATTCAAGCTTTCTAGGTAGGTTATGCGTTGTTTTCTCCTGTTTCTCTTGCTTTTAATCTGTCCTGTGAGTATCAGATTTTCCAAACCCTCTTTTCTCATTATCCTGCATAGAAATTTCAACTGTCTCTTCCCGGTGTTAATTATAGGTGTCCTTTTTGTTTTCATTTTCGTCGTTGCTCATATATTCGGTCCATGGTATTCTCAGCATCCTTCTGTAGAACCACATTTCTGTTACTTCGAGTCTCATATTCATCTGTGAGGAGATTTTTTGAATTTCTAAAATAATACATTATCAGTCAACATAAAATACGGTATTAATTATGAAAATAAAAATCTCGCATTAATTATAGGTTTCTAAAAAAAGATCTCGTATCAATTTATAGGTTTCTACCTATAACCCCTACAGCTCATTTTGGGGACAGTGAGAATTAATGAGATGTGCGTTGTGGTATAACAGATATTTTCTCTGTAATGGGAATTAGGAGAGCAGAGTTCCAATTCCAGTCGGGTTCGTTACATTCACTTACACGCAAATACACTTAGGAAAGGTAGGAATCTATCTATTCTCCTCCCAGCTATTGGTTGAACAACAGGACATACTGGGTACTGTAACCTTGACTTGCAACCAGTCTACCGCAGAAAGGAGCGGCAACCGACAGCGGAAAAAGCTTCTCTCTAGTCAGTGATGAATTGAAAGAGATATGGTCACCCAAACGTACATCATGTATGGTATTTAACTGACAATTTATGGGTTAACTCGCTTATCTATTTGGTAAAAAAACAAAACAACAAAAAAAAAAAAAACGGAAATACGGAAGAATTTTTGCAATTGTATAAAATAAAGAAAAATGCTGGTCAGTATTTCCTTGTTTGTGTTCAATAATACTTGAATATTGAAGAAAAAAATATCATTCTATTCAGCATCAAATAATTATGATTTCTGCCTCACCATAAGAGACCAGAACAATTCGGCTATCTCTAAGGTGAGAACAGTAAAGATTACGCTGAAAATATTATAGGGTATGTATATGAGAGATAATGAAAAGAGAGGTGTTGTACTCGAGGTAGAGGGTTACGTTTGGAGCCCATTAGTGCGTATAGGAATGGAAGATAACAGTCAACTCTAGCTTTGAAGAGGTTAAGATTGTAGTGATCGAGGAAACATCCAGTTAGGTGTCGGTTCCACAGGCAGTGGTTCCCGGGAAGAATCTGCTCGAGTGAAACTTCTAACCGATGGAATACGGAGGAAATGTGGCTGGTTTGATACTATGTAAGTGGCATGGCGTGTTCTTGCTGTGAAGCTTTGCCTCGGCGGGGCCAGGGAATATAGTTCATCCTAGCACTTTCCGTGGAAGTAGCGGTAGAGCAGCGAGAGGCTTGGCCCTTCCAGCCTGTGGAGGAGAGGTTGAAAGGTTAAGAATAATTCGTCATCCACAAGGGCTTAGAGGCTCTTTTGAACTCTAAGGCTGGTGTCTGAGGTATTCCATTTTTGGCCTGATCTGGCTCTTATAAAGGTAGAAGATAGAAGGATGAGTCAGATACTTACTGGAGGGGTGCAGAGGGCCGACCATTATATAAACATCCTTAGGAATGAATTGTATGTACGAGTTCCACTTGAGGTCGGGTGTGAGTTTGAGGGGGAACGTCTGCGTTGATCTCTAGGGCACCGAAAGACTGGCCATTGATAGCTACCCTAGTATCTACTTATTTCTTCCTTGCTGCAATCGCATACATACATATATGTGGATATTGAAGCCACACCCAGCAGCGACGGTGTTTCATGCTTATACGCAATCGTCGTCAGACCCTTTCTCTAATACTGAGCCCTTTATCCCATATCTTAAAACTATATATTTATTATAAATTTATCAATTTAAAAATATGATCCCATCGCTACACAGGAATTACCATGTTTCGAAAACATAAACTAAAAACTTCAAATATGTGTTTCCTTTTTTCATCTTTCCTCTTTTTTTAATCATTATTTAAGGAAAATCTTTGATAGTGTCTGCAAAAAAAGGCTTTCATTTCTTTAAGTAATTTTTTATTTTTCATCAATTTAATAATGTATAATTTCTCATGTATGCACAAAAGACATGGGTCATTTAATCACCTACAAACTCTAGCTTTTCTTATTAATTTCCATTTTACAGTGGGTGTTATATTGGTTTCTTTTAAGTTCCAGAAATATTTAGATAGGGACATCGGATTTTGTATTTACTTATTTTAAAAGAACTTTGATGTTGGTTCCAACACTTTTTGAATTCATGTCTTGTACATCCAATGTAGATTTTTACTTTGTCTGGATCCTCAATAGATGAGATATTGCATTGGTACACTAATGATTCAGTGTGACATTTATTATTAAGAGGACAGTTTTGAGGATTTCTGCAGTTACATAATTTTTCTTTATCCTCATATCTTTTTATTATATCTAATTTTTTTGATTTTGGTCTAAGTGTTTACTCAAGATATTAGCATTATGTTTCTTAATAATAATTTCGAAGTTTTCAGTACAACTGTAACTTAAGTTTAGGGTATTTTTTATTAAGAATTGTACTGAGTTAACTGTCTTTAGGAAAATGTTTAACGATTAATGCAAGGAATTTTTGTCCTAATTTGTTTTTTACCATTTGGTTGTATGGGGGTTTATACCGAATGATTTTTCTAATTCTGTTTTTTCTATGGTTTCCATTTTCATTTTTTATATAATTGAGTTTTGGGCTTTTGTAGCCACTATTCTGTAGTGCTTTATTTTAGAAATTACAATGTTCATAGAAAATTTTCTCATTTGCTGAATTTGTACTTATTCTCTTTTCGGTAGAGAAAGGTATATTTAATTATAGATGTAGGATTATAGATTTAGGATGTATATACAAAGGATAAGTATTGGTTTTTTTATAAGGTGTATATACATTATTTATTCATTTCTTACTAATTCTGAAATCGGCAGAATTAGTAAGAAAATCCTAGATAGAGTTCAAAAGACTCTCCGAACCTTTGTGGATGAGGAATTATTCTCCACCTTTCAACCTCTCCCTCACAGCCTGGGTGTGCCAAGCCTCTCGCTACTCTACTTCTACTTCCACGGAAAGTGCTAGGATGAACTATATTCCCTGGACCCGCCGAGGCAAAGCTTCACAGCAAGAACACGCCATGTCACTTATATAGTATGAAATCAGCCACATTTCTTCTATATTCCATCGGTGAGAAGTAAGCTTCACTCGAGCAGATTCTACCTCGAACCACTGCCCTGTGGAACCAACACCGAACTGGATGTTTCCTCGATCACTACAATCTTAACCTCTTCAAAGCTAGAAATGAGTGTTATCTTCCATTCCTATGCACACAAATGGGCTCCAAACGTAACCCTCTACAGTGAGTGGTCCACGGGACTTGTAAAAAGTGGACCGCGCTGTAAAAAAAAAAAAAAAAAAAAAAAATTCAACAACTCTTTTCATTATCTCTCATATACATATCCTATAATATTTTCCCCATGATCTTTACTTTAGGATCTCTGAATGATGACAAATCGGCCGGTTTTCGATCCTGGCTTGAAGCAATCGGATGTCTAGCCGCATTGATGAGCTGTAATACAGGCTTATAGTGCACAATACTGGGAGGAAAAGATTGTGGGTCATTTAGGACCATATTAATTGTGTTGCCAACATATTTTATACTTTGTCAAGTATGGTTGAGAGTAAGTTTTATAGTTCTTCAGATATGGTTGAAGGTAATTTTTTCCAAATATGGTTGTAAACAGGTATTATTGTATGTCAAGAATGATTAAAGGTAAGTTTTATTGTTTGTATAAACACTTATAAACATTTTTATATTCTATTGTAAAGTCCAATCTTTTTGACAAATTGCAGTATGCTTTCTGGTTTCAAATTTTCAAAAAGTTCTAAGATTGTTCGTTTTGTAATATTTATTTCGGATTTCCGGGAATTTTCAACATTCCAAAAGATGGGCCTGACGATGTACGACTCCTGACAGTGTACACATATTGGTGGGATTTAATTTGTCAATAAATGTGAGTAACATGTGTATATCCAATACGGAATCTGGCGAGAACCACCACATCTCTTATCTTTCGGTAACCAGAGAACCATTCACCGATGATTGCCTGAATATTGTGTAGTTTATTATGACAGTTATTCCATAACTGTTGCTATTTTTCTTTATAATCTTATTAATGGTTGATCGGAGATCATTGTAAGTGATTTTTCTATTTGATAGTTCCATATTTAATGATTTCTTAGCTGCTTTGTCAGACTTTTCGTTCCCCTGAATGAATGCCGATGTGACTCGGTAAACAACATAATATAATTTCTTTGTTTTTGGAGTGGAGATCCAACTTATTCATGAGTTTAATTATGAGGGGATTCTGATATAAGTGTGGATTTAGAATCCAAAAAGATAATGAACCTGTTTGTTCTTGGAAATTTTTAGTGTTAGATCTATAGTCAGAATCTGCGCTGTCGTTTGAGGACCCATATGGTAGTCGTTTCATGTTTTTAATGCGGTTTCGCCAACTTTATCTCCACGTATCTTTCGTAGTTTGTAAGTTCTAGTACGACTATCGCTTATCTTAGTAGCCAAGGTGGTGCCTTAGAAATTATGTTCTTGTGTATGTGTTGTAGGTTCAATTGTGCTTCGGTGTTAGATTCATCTAACATCTCGTCATCCAAATGTTTTGAGTTTTCTTTTATATCAAATAGATTTTTGTATTTAGGGTTAAAGGTTCAATGGTAGGCAGGGTTAATTGGGCAGGATTTGACTTTTAGATGATACTGTAGTGTCAGTTTTTCTCGTCTCAATTTTAACGGTGCCTCATGGCTTCAGCGTATAAACTTTCTATGGGTGCTGTTTTGAAGGTAATCAGACCCAGTCTAAATCCTGTGTGGTGGATCGGTCCACTGTTTTTAGCTAGGATTTCCGTCTTGACCCGTATATGAAACATCCGTAGTCCACTTTGGTTCTTATTAAAGTTCTATATAATTTCAGAAGGGATATTCGATTTGCTTCCCTGTCAATGTTAGTGACAACCCTTAGCAATTCTAACGCTTTTTTAGATATATAGTTTGTAGATCATAAAATATATTGTTGGTGATTTTACTTGAAAATGGTATTTCTAGTTTTTCAGATTACATTTTTGTAGCAATTGTTGTTCATTTTATTATAAAAAATGTACTGTTGATTTTTGTTTGGGGATTCATAGCTGGGACCCTAACAATTGCTACCACCCTGGGTTAGTGTAGACCTGGGAACAACAGCAGTTAACGGTGGTTCTACGCCCCCCCCCCAATCTTCAATCTCCCGATCGGCTCGCCACCCACGGCAAACAGGTAACCCCATTTAGCGGAATTTATCGTTTGTGGGAGTCGGTTTTCGTAAAGATACACTTTATATATCGCAATTTTATAGGTGTTTTGTATGCACAGCTAGTTTTGGCATAGCATTTTCTGTAAAAAGATAGTTTAAAGGTATTTTTTTTAATAGAATGTTTGTATAAAAATATTATTTTTTCTGAAGTCACCATCCTAGGTATAAACGGATAGGTTGCATACGCTTATCGTGTAACCTGACAGCTTGTAGGTGAAGTTTCCTCATACAAACAATTAGTTTCTAATCCATCTTCCTTCCACGCCTGGTTGTAGTTTAATGTCGTACCCAGGGCATAGGTGAACTTGTTTTGTGAAAAACACATGATTGAAGTTTGACCTCATTGCCAGGATGCGGATGCAGTTTAACGTTATCCGCCCAGGACAAGGGGGGTAAAAGAAACAATGTTCGATGTAAGAACAAACTTAAGATATATATTTAAAAATTATAGCTTTGTTCATTACTGCACAATGCTTTGAAATTTTAGTAGCGTTGTAAGGAACAACTATATATATATATATATATAGATAGATAGTTAGATAGATATATAAATAAATCTATCCAGCCTCTACCTTAAAAACAACTTAAAAGAGGCCGTCAGACCAACACAAGGCCTGACCAAAATCAACGATAAAAACTACAGATAAAGTTTATTTTCTCCAGAAAGCCATTCATTCCTGTAGTTCAGGGCTACTTACAACCAGGATTCTTTCTCCTGAGGATAACCATGCTAGCGGAAACTAGTCGTGGAACCTAATTGAAATAATAAAATAAAAATTATTAATATACAACCTAGTGTCTTAAAATTTTAATTTTTTAATATTTTTTATTGTTCAAAACATAATCATGGATAATAGACACGGAACTGAAGCAAAAGTCGAGGACATAACAGCAAGCGAACCGATAAACACCGTATCTGTATGAATAGAAGAACCAACAATTTAGCCAGGTATGAATCACACCTGGAATATATAAGGACATGACTGAAGAATCAACTAATACCGACCAATTTCAGGATTGATTTGGAACCATCAATAGGTAACCATAATGACGTGTTTCTATCATCATGGTACCGAAAAATACAAGACTTCTACAGTTCTGCCAAGAAACCATAACGGCAACAACAGCAGAAATCAACCTGCTTGATGAGCAAATAAAGAAAAAGACACGGAGGAATATGCTAACATAAAGAATGTTACAAAAGCTCACACAAACCGAACAGTGAGGGAACTACGAAAACAAAAAACTGAAAGCAAAGAAAATTGAAATGGAATATTTCCTCCAGACAAAACAACAAAAGAGAAATCAAACCTCACTCAGAAAAAAATGAACGACCATACCACAAAAGAAAACAACACATTGCGACCACAACACAACACAAAACGGAGCACACACATACACCAACATACAACCATCAGTACCATAAACAACAATAACGACACTACCATCATCAATGATAGCTAGAACCTCAAAACGAACACGCACACAAAACAAACCACGAACTTACCCGTAAATCCTTAAGGTGCTGTACAAACATACACAAACCAAACACAGAAGCCCTTAGATAGAATGCATAACCCCACTAGACATCCCAGACCACCCAGATTAGCTCCTAGTAGACAATTAACAGCAAACACACTCAACCTTCAAAAAACGGTATAAGCCCCCAACTAGGACACTTGGAAAGGTGTATAGTATCCCTAATGGGAGATATGATGCAGGCTTTCGAGCTTTTACGAAAGAACTTCACGCTTGTAAATACAAACATGACCCATACGGATGAGTTATAAATCTAAGTAACAGTAAATTCTCGCTCGAAACATTCAAGTTATTAAATAAGAGACTAAGCTTTTGCCCTAGTTCCCCAAGGTTGTTAAGGACACCTTGGCAAAGGACCTGAAACCCTTCTTTAGAAGAATAAGGCTAAAATCCCACTACGGGGACAATAACCATACACCTTCCATACTCGAAACATTAAAAGAGAAGGACACTACATTCACCCCACAAAATACAGACATCATTATACAGACATTTGAAATGGCAGTAAAAAATCACATAACGAAAACAACAGCATGTAAGCTGCCACATAACGATATCACTGAAGGGGAACGGGCGGCCCTTCACACGCTGACGCATAGAGATGATCTAATCCTTATACAGACTGACAAAGGGGGTAAGAACCTTAAAGAAATTATAAGTAGTACCCCTATTTTAGAGTATAAGGTAATCCGTAATAGACCTAAAATAAAAAACAACAGGATTTTCCCAACCATATAACAACAAAAGGAGCTTATGCTGTAACTACATTAGACACACCAATTCGTTCACTAGCTCAGTCACTAAATCTACTTTCAAAATCTACTACGACTCTAACTGTAGAAGTCATAACATAATTTACCTCTTAGAATGCACACTGTACCATAAACAATATGGTGGTAAATCTGAATGGCCCTTTCACTAGAGAATTAATAATTATCGTAATCGAATTAAGTCGGCTCCCCACGAAAGATTATTATCGGTAGAACAACATTTCTGCATGGAAAAACATGATTTTAAAAGCCATTCCAAATTCACTATAATTGAAAAAATAGAAAAGATAACATTAGAAAAATTCTAGAAGACCATGAAGACAAATGGATTTTGCGCCTCAAAATACTCCATCCAGATGGGCGTAATCACAAATTTAACAACATAGACAGAATTAATATAAATCAAGCCCTACCCACATTTCTCACCTATACAAGAGAGACATGCATGCGTAGGTATTGAGGTCTCGAACTTATGCACACACCCATACTAATAAATACACGTACACACATCATACACACTCCCTAAGAAATAAATGATAAAATACACTTAACACAAACACATCATCTACCCATAAACCAATAAAACTGTCAAAATGACCAAGTGAATTCAGAGTCGCATGACTCTATCCAAAACAACTTAAAAAAGGCCGTTTGACCAACACAAGAACTGACTAAAATTAACGATTAAAAAAAACTAATAAAAGCTACAGGCAAAGTTTATTTTCTTCAGAAGATTCCTGTAGTTCACTGCTACTGACAAGCAGGAATTTCTTTTTCTCCTGGTGATGGTAATGCTGGCCGATACTAGTCGAGGAACCTAATTGAAATAATAAAACAAAAAATATTAATATAGAACCCAGTGTGTCTGAAAATTTTAAGTTTTATAATTTTTCAATATTTTTTATTGTTAAAAACTTATGTGTATGTGTGTCTACAGTGTAATAACATATACATTAGAGAGACTTCGCGTGATCTGAAGACCCGCGTACAAGAGCACAAAAGAGATTTGCATTTAGATAAACATTCAATTTTTTCGTATTACACCGCAACAACATAGGACATAACTTTAATTTCACCAATGCCACTCTTATCAAAAAAAGAACATAACCCTTTAAAGAGAAAATATGCAAATATATTTATAGCAATATAACCAACTATTAACACATTACATTATTATTTTTCTACAGATCCATTATTCATGAATCTAACTTATATCTTCCGAATACATACATCTCTCTCTCTCTCTCTATATATATATATATATATACACATACATACACGCACACACAAAATACGCACGAGATATACATAATAAAAGATTCTTCAAAACATCCTGCAGCGTCTCACTAACCTTTACACACTTTAGCATCCAGAATGTATACTTACACTTATTTGAATATTATCTGTTACTTCATTACACGTGACATATATCCAATCAAAACATCCTCCTGCATCTTACTAACTTTTACGTCGAGAATGTTTACCACTCATATTTAAATATTATCCGTTACTTCATTACAGGTGGCACATTTGACCAATAAGAAATAACCAAACACAACATACCATTAATCTGCGTCTCTTTGCTTTTTATAATTTTTTTATTATTTCTATCTTGATCTCTGAAGAAGCTTTAATAAAGTAAAACATGTTAGATTAAGATCAGTTTCCTAATTGTTTTTTATCCTATCAATTTATCGGATTCCTATCCATACTTGATCTATACGTATGTATGTGCCCCAAATTAATCAAAATGAAGCTTTATCGTCAAAACCATTGTGTTGTTATTATTAAGCGGAAAGACCAAAGGATTTTTTTATGTAAAAAATTTGTTCTACTCATTTTTTTGAACCTTCGAAATTTAGGTTAAAAATCTTGTTTTTCTGGCGTCAACGTAGGACCATACGGGAAATTCGAGCGTCTTTTTGCGGTGAAAAACAGCTATTTCAAAATTCTGATAATTTTCTGATTTTAATCAAACTTTCATGAAAAATTGAATGAAATTACTTTTTTAAACGTTTCTTTTTGAGAAAATCTTGGTAAGAATATTTGTTTTTGTTACAACTGTTGCTCCACCTCCAACTCATTTAATTTTATAAATTTTCGAGAAATTTGTTTTGTAATGTTTAATGTTTATATTAGTTAAGGATAAGTCATCAGAGGACATAAATCATCAATTTTTTTTGTCAAACGGTACATCCGGTTACAGAAAATCTGCTCTGAATTGTAAATTAAAAAATGGAATAAAAATAAAACATTATTTAATTAGAAAATCTTTAATTGCTTTTATAAATAAAATATAACAGACACTATTGTTATACGAAAAATGTTTGTGAAGTATAATGGATTTTTACAAGAATTGTTTTTATTTTTTATTTTTTGAATTTTAATTAGAATAATTTATAAAGTTTTAAATATTTTAAAATTTTGTATTAATTTGTATCAGTCAAATGATATTTCTATTAAATTAAAACTATATTTACTCATCATAAATGAAAAAGCTTACAATTCAGCGACCCCAATATTTTAGAAGGAATTTTATATTTTTTGTGAGTGCATAAACGTGCCGATTTTTGTAACTAAAGAGGATCATATCAGAAAAAAGAGCGGTAACTATAGTAAATTTAAAATTTGTTGGTAATTTTCTAACATTTCCTCAACAAGCGTCTTCGTATGAAAGCGTATAAAGCCAAATTACCTAAAATTCAATAAAATATTAAAATATTTAAAGTATTTAATTTTCTAAAGATTATTCGATAGTTTATATATATATTTCAGTTTTATGGATATGAGAGTGTAACCCTGGGTTTCACGCTTTTACGATCAGACAAACTGTTTTATTTTTTTAGAAATGGATTTGTTTATACCTATTATTATCATCATAAATAGATCCATTTAAAAAAAAAATTAACCAGTTTGTCTGATGATCGAAAAAGCGTGAAACCCAGGGTTACAAACTCATATCCATACAACTGAATATGTTAGCTCTATCACTGATATTGAGCACTTTCCACTAAGTGCCACGTATATAAAAGAAATATATGTATATATATATATATATATATATGTGTGTGTGTGCGTGTGTGTATGTATGTATAACATGTCGTTTACAATGTATTCGTCATGTAATTACAATTATCTCCTTACATAAATTTCTACAACATCATGTGTCAACACATCATAAAAACACCCACCTCGTTTAAAATTTTTTTTTCTGTGATTGCTTAAACTAGAACTAAGTAATATTTGTTTCAGTTTAGATTAATCAAACTTTACATCTTCTAATCTTTCTCAAATAACAGTTTAATTTTGAAATCTTTTTTAATAAGGTGAATTATATTGTGTTGATAGATATTTCAATATGGAAAATTTTATTGATTTTACTGATGATCAGGAAAAAATGAGTTCGAAGCAATTTAAATTCAATTTGAAATATACCAAAGTATTTTGTGCATTGGATATATTAAATTTATTTTATTAGCTTGTAATTAAAACGAATAAAAGCTTCAAGAAAGACATTCCATTTTTTTAAAATGCATTTTAAAACTTCGGTATGAATGAAAACCTGCAAATATAATTTGTTTTTCTTGGAAAGGGAGATTTGTAAAATATAGAGCCAAAACAATATTGTAAAATTAAAAAAAAAATAATTTCCGATCACTTAAAAATATAAATAATTTCAAAATGATTTTCAAACAAACGAAATAAAACACTTGTTCACTAACTTTTGGGATATATATATATATATATATATATATATATATATATATATATATATATATATATATGTATGTATATATTAGTGGTAAATATACACATACATATGCAAAATACATAAATATATATACATGCATGCATACACATATATATATTTGTGTGTGTGCGTATGTCGCCACAAAATGTATCCTTTCCGGTTACATCTTTAATGTATTAGACATCCGACAATATTCATATTTTTCTCACTTAAACCGTCTTTGACTCGCCTCTCTAAAACTTCTCTCTGTTAAGTTTTAATCCCCCACCTTCTCTCGTCTGTTACCCCTCTCTTTAGCTCGAACATTCGTCCCACACTCTCATACTTACACTCTCTCTAAATTCTTTTTTTTATTTCCGGATTTGTTTTTCTGTTTTCTTATTGAATTTGTAGGTCTGATGATGGAATAAATTATGACCATGGAATATTAGTGTTTAAGCCTTTATATATATATATATATATATATATATATATATATACCCCGAACTAATTTAAAATATTTCCGTGGGCCAACCATTCTTTCCTTTAAGTACACAAATAAAATGATGCAATGTTATTTTTTCCCTATATTATCTCTGACTTTTCGAATCACTTACACATTTAAAGTAAACCTTTCAAAGTCAGTTGAGACTATATAAACCCTTTTAGAAACAGGCGGAAGTTGTTGCTACAGCGTCCCATAATTTTCTGTCCTTTGTATGAAAATCAAACAATTTTGTTACTGTTCATATCATTTCCAGAAATAATTAGCCATTTTGACAAACAGTATATTGGCGCCAAGTTGACAGATACATTCATGTCACGATCCCAGCAACATAATACCTAATTTAACCAATCAAAATTAAATTAACGTTAATTTTACGCCAATAACAATCCGTGAGACAAGGACAAAAGATTAAACCGATTTCAGATTTCATCAAACTATAAAAACCTGTTTTCTACAACAATTTTTCAGTGGTTAACCACAGAAGTACCGCGGCGTGAATGTTTAAATACGGGCTATCATACTGGCATTACAAAACTGTAAAACAGATTTAATGGCTAAGAGAACAGGCAACATATGTCGGAGTGTGTAGTGAGTCCCGATAAAAATAAAATATATAAACGAAAATAAAAAGAATTCAAATTAAAATAAGGCATTTGCATTTTCTTTAAAACCATTATCTCTCTCTCTCTCTCTCTCTCTCTCTCTCAACTTCTCTTTCCATACTTCTCTCTCAACTAACGAGAAAAGCAACCATCAATTAAAAAGAGAAAGAAAAGACTGAACCCAAATGAAAAATGGAAATTTGCAGGATCAGAGTTTACATATTTGTGACTGCAAAATACCAAAAATTAGGGAGGCTCCACGCCTAAAAAAAACAAACAAAAATAAAAAACGATAAAAGATGAAAAAGTTGGGAATGACGGAAAATAAAATAATTTTGGCCTATCAAAAAAATTGACACAAAGAGACTTTTGATGTTAGCCGAAACCAATGTTCGCTCGAGAATCTCAGAGCCTGGTCAAAACAGATATAAACTGATATCGCTTAGCTAGAAGCAGAAGTGACGGCAAGAGTGACGAACAGCGACGCTACCCCAGAGAAACCAGTCATGCATGACGCATAAAGAAGTAGCTAAGTGGTCATCTGCTAACGATATTTGTGCTTTGCTTAGGACCGAGAAAAACACTACATTGACACTGACCCAATTTTTAATATTACTACTATCTCTATCATGCTCTGCAAAAACTACCACCTCCGTACTTTTTCCAATCATATTACCAATTAATTACTAACTTATTAACGAAATTTTGCTACCCTGAATATCAAAGACCTCATTATTCTAAAGAAAATAAATAAAAATATATTATTTATTTTAAACCTTTGAGTCAGTTCGTTTTATTCCAAAGTCTCCAGTAAAGCAAATCCTACCAACATCATTATATCCACCATGTTACCCCGCCCCAACACGTATACGCTTACCACAAGTGTATTGCTTTCGCAATAGACTGTTATCAGTTAAATAACCAAAATGAACATGAAGATTAATTTCTTAAATGCTGTGAATGGAAACTTTACTTACGCAACAAACGACTTCACAGCAGTTGACTGACAAACTACTAACCACAGGCGTACAGCAATTTCATTCGGTTTCAACACTTTTGTTAGTCATCTCAACATTTGTAACACAATATGATATAAGGCGTTTATACCTTCGCCATTTAAACTGCATGAAAAACTTTCACTTGCAACTTCGAGCCATTTTAGTTTTCTCTTCAAAAATCTTTTTTTTTTTTTTTTTAAATTTTGCAAAGATTCGACATAAAAATCAAGAACAATTTATATTAATGTTTTACACGCAAGTAAAATATTTTGAACAATTAATTCAACGGAACTTTCTGTAATGATCTCTTTTTTTTTTTTCTTTTTTTTTTTTGCATACCTGACTTCGTATGTTTATCTTTTACAAAGATATTTCAGTCGAAAGAACATTTCAATTAACTCTCATTATTATCTTTTATGAGGCATTTCGAAGTGGTGTAATGGTTAGCAAGTTTCCTCGCTAGAACAATTACGAGTGAGTTCGATCCTCACTGGGTGTCCCATGCTTTCGGGCTTGTGCCACATCTAAGCTACGCTTAGAAAATTACCATTAATTTCTTTTATGAAAAGGAATTAAAACTCTAAAATACTTACTCGAAACCAAAAATACATTGACTCTTTCCATTTTAGCAATCCCAGTTTCATGTTTTGATACAGCGTGTTGTATTTTTTTGGAAGCGATTATTACTAATTTGAATTCTGTTGAAAGAATTTATGGCCCCCAGGACCATCACAGTGAACTTGTGGGTTTCACACAGAGCCGCTTGTCGTTCCTCCTGTTAACTTAGCCACTTTCACGAAGCTTACTAACTCCGAGTTGCTGTATTCAGTGCCACGAGCACAGCGTGTCTCTTCATTTTCCGTGTCAGATTGAAAGCTGTTATGTTAATGTTCTCGATTCGTCTTAAAGAGAATTGACAAATGATAAAATCTTTGCGCATGTCATGTAATATTACGTTAGTTCGTTTTGTTTGCTTTACGCCATATCAACATCGATGGGTTATTTAATGACGACAGAATTTTCATTGTTGGTAATATTTTTTCCCGAAAATCTATTTCTGGTAATAATTTTCTTTCAAAAATCTATTTCTGGCAATAATTTTCCTTCGCTAGTAATATTTTTCAGAAAATGTATTGCTGGCAATAATTTTTTTTACAAAGTATTTCTGATATTAAAACCTGTTTTTACACTTTCATAGTCTTTTGACCCCAGTTTTTTCTTGGGGGGGGGGTCAATTATTTGCCCATAGCTAGGTGCTACCATCCCTGGTCAGGGTGAACTTGGGAACACCAGCAATTAAGAGGTGGTTCTACACTCCTCAAAACCTCCTGATCAGAGGCCTTGCTGTTGGACGTAGTTTATCGTCATACCCAGGACGGACGTTAGGTCGTCATTCATTTACATGCGTTCTCAAATACCTGGTACATCCTATATATTTGTATATAGAGTAATAGACTAATCATGGAAAAGTTTTTTTTTTTTTTTAGACACATATTTTATTTTCAGCAAGACCTGTTTCTGTTTCAATGCACTTCATTCACCACTGATTATTAATTACATTGATCGGACATGCAGTGAAAGTGTCAAATCAAAATTCTACTAATAACTATTTGCCAGGCTACTCACATAGCGAATTTGATCCACACTAATTGCTTAGTTGCTATTGCCTTGTACTCAACTAAAGTAAGCTTGGTAAACGAAAATATGTTGTTGTGCGTGGCGGGAGTGCCTAAGTAAAATATAATTGCAGAGTAAGACTGAAATTTTCACGGAAGGCTCCACATTGTGTAATGGTTAAGGAGTTTGATAATACTACTGAACAGTGTCTTCGATTCTCAATAGGTGCTCTATATTTGTGGCCTTGTACCAAACCAAATTTTGTAAAAAAAAAATAACACTATGCTTTTCATTCTTACAAATGAGTTTTTCATCGCTGCCATTACAGCAATGGGAAACGTAATGCTGATGTCATCTTGCAGTGATGGAAATATTGTTAAAAACATTTTGTTGTAAAATTGTGGAAGTCTGAGACAGCAATCGATTCATTGAAAATTTTGACCATTCAAAAACTGTAACTTTGAAAACTCTAGTAAAGTGTTAGTATTTGAAAGAAAAGCTCTTGAAAACCATCTCAATCATCGATTCGTCGGCGAAAAATCCAAAGAAAGAAAGAAGCAAGCGGATCGAGAATCAGTAACAAATTGGTGAACAATTATCTACAAAAATAGACGAACGTCCTGGGTAAGACGATAAACTACACCCAGCAGCAAGGCCTCTGATCGGGAGGTTTTGCCGAGCGTGGGACCACATCTTAATTATGTTGTTCCCAGGTCCACCCTGACCCGGGGTGATAGCACCTATTAAAGTCCCAGCTATGGGCAAATACTTAACACCTAAACTGGGGTCAAAATGCTATGAAAGTATAAAAACAGATTAAAAAAAATACCAGCAATATATTTTTGGAAAAAATACCAGCAATATATTTTTGAAAAAAAAAAAATTACCAGGAATAGATTTGACTCTCGACAAAAACCAACTTTACAAAAATACGCCAATGAAACCTGATCTACAAACTGATTTCTTACAAAGAATACATCTATTCATACGAATCTATCCTAAAAATCTTGTCGGCATTAAATAAACCATTGAGGTGTTGTTATGCCGTAAAACAAAATAAACCAAACCAAAAATAGACGATTTCTCTATAAATTTGTTGGAAAAAGTTTGACCAAATCAAAATGTGTAAATATAATAAATACCGATAAAAAAGTCATATTAAATTTGCCATTTCGAAATTGAACATTGTAGCTCTCTCTATAACCCCCCCCCCAAAAAAAAACCCAGTAAATTTAAAGATAAGCAGGGTGTTTATAAAACAAAGATCTTGCTTTAATTAGCAAGATTGGCATCAATTTGGAAAAACGAAACTGTTCGAGAGTAGGTAAAAGCTAAGGATTTGAAGGCAGTTTTCAAGGAAGACAAACTTGAAGAAAAACATTCCTAATTCCCAAGTTCTCTATTTGATCTTGTGCTGAACTAGGTCACGTTTACTAAGTCTCTATGATATATGATTATCACCTTTTCAAAAGATCAGAACAATGTCATAAAAACAAATTCCTAATACATTGCCTACAAACCACATAATGACTCAAAAGACTAAATAAAAACCCCTTAAAACTAAAACTATTTAAATACAAACATTTAAAACCGAATAAGTGCATGAAATATATAAATAATAAATTTAAAATAATAAATAAAGGGGGGAAACAAATGACATTGTCTTTGAAATAACTTAAAGCATTAAACCTAAACAAAAGAATTAGAAAGGGCCAGTTTCGTCTTACTACTTTTCCCCTCAATCCACCAATAACCTATATATATATATATATATATATATATATATATATAGCCCGCGAAAGGAGTAGTAGCACATGGTCTGAAGATCACTGAAACTGACAGTCATCATGCAATGTTGATTTCTATGGCTATAAAAGTCGAGCATACGGTAAGAATCGAAATCATATTGTGCTACACATCTATCTTGTTAATCACTACACTTCAGCGAAGCACTATTTGTTTGCTTGTCTATCTCTCCTTCTCACAATATATATATAATTAAATATAACAGACAATGAATTTCTATTATGTCTGATCATGAGCTGTTCTAATGTTTGCTTTAATTTCTGGTGAAAATAAAAACAAAAATTTCCAGCATTTGGATATTTTTATTAAGTTGGTCCTAAGTAAACATTTGAACAGCTCATGATCGGACACAATAGACATCCATCGTCTGTTATATTTAATAATATGTGTAAATAATGATCTGCTGCCCCAATACCCTAAATTCAAATATATATATATATATTTATATATATATATATATACATATATATATATATATATATACATACATATATATATATATAAAATGGTTGACTACTCGTTTCTGAGCACACCCGTTTGCGTCTAATAGGGCGTCTACCCAATCCCTGTTGTAAATGCCTGCTCAGGTACATTTTTGTTTGTTCAACGAGTTGGAAGAATAAGAACTAGAGAAAAAAAGATAATTGAAATTTTTTTCAGTCACGTACCGAGATCCGAGGACACATTGAACAAACAAAACAATCATTCGAAAAGCTAAGCAAGGTGTTGAGAAACGGAAAAAGACGTTAGAAACAAAAGTGTACTGAATTGTTATGTGATATCCTTCCCTCTTATATGGCAATAAGTGCTGAATAATCCCCCAACGGATAAAGCAGCAGAAATGTGGTTCTACAGAAGGATACTGAGAAATACATGGATGGAGAGAATAAGCAACGAGGAAGTCACAAAGAAAATGGCAACGGAAAGAACACTTATACTCAGAATCAGGAAAAGACAGATGAAATTCATTGGACATATAATGAGGAAGGAGGTCTTGGAAAATTTAGCCCCCACGGGTCATATTGAGAGCAAGAGAGATAGAGGAAGGCAGCGAGACTTATCTGATGAGCAGGTGTGAATGGGCGATGAAATAGGGCGTGAGAGCCTTAGCAAATAGAGAAAAACTGCTAAGGGACACGCAGAATAGGAAGTCGTTGAGGGCTATGATCAACTATATACTTAAAGAACGTGGCACAGAGAAGATGTAAGAAAGAATGGTGAGAATACAATAGAAAGAGACTGAGAAAATAACGAATTTTAAGAACAAGATCTACAAAGAAAGATTGATCAATTCTTTTTCTACGGGTTATCAACCATTTACGAGTTTTTTAACGCCAGAAGATATTTTTCGATTGTAAGAATTTTTTGGGCGAGATAATAATTAGTTTACAAGTTTTCCTAATTAACACATAGCTGAGAGAGAAGAGATGGATTCATACCTTTCCCAAATGAATATAACGAACCCAATGGTAATAGAACTCAAATTCAGGGCCCTCTCACTCCTCTTGGAAGAACACCACCCTGATGGATTAGTACTTAGGGGATGTAGTCGTAATCACCATGCTTGGCCAATTGCGGGTTGGCAGGGCTATTTAACCTATAGTTGTGGGAGAGAGGAGAAGAGATGGAGTCATTCCATTCCCAAGGATATCTGGACGTAAGTAAATGTAACGAACCCGAGTGGAATTCGAACTCGGTTCTTTAATTCCTCATTCCGAGCCACTACGCATTACTCCATCGTGCTTCCTTTTGTCTTCAGTATTTTTTCTTTTAATATTTAAAAAACAGACTCTTTTCTTTATGATCGTCATTTCCCAACAGGAAGTCAGTATTCAGGGGAGGTAAATATAACTTACTGAACAGGAACGCTAAATGGAACCTTAGCTTGTACAATAACATATGACAAGAGAGTTAATATGACAATAAAATAGTCTGCCTATATAAAACGCAATGTGTATACATATATTTTTGTGTAACTTTCTGAAAACAAACAATACAAAAATTAAAAATAGCAGCATTTTCTTTTTCTCCTTTATATTTCATTCTCTGGTGAAGCTTTAATAAAAGCGAAATATATATACCAAGTCATTAGAACATTCGCTTTCCGACCCGGGCTCGAATCTCACCTGATTTGTCAGGAAGGTGATTTTTTGATGTTGCCAGCATGTAGAGGCGATCCCAGTGTACGGTATATTTGAAAAGTAACTAAAAACCATACAACGGGTTGACCCATGCCTTGTGAATGAAACTGGGTTGACGGAACTATTTGAGAGCCGTCGAAGGTTGGGACATCGTGACCGAGGGTTTGAGCGTACTGTACTTGTTTAGACTGTTGATCTCCCAGAAATTGTATCTAAGGTCCCTCTCCATAGTTACAGTATAAACCATTGATGGGCTCTGTGGGTTTTGAATAAACACAATTGTGCCTGAGCAGGCGTCTGCAACATATATTGTTTAGCTGCCGTAGCAGACAAGCGAACGGTTAGACATTAGTCTCTCTCTCTCTCTCTATCTATCTCTCTCTCTCTCTATATATATATATATATATATATACACACACACACACACAAGTTTGATTAAAAAAGAAAAAAAGTTTATCTGTTTAATTTTTTATTATATTTTTCCAATTTTCAGATAAGGTGTTAAACAAACTTGTTTGGATAAATACTTACTGCCAAAATATACCTTATATCCCTCACCGGTAGTACGGCTCGGTGTTTCATGCACAACGCAATCTTTATGTGTTGAATATAGACTGACCGTTATGTAATTTAAATTTTAATAAAAATATATGGTTAACGTAATGTTGCCGGAGTCCATATATTATACGAGGATTACAGTTTTTTTTTTATTTTAAAAGTATATTTTTGCATTTAAAATAAACGAGATTTTTATTTTATATATATATATATATATATATAAAATAAAAATTTTCTTTAAAAGTTGTGAATATTTTTTTATGTTGGGCATAAAAGGATATATATATATATATATATATATATATATATATATATATATATATATATTCAAAAGTTATAACATCACTACAAAAATAGCCATATTATTTCAACACTTCTGGTGTTTTATCAAGAGATGGTGTTGAACACCATCACTTGAGAAGACACCAGAAGTGTTGAAACAAAATAGCTATTTTTGTACTGATAACATGTTTATGTTATAATTTTTGAATAAATAATATTTGCTCTACTCTGTATTGAGCACTCTTTTAAGAATAATGTTTTTGGTTATTGGAATTTTTTCCCATCTACAGTACACCAATCCTATATTTGGATATATATATGTTGAATGTTTGACATAATAAAATAATAAATATATCTATCTTTTCAACCAAGAATTGTACGGCACTCTTTCAAACAAAACGGCTCTGAATTTGATTCCAAACTCCCACCATAGGCCGCGAATTGTTTGTGGCGTTTAGCCTGGTCTCAATATTTTGTAGTATATTCATAATAAAATACAAAAGTTCACAACAGAGAGCGTGATTAATTTCTCATTTTATTGCGTCTAAATACAGTTTTATTATTGGGTGATTATTAAAATCCCAGCCATGAATGGTTTGCATCTGAGATTCTTTTCTTTTTTTCGGATTAGTCGAAATATACGATTTTACAATCTGCAGGGAAATGGATCAATGGAATTATTTGAAGATGGGCGCAGTCTACAAAAATCGTGTGCAAGAAGATGAAGGAGAGAAGCAGGAGGAGTCGCTCCTCTTCATATGTGGGAACAAAAAATTCTGTTTAAATGATTGCAATGTAGCAAACAAAAAGCGAGAAGGAAGAAGAAAGTATTAAGGCATTGATTATTGTTTATTCATCAGAGATGACGACTGGATTGTCCGCCAGCTGTGATCAGTACATACACACATACACAGAGGAAGTGGGAACGAGATTGCAGTCGACCGCTAATCTTAATGCTGTCGATGTTAGCGGACTTGTGGAACGTCACCTGCCAATAAATAGCCTTAAGTTGTATGCAAATGATTTGGTAACAGCTGCACTGAGACATCGCAACTTTATCGAGTTCATGTGTTGTCTTGACTGTGGCACGAAGGAATAAGTAGGCGTGACAAGTGAGCCGATCATCGATTTATTGAAATAGCGCCATACATACGCCCGCACCATAAGCATATACATAGATCTATTAAAAACATCCAACAGAGACACACACAGACATTATATATATATATATATATATATATATATATATATATATATATATATATATATATATATATATATATATATCATAGAACATCGATAGAATTCCAATGGTGAATCTAGCTTTCCTGATCTCATCAAAACCTTAAATACAACCATCAATCAAATGTCCTATCGTCACACGCTTCAAAGTCAAAAATGATTTGGACCCAGTTACTTTGGCTCACTTGTAAATGCGTGACATTTTTTTTTTATTCTTTTAAGTGATATCATGACATTGACTGATTTATGACATGTTCAAACATCAAAATGAATATGATAATAGTTATAGCAATTTACTAAGCATAGCTTAGATGCGTTACAAGGACGAAGGTATGGAGCACCCAGTGAGTTTCGAACTCACTACTTAGTCGTAATTGATCTAGCGCGATAAGCTTGCTAACTATTACACCACGTCGAAGGGCCCAGTGTGTGATAATAGTTATAAGCTGTCATGAATCCGGAGATTCAGGATTTTTCATTATTAATTTTTGGTTAGTTACTTTTTCATCTAAGTGTCGTGTCACTTAAGTGCGCTGGTGATCATGGCTCCCCACAATTTCCTTTAGGGATGTCAAAATTAAGATTTCCACACACTGTTGTCTGGCTTCCTCCAATTTCCTTCTTTCCATTGACAACACGTCCGCATGGATCTGACGACTATAAAAAAAAAAGAATCCCACTTGTCTTGATGCTTCTTTTATAACCATAACTCTTACCCACAATCTCTTACTGCTGTCGGGTGTGGTCGCCACCCCAGTATTTTATGCCCCACCCAGAACCTCAAATTCTGTTTATTCACCACGTTTCCTGGTTATCAATACGTAAGTTTCTTTTCTTTTTTTTTTTTTCTTGCAGTTCCCTCTGTTTTAGCTTTCCTGGGTTCTAAAACTAGATGATTCTAGTCGATAAATGTTCTTTGGAATTGTTTCATATACTTTACGTCGTTACAAGTGATTATATGGTATTGGTAGACGCCCATAACTAATAAAAATATATACACTATCATCCTTGGCATTGCATTTAAATTTTCAAGGTCGTAGGTGGCAGGGGGGCAAGAAACCGGAAGAGAGTTCCACGGGTGGGAAGTGCGAGAAAAGAAACTATTAGAATAGAACTTACGATTACATTTAGCTATTTCAACAGTAAAATGGTGGGACCTATTTGCCAATCTAGTTTGACGATAAAGCATTACACGTAATTAATATAATATTATCAAAGTACACGTAATTAATATCAAAATCATCAATTCTTTGATAGAAGATTCGTTGTTATCATCTCTAAACTAGATCCCCCACAAGGCCTGCAGATTCGACGGCAGCCTTGAAATTGCCCTAAGGAAATGTGCTCCTGAACTGGGTCCTGATCCATCTAAACTCTACAATAAATGCCTCGCGGTTTCTTACTTTCCAACTTGTTGGAAATCCTCCTTTGGAGTTTCTGTCTTTAAGAATGGTGGCCTTCTGATCCATCGAATTATCGCCCCCTATCTCTTTTTGACAAAATAATAGAAGCTCTAACCAACACCAAATTTGTTAAGCATTTCATTTTATACGACCTTATTTCGGATAAACAATATGGCTTTCGTTTCTTCAGTTCAACCGCCAAAACGGTTATTACTGAATTTGTCTAAGAGGCTTTAGATAAGAACTGTGAGGCACGGGTTGTGGTTTCAGATATTTCGAAGGCGTTTGATAGGGTTTGACATGCTGCCTCTTTCCACAAACTCAAAGACTATGGTGTCTCTGAACGAATATTTGTCTTAGTCCAATCGTTTCTAACAAATCGCGTAATGAAGGTTGTGTTGAACGGCAACGCTTCCAGATCATTTCATATTAACGCAGAGACCTGCGTTGACTTATCTTTATCGACGACCTTCTTGATGTTATCAGTTCTCAACTAAGTATTTACGCTGATGACAACTATTTACTCCTGTCTAGGTAGCAAGTCCGGCAGGTTCGATAAAGTAAAACTGGCAGATGCTCTTGAAAGTAGGAGCAAGGAATAGCCTGTAAATTTTAACACCAACAAAACAAAACGGCTGTGATTTAATTATGATAGAGTAACTATTTGCGCTTTCCACTGACATGAAGTGCAGTAATTACCGTAATTCCCCATGTATAATACGCATTTTTCTAAAATATAATAGGCAAAATTAGGAGTGCGTATTATGCACAGCTACAAGAAGAAAAAAATGCCGTTTCATAGGTCGATTTCAGTTGCGAAATGACTTCTCACCACAAACATAGGACAATTTGACACTAACATTCATCAATTGCGACCCCGTAAAGATGTCAAATACAATCATATGTACCTAACAATACTTACAAATGTAAAATAACATAAGAATTGTCATAAAACTAAATTAGAATTTAGCATTTTTTAATAAGAGAAGGAAACGCTGGCCGTAATGAAATTGGAGAAGTACAATTTATAGGGTTTGATTACCAAACAAATGATGTGCGTATTATGCGCGAGTAGTAGTATTTCTCCATATTTTCTGCACAATTTTAGGGGTGCGTATTATGGGCGAAGGCGTAATATACATGAAGAATTACGGTATATTGGATCAATTGCTAGGTCTACTATTAGAAAAATTGGTTCATTGTCTCGTGTCATGTGAGAATCCATCTTGCACATTTATAAATCTACCATTTTTCCATGCATTGAATATTCCTGCCATATCTGGGTTCCTATCTCGAGTTTCTTGACAAAATCTAAAGAAGGCTCTGTAATATCACCTGGCATCTTGACTTTTAGTCACTTTCAGTCAACCTGTTCTATAAATATTTTCATGGCTGTTGTTCTGATTAGCTTTCTTGATTAGTGCTACGACCGCATGGATTTAAGCGTACTACTAGATTGGCAACTAGGTCCCACTATTTTACTGTTGAAATAGATAAATGTAATCGTAAGTCCTATTCTAATAGTTTATTTTCCCGTACTTCCCACCTGTGGAACTCTCTTCTGGTTTCTTGCTTCCCTGCTATCTACGACCATATAAATTTAAATGCAATGCCAATCGCCATTTTCTGTCTTCCCGAAATCTGATCTTTTTTGTTCTTTCTCCTCACTAAAGTCTGCTCATTCTCTTCCGTTGCGACTTTCTGGCATGGGTTTATTTGAGGTGAAATGATTTAAAAAATGGAATTATGTGAAAAGAAATTGTAAACAAATTTCAGCTCGAGCGTTTTTAGTATATTTGTGAACTGTATTCGTTGACACTAAATTTTATTAAGCAAAAAACGTAACGTCGAACATGGTAGATAAAGTAGTTTGGATTAGTTTTTCCAACTTGAAGCAATATTTATTTTGCGTTGGATATAGGTATAATAAATATGTAGTCAATACAAAGGAAAAATACTACGCTTATTCTGTTAGTAACACTTTCATTAATTCTTAACCATTGAAAACCATTTGTACCTGACCCCCAATTCATTTTTTTTAATCATTTCACTCTGGGCAAGGCGGGAATACAAGGAGTTACAGAGAGTGAAAGTGAGAGAAAAAGACTGGGTATGAGGGGGATTGAGGAAATGATAAAAGATGAACAGGGTTCAAGAAGATCGAAGATGGCGATTGACGTTGCATTTAAATTTTTGAAGACTAGATGTCAGGGAAGCAAGTAAACGGCATAGAATTCCACAGGCTGGAAGTGCGAGAAAAGAAACTTGGAGTAGAAGTAGCGGTTACATTTAACTCTTTTGACAGTAAAAGGGTGGGACCTAAATGTCAGTCTAGTAGCACGCTTAAATTCATGTAGTCAGGGCACCAGGGAAAAAAAGCTCGTCAGAGCAGTTGCCATGAAAATATTTGTAGAAAAGACAGAGGGAAGCCACATCACGTTTGTGAGAAAGTGACTGAAGTCGAGATGCCAAGTCAGGATCGATTACATTGCACATCCTTTTTTGTCAAGAACCTCGAGATGAATAAAAGGAGCACAAGACCAGTTATAGCATCAGTATTCAAGACCCGGACGAATGGTAGATTTGTAAATGTGAAATATGAATTTCTACAGTAAAATCATTTGCAATGGAATTATACATATAATAGCCATCGTGTTCTATTAGTAATGCTTCTATTAATTCTTTACTACTGAACATCTCTTTCTTCCTAGTTTTCAATGCGCAACATAATCGCCAATATTTAATTTATTAATGTTGAAAATAATTAAAAATAACGAGAAAATGAAGTGACAGAGCAGAGATCAAATTAGAAAAACTGAAATCTATCCGTATTAAATGCAGTCGTTGCTAAAATATAGTCAATATATTTTTAATTTCCCCTCTTCTACAGTCACAATACATAATCTTTAAAGTTTTCACGTGAATACATCTAAATAAATAAACGGAAAATTGTGTCTGTCCGTCAGTGTGTCCCCTCTATGTCGAGCCACACTTGCTCTAAATGAACATATTTTACCTTTGTTGGAATCAGGATGATGCCAAGATTGAAAATCTGCACTTAATATGGTACTTGAACATCCAGCATTGGGATTTGTGTCCAGATAATGAGGAAGAGTTAAAAAAAAAGAGTTTGATGTAGCACGAATGTAATTTATTTATTTTTTGTTTTAAACTCAGTTTAAAATATTTCCCAAACTTTGTAAATTGAAGAAATCAATTTTATTTCTTCACAATACCAAAGAATCAGAGTTAAAGTGAGAAGTTTCGTAACATGAGGTTTGGAAGTTCCACTGAGTTTGTGATTTGAAGAACTCAATTTTTTGCCTGAATTGGAATTTCGACCTTTTGGCAGGAATTGGACTCATACCTCGAATCAGAGCAAAAGTGAGGTTTTGAAGTTTCATTGAGTAAATTGAAGAATTCAAAGTTATTTTTTCAAACTTACCTTTAGTTTTGGAGCGGAGGCCCAATTCGTTTTCCGTAGGCGCTAGCTTAAATGTTCTCACGGAGTTCGGCTTTTAAGTTAGTATTGAATAAATCCCACCCATGATATTAGCACTTTCTCTGCTGAATTGTTATAGCATTTTGGCATGGCTATACTGGCATATTTTAGGGAAAACAGGAAATTGCTATTCAGTCGAAATAAATTGCTATAAAAACGCTGACAGCGATTTCTCATGGGCGCCATCATTTTTATTTCGTCAGGATTCTTTTCTGTACAGAATAAGGTAAGCGAGACCCCAACACACAATATAACAAAATACGTCACAAAACAAGTAGTATTGTATGCTACTATCTATCTATACTGGTTTGGAAATAACACTAAAAATAGCTAGTTTATAACACACGACAGGCACCAACATTTCACCTTATCTTGTCATCGTATGTATACGTTCATAGCAGGCAATATGAATTTCGTAATGACGTCCACATTAGCACAAATCTTGATAATTACATAAACTCGAATAAAATAAAAATTTCGCAGCTTAATTTTAATTGTGACGAAGGAAAATTGATGAAATGAAGCAAAAATTGTTTTAACAAATAAAAAATATCAAAGAAAGATCTAGGTTAATAACTTTAAACAGAGAAGCTAATACTTTTGTTCTAAGATTATATTCTTAAAACCCCCTTTCAATGCGGTATTGATCACTTTCGTGCGTTTTTTTTTTTTGTTTTTTTTTAAATGATAATTGATATTTTCTATCAATTGGTTTGTCTGTTTATAACCCTGAAGGTTGAAAAACTTTATGTTCGATACTCATAATGCAATAGACTATTGATATAGTTTATTGGAATATAAAAATAATATTTTTCATTTGCTATATCTGACCTCTTGAAATAATAATCTTATCCAAAGTCCCCTCACTCCCACCCCCACAAAAAGAAAAGAAATATGCCAATAAAGTTTTAGATAATACGTGTCAACGGACTTATTTCATTTTTTCTTTTTCTTATATTATTATTATTATAAATAGTTCTAGGACTTATTGGGTTGGAACAAAAGTTCTATGCGTTTTTAAAGTGAATTTTAAAGACAATGTTTATATATTTGTATTTATTCAACCACATATGTACCATTCTGTCCCACTGAAGGAACTTCAGCGTTCCATTCTCGTAAAACTTTGCTTTTTATGGCTGATCAACTGGTTTAAGTGGTTCTTATAGGCTTCGAGGTAATTACCGTTCTTCCTGTTAAGAGAATTTTGTAGAGATCAAAATAAATGGTAATCCAAAAGTACAAGGTTATGTGAGTACTGTAGGACATTCCAGTCAAGCGGTAACATTTTCTGTCGGGTCTGTAAAGAGACGTGAGGTCTAGCGTCTTACGTATGGAAGACGACACCCTTCCGATTGGCCAATTCTAGACGCTTTTGACATGTCTGAATTCAACGCCTGATTATGCGAAAGGAACTCACAGTACACAATGCGCTTTTAATCTCACTAGATACACATCACTTTCGGCTTGTTAACGGTGGCTCATTTTGTTTTCCCGGGATATTTGTCGCTCCACACTCTTGTAAACAATCCATTGTTCATGGCCTGTGATCGTTCTTTTCAAAAATCACAAATTATCCTTGCATCTTCGATTTAAGAATAATATGGCTGCTAAAAATGATGCAAGATTTATGGTGTTTTGTTAAAATAACAGAAAATTATATTTCTACTGCAT
Source organism: Acanthosepion lycidas (assembly GCA_963932145.1). Taxonomy (NCBI): domain Eukaryota; kingdom Metazoa; phylum Mollusca; class Cephalopoda; order Sepiida; family Sepiidae; genus Acanthosepion; species Acanthosepion lycidas. The sequence continues at coordinate 29,944,013 of OZ010576.1, forward strand.
CACCAGAAGAGTCGAGTGCATAGAGATATGCAAATTTCTCATCGTCTTCATCATACATTTTTTTTTTATACAGAAAGCACAGACACACAAAAATGGAGACGTTACTTTCTCGAGTAAAACTAACCTCTCAAATTGATAAATAATATATTATTGACCATTCAATAATTTTATTAATCAGGTTTTACATCGCATAAATATTTATATCTATTTATCTATATATTTATATATATCTTAGTAATGCTTTTATTAATTTGTGATCACAGAACATCGATTCTTTAAATTTTCAATTAAGATTTTGCACTAATATTATTTGCGTTACATTTTTACAGTAAAGTTGGGCGGGGGCAACAGAAATGCATTTCTGTAGAAGGATGCAGAAAATTCCATGGACTGATCGCGTAAGCAACGAAGGAAAATAAAGGAAAATGGAAACAAAAAGAACATTTAGAATAAATTAAAAATAAAAGCTTAAATTTTTTCAACATAAAAAGAAAGGGAGACTTGGAGAATTTTATACCCACGGGGCGTATTGAGAGCAAAAGGGGCAGGGGAATTCAACGGGCCGCCTACCTAAGGTTGTTAAGGGCTACAATTAATAGTTCTAGAGAGCTATGTCTTGAAAGGGCACAACACGCAGAAGTAATAGTCATATTCTGTCTGTAACGTTTGAATAAATTCCTGATCATTGAAAATTTCTATCAACCTTTATATATAATGACTAGCAGCATGGCCCGGCGTTGCCCGTGCTTGATTCAAAAATCGTGCGACTCATACAGCAATCGCTATCACTTGACTTAAAATATTTTTGCCCTTCCTTGCCTTTAAAGGAGTGCCCTTTGCCGTGCTGATGTTGCTACATGCCTTCTTGCCTATCTCACACTGCGAATTTTTTCTAAGCTCTATACTAAACTTGAAATCTGTTACGAAAAAAGAACTAAAAAAATGAACACAAAACGATCAGATTTAAAAAAGGACTCGTAACTAGAAAAACCGAATGAAAAAAGGATGTTAACAACAAATACTTTTTCACACCCAACCCAGTTCTGCGGAATAAGAATCAACGTTGAGTTTAAGCAAGCGAATGAGCCAATTGGAGTAAAGTGCCATGCAGATTTAAAGTTTTCCTACTTGTGACGAATGCAGCTATCGATTTTTTTTTTGCATGCTAGCATGCTAGTTAACATTCGTTTCAGTCAGCTGTTGGCTTTCATGCTGGTCAATAGAATTTTCCTGCCTATTCGTGGCAGCCAGCTATAGGCTCTCACTCTGGTCAGTACAAAATGGCCGGAAACTATATGAAAACTGCCGTAGAAGCATGAAAAAATCGATTATTTCCACTATCGATGGGAGTTGGGAAATGCAGAGTCGGTCTTGGCCTTTCTGCTAACTTGGAGCATGTGCATGTAAATTTTGGTGCAAATCCGTCGAAAATTGCGGCCGTGCATTCGTTACACACACACACACAGACACACACACCCTGCCTTTTATAGATAGAGATTATCATTATTATCAAAACTTGTAAAAAAAAAAATAAACTTCAGGTAAAAATGTGGCCAAATTACGAAGTTAATCATAAAATTAATTAGTTAATCATTGATTCCCTTCCGCCAGAAATTCTTAATGCAGAAAAAAAAATCATATAAGCTGTGGAAGTTACAAGAAGCGGAAAGTCAGAAAAACGACATTATTACGTCATTATTTTTACACCAACCTAATACTAACATACAGCAGTAACTTAATCATATTTTGAATGTGTTGACAGTGTAACAGTTTTCGGCGCAGAAAGTAAAATCAGCGACCAGAGTTCAAGTGTCTACTAAATTTTTTGCATTCCCTTTCGCACCAATACCCTTGAAAAAGGCATGAATCCATCTCTTTTCACACTGGATATGGGTTATATAGCATTGTAGACTTTCTTTGGGTGGCATCCAGTCAAGGAAAAGAGCTCTGAATTCCAAATAGTGAAGAAGGCAAAAAGGAAATTGCTCCACTCGCTATCGCAAGAAGAAATGGCAATTCACAAAAACGGAATCTGTACAGAGCCATGATTGCCTATGTCCTGAAAAGACATGGCATTTAAAAAAGAAAAAAATTGTTTAGCTTTTTCACTGTCAGGATTTTCTGTCACTATACAAGGTGCGATGGTTAAATTGTCACCATTTTATAATTTTTAATTTCGCGCATGTACGTTGTTTGATTTTGATTTTGTCGACTGCAGAGTATAGTAGGATCAGTTGTGAGAAAAAGAGCACTACGACGCAATTCACTGAGCCAGAAATCTGGACACGCCATGCTGTATTGCTTGGCATTCGCGCCGGAAGCTCCAATACGGACATTTCAGAGTGTTTGGGTGTCAATGTGAGGATAGTGCAGAGAATTCGGAAACAGTTTTATGAGTCTAATGGTGATTACGAAGGTGTAGAGGCTCGGAAAACTCACTGATCGTTCTGATAAAACAAGAACTTCAGAATTTGTTGGTGAGGGTCTCAGACTCAACATAGACGCCTACATCAAGTGCCTTGAGGAGATAGTGTTGTCCTGGATCAAGAGAGTGTCTACTGAAAAACCCTATGTTTGGCAACAGGACTCTGCACCATGTCACACAAGCAGGAGAATCCACTCATGACTGTCAGACAAATTCTGCGACCACATCATCCTAACTCCCCAAACTGCAACCCCTTGTTTATTATGTGTGGGGTGCAGTTGAGCGAGAGACCAACAATAATCCTTTTAACACCAAAGATGAACTGAAGGCAAGGATTATGGCAGCATTCACCAACTTAATAAAGGAGACCGTTCAGAAGAGATGCAGGAGATTCCGAAGTTGTCTGGAGGCCGTGGTTGAAGCCAATGATGATTTTATTGAACAAATTTACTCTTTAGTATTTCAAGCTATTTTGTGTAATTTTAGTAAATATATCTGTTAAAATGAGATAGCCATGTTATTTCCATTTTTAAGAAATTTAGACAATTTGTCCATCGCACCTTGTATATGTAAAAATTGGAGGAAATAAGTTTTAAGGAAACATAACAACATATCACAGGTTAGATAAACTGTTACAAGAGGTTGGTGAAAAGTTCTTGACTGAAGATCTCAAACAGATATTTGATCAAAATTGGAGAATTGGATCGGACCGAAGACTTTTCAGCACCCTCACTATCTCACTTCTACAACAACTGTGTCACTATTGATGGAAAACTTTTTCATGTATTTCTTCATCATCATCATCCTTCGTCCTCACTATGGTTGATCGGAACTCCATTGACAATCCCTTTCCACACTATTTGTTCTTGTATTGCTGTCCTCGGATCCTAAATGTCCGACCCTGAGTCCCAAGCTATGGTGTCTGGGAAAGTCAATTTTCGTATTTTTAAAAAATAAATCCTCCTTGTGATATAAGTTTCATAAACAGTTACTTCGTTGCTATTTTCCAAGTTGATGGGTTGATCATATATTGATCATGCTTTGTTGCTATTTTACGAGCTGATGGGTTGATCATATATTGATCATACTTTGTTGCTATTTTACGAGCTGATGGGTTGATCGTATATTGATCATGCTTTGTTGCTATTTTACGAGCTGATGGGTTGATCTTATTTCTTTCAAGTGTCACAAAATAGCCATTAAATTTTTGCGAAAGTTTTCGGGTTTTTTTTTAAACAGCAGCAACAAAACCCGTGGTTATTTATTTGCAGTCTTAATACCTAGTTTAAAACGAGCGTAGGGTAAATTTGCACCAACATGAACTTTATCACGAAATGGTAAATTCTAGAATTATAACAGAGGGTTCAGTGTTTACATTCCCGGTACTGTAGGGTGGGCTGAGGGGGCTGAAACTGTCCCCACTTTTTGCCGGGACTGAGAATTAAGCAGAAGACTAAATGTGTGCTCTTTGATTTATGACAGTGATCTATTATCTGCCGAAAACCAATACTGCCAATAATTTTCAAAAAAGTAAAACTTAATTTTTCTTTTCGAAACATTCGTTTCTATTACCTTTTAAATACGTTTTATAAACGGAAAAAGTTTACAGGTTTCATTCCAAAAATAAGTACAAGCGATAAAATGTATTTAAAATAGAAAAGGTTTACTGTAAGATAGAATTAAAAAATGTTCATTTTATGAAAGGATCAGATAAAAAGTATAGAATCGGGAATCTTTAAAATTTAATACTTGTACCCCTCCTCAACATTTGATTTAGTACTCACTTTTTATTTTGTGGCACCCTGCTTGACTTACGGCTATATTTTATTGAACACGAAAATTCAGTTTAAACCTTTGAGCCCTGCGTTCCTGAACAAATTTAACCCTTCTGCCTGAGGTCCCGAATCAAAATTCGTAAATAATTTATATGTAATGTTTCACGGTAGATATAAAAATAGTCACAAGTGTTTACCCACTGTTCAACCGGTGGCTGGGCATTAAGTCAATTTTCTCTATCACCGGTAAAGCGGTGGTCAGGGCTCAAAGAGTTAAGTAACAAAGACCATGTGCATTATTCATATGGAGTGACTATTTTAGAACACAGCACACTGTAAACAAAATTTATGCCTTATGACAAACTAAACCAGGGTGGGCTCATTGGTGGGCGATTAGCTACTGAACAAAACATGGTGGGAGATTAGAAAATTTTAGTAGGTAATATAGGGTTGTGAGTATAAATAATGTATTTCAATATAAGCTACTCGAAAAAATATTCAAAAGAGATATATAAAGAACCTGTATTTAAAAAAAAAAAAAAAAAAAAAAAAAAAAAAAAAAGGAAAAAAATTCAATGGAAATAACTGACTCAAATTCCGAGATAAGATGTAAGTATCCCGGCAAACAAGGAATATTTTGGTATTTTCTATAGTTTGAGAAGGATCATTAACATTAGTTCTTCAGACGAAATAACATCTTTTTCCGGATAAAAAATCAGATAAGGGAAGACCAAAAACAACTTTGCTAGTGAAAATTAAGAAGTGACCTCAGGATAATTTTTATTTAATATAAAAATGTTTTTACTTTTTTTTATCACATTGGCCATCTCGAATTTATTAAGGCGGGAAAATTGCCCGTCAAAACAATTTACCCATCACTGTATGCTTTTGAATATTTACTATGCAGGTGGGTAGTGGAAACATTTTCAAGGTGAAATATTGTCAGTTGATAAAACATTTTTTTTGGTAATTGATGCTTACTTCGTTGCATACGATATATGATTAAATAATAATAAAAAAAAAAAAAAAAAAACGATATTTACCTCCCCATCCCTGTTAATACCGTGGAATCTTTGAATACATAAAATATTTTCCTTAATATTTAAGCAAGTGGTAAGTCAAATTTTCATAATTAGTCAAGTAACAAGGCATTTCTGGTTCCTGTGAATTACAAACACGAGACAATAAAGCAATGACTGCCTGTATTAATTATGGTAAAAACGTGAGCAAAGATCACAATAACTTTTTGTTCCTCGCTTAGAATGTTAAAACAACTGTTGGAGAGATGTCAGATTGATCATAAATTGTTTTAAAAGATCATACTAAAAAATTAACCTATTAAAACCTATTTTTGCATATTTTAATTTTTGAAACTTACAAATTCATTTTTTAATATTGACCTTTTAATTCAATTTTTCAAAATAAACCTTTTATTAAATTATTTCTATAAAAACAGAAATAACATTCAATCAAGACAATATATAACAAGAAAATTAAAAACTAAATAATATATCTATATATTTAAATAGGCTGTTTGAAAGCCTCAGAGTACTAATAATGTGACAATGACACACAGAATTAACGGAGTGTTCATGGTGTCGCAGATATTACCATTTTTAACCACCCCTATTTATTTATTTTTTGACAGAGCTTTTACCAAAAGATGGTGGTTCGGATAAGACGACCCGATTCCTTTTGAAACTTGTCTACATGTTATTTGACTATATCTACAAGCAGAGTTGCCGCACAAACAAAGTGCTTGATTTCCACCTGCCGCACCAGTTACTGGAAATGATGGATCACTGTCTGCACGTGGATTCTGAACCACGAGACTTGGAACAAATTCTGAGCGACTGTAAGGAAACCTTACGATATTGCGTCAGAACAGGTAAGATATTCATAGAAAAACAAATTACATAACAATCGACAAGTGAAATAATCCGCTTTTCGTTCGTATTTAAATAAATCTATATTGAAAATTCTTTAAATTGTTTAGTACTATATCGAAAAATTTTGGTGCGCTTGCTTTATATTTTCAAATGTGAGAATATAACTGCCCTATACAAATATTTTGACTATTGTACAAAACATTTTTCCGCAAATAGAAAAAAATACATGTTATTTTAATTTTTTAACATTTTTTATTACTTCAAACGTTATTTTTAGAGGATATCCGTATTTTAGTAGACGCTCCGTTTATTTTAAACAGTATTTATTTCGTCTACCGGCTTGTTTTATATTTCACATTGAACTCATTTCATTTACTACATGTGCGCGCGCACACACACACACGCACACACACATATATATATATATATATATATATATATATATATATATATATATATTGGTGTATAGAGAAAATAAGATTTGGAAAAAACACCTAATATTTATATGTCTTTATATGTAATATTTATAATACATATATTTTTCTTTACAGAGAAATATTAAAATTAAAATTGTTTTACTTACATGTGGGTTTTCAGAAAAAATGTTTTAGCTTAACCGGTTTCGCTTTTAACTTTTCAAAAAGTTTGTAAATGTTTATTAAATTCCCACTTGTTGAGGCTTATGACTTGAATAAATAAATAAAATCAAGGAGCGTGGCTGGTTTTATTTTATATGTTGCTTATGGCAAGGAATCTATTTGCAGGGGCGTGCCTCTGGTTTATGCAATGAATTGAGTATTGGTTTAAACTTGTTGATAAAAAATGTTTATCAGCAAGTTTAAACCAATAAAAATGTTTATCAGCAAGTTTAAACCAATAGAATTCCCGGGATGAGGCAATCCACAAAGCTTTAGTTTCCTTTCCGAAGAAAGAAACACAGAATTAAGGTATTCGCAACAGTCTGCTTTCGAATTGGTGTTTACCAACGTTGCGCTGATATTCCGGAACGCTTTGGTGTAATGAGGAAGGTGCTTCCGCGGTCTTAAAATCCCCAGAACCAGGCATCCTTCAAAGGAACTGTCTTGTGCGTGTCTTAAGTACAGGAAAGACATTTGCATGGGCGACAGATGGACGCTTCCGAATACTTGTCGGCTATTTTCGATGCCCGCCGCAACTGTAGCCGTTTTATCTTGCTATATACTATTGCCTGATCTCCTGACAATAACATCAACAGATCGAGAGCGCTCTTTCTAACCGGATACCTCTTGGAAGCGGTAGCATGGGAGACTTCCTGGTATGTTCCCAAGAGGTCGTCGCTATCATTATCACCCGAATGGTCATCATCATCACCCACTAAAGGCAGGTAGATTTCATCTAACGCTAACGGCGAACCAAGTTTAAGTTCCTGATGAGAATTTAGGTTTCCTTTGCACTCATGCCCTTAAGAAAGTCTATTTTCTTTCCAGCTATGGGTTAAATAGCAGTGCAGTCTGTACTCTTTTTGACTTTCGTTGACAACTTATCAAGAAGGACAACACTGAATTTCCAAACCCAGGTGGATGGAACTATTTACCATGGGAACATGGGGAAGGAAAATACCAATAGAAAACGAACTTTTTCTCAAGGTACAGAGATTGGACGTAGGTTCAATCACCCAACCCTGTGGAATAATTCGATTAGAGAAGCCTTAGCAGAAGCCTTATGTGTCAAAAGGCATCAGGAATATAAACAGGACATGACGGTAGCAATTATAACGATCGTTGTTGGAACGCATGGAATAGCTCCAAAGAGCTTTAAATATAACTAGACGACCCGTGGGGGTCATTGACAGTTTAGGTTATAAAACATTGAAGTTGATTTCAACATTAAAATATGGTCTCTTTGAAGAAAGTTGAAATAAAAAAAAATATTTACTGCATAAACAACTCGTATTTTTAAATCTTATTCACTTAAAATATTTTTAAATCACATTAACGTAAAAATATATTTTTAATATGCCCAAAAATATTTTAAAATCATATTCACTTGAAAATATTTTTTAAATATGATAAAATATGTTTTTTTAAATATTCAAAATATTGTTTGTTTAAAGAAAGTTGAAATAAAATAAGCACGCACGAAATCTCAGAAGTGGAAAGAGAGAGAAAAAGAGAGAGAGGGGCAAGATGAAAAGCGGCCATAAATGTAACCATTTATGTCCACAATCCGGATGTTAAATTAGGTCACCATCTGAGACAAACGGACACCATTTCCTTCTCTCCACTACTTCCTACACGATAATAAATTTACATCATTCTTTCAACCACTCTCTATATCTTCTAGCAAACACACAAGTATACAAAGTTCACAGGGTTTTATAATAATAAAGATGAAGACGAATTGAAGTCATCCAACCGACGGAGTGCTGAAATATTGAAAAAACATTGCTGTCATTTGATCTCTAATATAAGCTGTTATTACTGGGATGAACAGTGTGTAGAAATAAAGATAACACTTGGGCACATCAGTAGCAAAAGGCTAACGATTGAAACTATCCAGCTAAAATCAGCAAGAACGCAAGTGTTAGAATATTGAGGAGACTTTATGTCACTTGATCTTTAAGAAGAGCTAGCAGATGTTGTAGGAAAAAAAAACAGTAAATAAATAACAATAAAACTCAATGAAGCGCGGAAATTCATGTTGATACGATTATCCAATTTCTCATGCTTCTGTTCTTCTCTCACCTTTTGCTTGTAGTTACTCTCTCCCTCCCAATATGACTAAGATTATCCATTAACTCATGTCCCTGCACTTCTCCCAACTATTACCTGTGTCTTCTCATTCTCTTTCTTATCCCTTCCAATACAGATAAGATTATCCATTATCTTACGCTTCTGCTCATCTTCCAACCTTTACCTGCATAATTATATTCTTTATTCTTTACTAATCTATATTGCCCTCCCCCATGTTTTTAGTTAAATGTTATAAAAACAAGGATTACTTTCACATGTTTAAAAAGAAATAAAATATAAATATAAAATAAAAATAATAAAACAATCAACTGTATCCTCACTTTTGTCTCTACTTTGCTTTATCGATATAAATTTGTAATGTATCCTAATTTTGACTAATTTCGATCCCTATTTGCCATTCAATTTTTCGCTCAGTGATGTCCAGACATATTATATTTGTCTGTGTATTTTGTTTTTTTCTTTAGCTTTTACTTCCTATCTTTTCTGTTTCACACTTTTGCCCCACTTCTCCCATTCTTCGCTTTTCCCAAATTCTTTCTTGCATTTTTGGTCACACAAAGTATGAGAATACACTCACATCCAATATTTAATTATTTCCCCAAGGTAGACAGTAACCTTATGACCTACACGCATGCGTCAGAATACTCCGACCATCGTATATTTTATTTGGGATGCAGAATTAATTTCAACTTCACCCACCGCGACGGGAATGAGTTCGAACTTTTATTGTCGTTAACTCCAAAACGGTGGATATTATCAAAATTTCTTTGTTATTTTCGAATTAAGCGTGTACACTTACACCTAAATGGAACTATTCGGGAAATTTTTATTAGAAACTGAGCGCGGGTCTTGAACTGCAAATTAACCTTTTGAGGTTCCGGGTTGAAATTAGTTCTGTCACCTTTTTATTTTATCTATATATTTTTTTAACCACGCGGTTAAAAAGAAATAAATATCGAACTTGGATATCGGTCCGAGGGCCGATCAACTACAAAAGCGTAATGAACGTAGAGAAATAGAATAAATCTTCACTTTTGTTAAGAACTGTTTTAATTGAAAGCCTTGTTTTGTTTTTAGCTAATCAATAGTAATACAACAACTTAGTGCCAGTATTCTATGTGCCGCGTCCTTTCAGGGCATAAACGATCATGGTTCCCCACAACATCCTATCTCGTGTGGCTCTTAGTAGTTTTTATCCCTTTGCTAAGTCCACCCTCCTTCCGCTATCCAGGGCCAAAGCCTCAGCCCGCTACGTGTTTCAGCTGTGGTTTCTATAACAAGTAGATTTTTACGGGATGGAGTTGCTAGCCCAACATCAAACAAGTGTTGAATTCAAAGTTGTCATTCTCGTAGACTGCTTGCCAACCAAATCCAGAGAACGTATTTTGGCCTGCTACAAGAGCCGCATTGTGTGCAAATCAGTTGAAAGTAAAAACACCTTATATCTGATTCACTTATGTTGACTTAGAAACCTGAAATTCATGTCATCTCATTATCCGAAAATCAGCCATTCAAATATTATTTCAAATTGTGTACACACAGATATAGGCACAATGTCATTTTATGTTTTTACAATAATAGCATTAAAAAAGTAGCCATATTATTAGAACTATAATTTGGTGCATATTATGTAACTTAAACAAAAAGAAAACTTTTAATTTAAAAAGTTTGACTGAAGAGAAAATGAAACATAGGAAGGAAGGAAGGCAATTTTCTTTGATTAGAAAGAAAACAGAACAAAGACAATATTTATTGATTTTATTTGCTTCATGGTTTTATTTTATCATCATTATCATTGCTGCAGGAAGCATCGCGTTCTTTGTGGATAAATAAGTGCATATCTTTTTTAGTATTTTAAATAAATAAATGCCATAATGAATTTGAAAATGTCTTTGTAATTTGTATGAAAAAAAAGTTTAACAGTTGGTTAATGTTTTTTTCGGAATCCTTTTTTTAAAAATAATTTTCTGTTTTTAATAAAAATTGAACTCAGACATGAAATGGTTTCATTTGTGTCAGAATTTTTTAAATAAGGAACTTTTATTATATGATTTGCTATTCGGACCAGAAGGTTCATGGTAGTTATATTCACAACATTTTGACCGTTGTACCTCTTCTTTGGGGACCTATCTTAGTACTTGGTAAGCGAATTGGAATTTCAAACCAAACCTTTTTTTTATTTAATCCACAGAGGCAAATAATCTTCATTTCACTTTTCACGCTGATGGAAATTTCAACATTAGTTAGTCTCGAGTGAATTAAAACACCGATTGAAAACATATCGGATTCTCTGACAATTGTGATTTCAATCCCTGGGTCTGGTAGTACTACATATGGTCTGGTTCTGTGGAAACGACAGAGTGGTGAATAAGACACGTGAGAACAATTTACCCGCGTCGAAATTCCAAAGATGGTTACCGAATACGAGGGATGTGCAGATGGTGTGGTGAATAGCGAGAAACCGGAAAGACGAGTTCGAATTCCAGTTGGGTTCGTTACATTCAATTACGCGCAAATACCCTTGGGAAAGGTATGAGTCCATCTACCCCTCCCAGTTATGGGCTTAAATAGTAGGACCTCCATCTAGAAAAATCATTGTTCTTCAATAAATTGTTGATGCGCGAGGAAAATAAGAGCATTATTCTTACAACCCCCAAATCTGCTCCGGCATTAAATAATTCTAAAAGGGTTGATAAGACATAAAAAACAAATCAATCAATCATACAGAGTATGAAGAAAGACGCCAGAAAAGTGCTGGAGAGTACAGCATAACAAAATGAACAAACAAAATGACCATGAGAACAAGTACACAAGTTCAACGATGGCTTAAACATTGTTAAGTTATTAGTAAATTACGTAGGCGTAAACACAAAGTAGAAAAACAGAATCTGATTGCACTTTTGCATTAATGCCGGTGGTGAAGGCACGAATTCACCTACCCTGTTGGTTAAATTGACAAAATAAAAAATGTCTCATCAGTGTTATGTTACGATGATTTACGAAGACAAGAGTGGGTGAGATAGTGAATGCTGAGGCAAATTACTCTCTCATAATTACTTTAACTGTTACACGCATTGTCAACCTTGAAGATTTCCAAACACATTGTGAATAGGTATTTTAATAGCGACAGCCACTGGTGGGATTCAAAAATGTTTAGCAAGCGGTTCTGTTTTACTTGTGTGGGGGTTACCCCACTTAACTTTTCTTAAAAAACCATCGCTAGGGGACTATCCTTAAGCAAATAAATAGGAAATGACATTCTCATTCACTGTGTCTTTCCGCTTTTTCTCCGAGACAATAAGATGTAGTTCGCACAACGTACAAATGTGTCTCACATTGGGAGGACACATTCGTACTTCATGGAAACGCACGTTTACTTTACTTACAATTACTTTTCTCTCGGTCTTTTACACAAGCTTTATACAAACAAACACATTTTCTAGTTTAAATTTTTTCTTCTTTCATTTTCATTCACACGCAATAATCTTTTATCGTCTATGTATACCTTTGTTTTGTTAATACCTACATTGTCGTTTGTTTGTATATAGTTTTGTTGTTATTTTTTTATTTATTACCCGGACTCACAATGGAGTCCGTAATAATTGTTGTGGAAAAATATACCAAGAGACATTTGTTTTCTGCCTAAACACGGCCAATCCTCCACAACACTTGGCATTCATTAATGTTTTGTCAATGGGATTAATAATAAAAATATGTAACCAATAAATATTTCCTTATTTTGTCAAACAAAAATTGTATAAACAAACCTAACACAGTAAAAGATATATTACCCCACTTTTGGCACGGGGCAGTTGTAATAATCTGATTCCAGAAAACAGCTGATTTTCGGTGAAAATTTGGTGAAATTAACAGTAAATAAGAACTACTTAGGAACTGTCTCTTGCGAATCGGTTGGTATTCCACCAATGGTATTTTTAAAACACTTTAATGTGTGCGTGCGCATGTGTACGTGAAGATAAGTTTTTACACGGATACATACACATTTTTAAGAAATTGTTAAATTCTATGAATTTGTTACATGATATTATATTTGAATTAATGTTTTGAGATGTAATTCTTTTTCATTTTATAGGACATCCACGATTCCTGAACCAACTCTCTTCCGGTCTTGATATCATCGGCTTAGCTGGTGAATGGCTGATTGCTACAGTCAATACTAACATGTATGTCTTTTCTATAAAATACTTACAACCTTTACATAAGTAAATATTTACGATATTTATATTAGATATAAAGCTAAAATCGACTCAAAACTTCACCTACATGTAATAAAAGAATCCACATTTTATTAAAATTTGACTTTTCTCAATTTTAAATTTTATATTTAAAAAAGTACAAGTTTTTAATAAAAATAAATTTGCTAGCCTTAATTTGAAATTATAGTGTGAGTTATTGAGTGAAAGTCAACTTTTGTCAGCAGTTAAGAGTTGATTTTATTTTTGGTGTTTTTTGCTTAACGGTCCTTCAACCACAGGGTTTATTCAAGACCAGATAAAAGTTTTGAATCGTGGTTGTTTTGGGTATAGCTTGGATATATGTGGATCAGTTATAGTTTTGGGTACAGGTTAGTTGATGAAGGTTTTTCCTCTTTCTAATCAGTTATTAGAGATGCTGGCTTCTAATATTTTGTATTCAGTTTCTGAATGATAATTTCATTTTTAAATTCTCCAACTTCCTAAGCGCTTAAAATTACTAATTATTTTCTTTTCCAAATTAATTCATTTTATTACACAATTTTAAAATCAAAATTTGATATCTATAAAGATCACAGCCTCAGAATTTATTTATTTCTATATATTTTTATGTAGATAATGAGAAAATGTTCAATGTCAGTTGAAACAAATGGTTATAAATGAAATATGTTCGATTTGAAATTTATTTATTTGAGTATATTCGTTGACGTGTACTATCTACTCAGACACACAAAAAGGATTTTTTCATATTTGATTTGACAATATAAGAGTGTTAAGTAAAAGATAAAAAATAAACATGGCAAATATTCTGAGATTAAGCAGACAGATTAAAATAATGGCGGTGATTTAATTCAAACGAAAGGTAGAATATTTTCTTGAGGAGTGATTGCCAATTCGAAGGAAGATTTATTCTTTTGATGTATGGTAGATGTTACACCGTAGTTTGAATGTAGATCGCTAGAGAGCAAACACAGGTGATCCCATTTTAAATTAAGTAGATCACGTGACCATAGAGGAACCGCATATATGGGAATTAGAATGGCATCTAATTGATCACCATTTCTAGTCTATCCTCTATTACTATACGGATCGCTATTCTCTGTTCTCTTCTCCACACTATTCCCTATACTGATTACTACACAGATCACTATTCGGTGGTTACTTTTCGAGCGAATATTATCGAGCAAGTACTATTAGTGCGAGTGTTAGGAGTAGGCGTCTGACACCAGTATTGTTCAACGGTGTTACTATAATTGTATCTGCGATTACAAAGTCTCTACTACAACAAACATTACGAAAATGACAATGAATGTTCGTTGACATCGCAAAAGTAGATTATTAAGGTAAGAATAATATTACAGTTGAATGTGCCTGTCGACTGATTTTGAATACTTCAAAGAAAATTAGTCATTTTAAGTGTCTGTTGCTTTGGAATACATAAAACATACATTCGTTATATGTTACTTGTCAACTCTTGAAAAATCAAAGGAGTTTGAGTCAGCTAAATTTAAGAATATCTCTTAGGACAGCTGAAATATGGACGACCAAATATAATAAAACGTAATATCACTCACAATGCCAGAAAAATATTCCTATTGTTAAAACGGTGCCGTATGACAGAAAATCTTACAAATAAAACAAAATAAACAAATTCTTATAAATTTATTTACATACGGACTGTCACCCCCTTTGTTGTTATCGTAACATTTCGGCCGTTGTGCCTTCCGGACTTCATCAAATACAAGGCCTATGAGCTATTCAAGGTAGACAGTTACGACGCGAGGTTGTATGGATGTAAGAGGAGGAAGTAAGTGCAGATTATGAGGATATGTAGGGTAAATAATAGTTGACACTAGACTTGAAGGGGTTAATATTGTAGCGATCAAGTAAGCATTCTTTCGGGTGCCTGTTCGACAAAGTAGCGGTTCTCGGAAAGAAGCTCTCTGAGTGGAACTTCCTTACCAATGTAATGCGAAGGGAATGTAAATAGAAATTCCTTTTCCTATTATCAGGAAATTGCACAATATACAGATAGGTAATTCACCCATCTCTATGAATTAAATGAAAATGAATTCTTCTATGTGCAGAGTCCCTTCAGTATGTTGGCGATCATGGCTCTCCGTAATTACCTGTCCTTTGTAGTCCTTAATAAATTTGTTCTTTTTTTGTTATCGCTCCTAAACCCTGTTTACTCAGGCTCGCTAAGTGGGTTATGCACTGTTTTTCTCTGTTCTTTTTGCCTTTAATATATCTTGTGAGCATCAACTCTTCCAAGTCCTCTTTCCTGATTATTTGGCCTAGAAATTTCAACTGTCACACTCTGATGCCAAGTATAAGAGGCCCTTTTTGGTTTCATTTTCTCTAAAATTTTGTCGTTGCTTACATGGTATTCTCGGTATCTCTTCTTTATAACAACATTTCTGTTGTTTCAAGTCTTTTCTTCATCTGTGAGATTATCCAACATTCATTGACATATAGGAAGACTGATTTTATGCAACAGTTCAGTACTTTTTTGTTTGTTTCTAACGAAAATGTTCGGTTACTTAATAATTTGTTTAGCATCTTTCACGGTCCTAATTTGCCTTCGTACGGTGGAGTAATAGATAGCGGCTCGGGAGGCACGGTTGAGTAATGGATAGCGACTAGGATTGAGGAATCGGAGAGCCGAGTTCGAATTCCAGTCGAATTCATTATATTCTCTTACGTGCTAATAGCCTTGGGAAAAGTATGTATCCGCTTCTTCTCCCCCAGCTATGGGTAAATAGCAAGACAGACCTGGTTCTGTAGCCTTGGATGGCAACTGGCCTACCACAGAAAGAAATGGCAACCTGCTGCGGGAAGAAATCTGCCTCGTCAGTCATGTATTGAAAGATACTTGATTGTCTAAGCGTGCATCACGCATGACACATAACTGACGGGTTTCGGTGTCGCCCTTTCTGCATTGCCAAACTTCCCAGGTATTTAAATTGTTGTACTTGCTTGATTTCGGTATCTTCAATTTGTATGTTGGACTGTACCTTTTGCTAACAACTATCAATTATGTCTTATTGCAACCTAGGTTTAGTCCTTTCTTTTTGCTTTCCTTCACTACTTTTTATAAGAGTTCTTTTAATTTCCTTTCTATATCTACTATAATCACTGTATCGTCTGCGTATCTTGTGTTAAGATAGTGACCGCCAATAATGAATCCTAGTAGAACTCTCAGAAGTTTGAAAAATGAATGTGTTTTTATAAGATGTCATAGGAACGCGAGCAGTAAATTAATTATTGCAATATAAAACTCGACGTGTTCAATTTAATCACTATTATTTATTAAACTTATAGAATATGGATTTTTTTCTAATCGAAATTAATCTTTATGTCTTCTGATTCTGACTTGTCTGTGAAAATAAGTAGTGATGAAGAAGCATTTGATTTCTCGTGAAAAAAAAAAAGAGAAAGAAATCTTACGTAATCTGAACAGATAATTTATGTAAATGAAAGTGTCTGCTCTTAGCGAGATACACAATAACTATTATCGGTATTGATTAAGCTTAAGCAAAGATCGAACTCATAAGAGAGTAGTTGCATTCTAATAGACTAAGTTGCGATTAGCTCAAGGCAAATTAGCTGCTATAGATAAATACAAATTAACAGATAAGACCAGAAAATAATGTCGAGTTATTATATAACTTCTATGACAAATTAGAAAAAAAAGTTATCGTATGACGCGTTTTGTCCTTTAGAATTTTATCGGACTAGCGTGATGTTTAGGTTGATGCGACTGCGCACAATCGAGAGAGGATGCTGAGAAAGTTAAATTTGAAAACTTTTTTCTACATCGCCATAGTTTTTGTTTCTCTAAGATTGTTCTTGTTATATAACATTTTATATATCGTTTTCCCATTACTTATAACTTTATTTAATACACTGAATACTAAAAATATTGAATATTATTTACATTCGGACTAATATCCTCATCTTTGTTATTATCATAACATTCCAGCCGTTGTACCATCCGATCATCTTCCGAGTGTAACGCGAGCACTTTGAAGATTTTATTCTCCCATTTACGTTCCTCCCGTTATCCGGGATATATTAGGTTGGTGCAAAAATAATATCGTTTTTTGACGTAACGTCAAAAAACGATATTATTTTTGCACCAACCTAATAATAACACCGTACTTCACGGACGGGACGTAACGCAACGACCGAAAGGAAAAAGGACGACAAAAATGCTTTGTTCTCAGAGAGACTTTTAAACAAATAGATAGAGTATGACATATGATATCGAGATCCTCCTGTACCTGGAGGAGCTATTTTTAGTTCTTCAGATCCAAACGGGCCGGATACATCTATGTCCCAGGCAATGACATATTCCACGAACGGGAAACAACGAATCTTAGGTTTTGAGGACTGCGAGTTAGTGTTTCATTCTATATGTTGGAAAGATACATTCCCAAAGGGAAACGGCACCGTGCACCTGTATGGAGTGAAGTCATTAAGCGGCCGTCATGTGACCCACGTGACTTATCTCCACCAAAGGGAGATAATAAGCGCCTTCTGTATCCTTACACGAGTAACCTTCACGGTATTTCGACCTAAACACCTTTTTTTTTTTTATCTACGCCAGTAGATTGCTCTCGTTCCAGTGTCCATGTCTAGGGAGACCTCGTCTTGTTCATATTTAGTACGGCTCAGTTATTGCTAGTTCTGTTCTCATTGTGTCTAAGTGTACTCAAATAATCTAGTCTATTAAAGTGTTGTTCATAAAAATTGGTAACATAGTAATTGTGAGTTCAATACTGATAATAACAACAAGGATGAGGACATTAGTCCGGGTATAAATCAGGATAACATTTTATTTCGGAAAAGAAACTAATCTTAGTCGATAAATTTGTATTATTGCTTTTGCTGTTACACGAGCAGTAGTTTCTGCGTCTCGTTAATGCAATGAGCTTGAATCTCACTGAATGCCCTTCTACTGTAGCCTTGTGTCAGACAAGCCTCGTAAATAACTTACTGTCTTAGTCATACAAAGTTTTCTTTTAGACGCTCTAATCAATGTTGAATTGATTAAACATCTCACATCGCAGGGCCTTTTCTCAGACAAGCAATATGGCTTTTGTTTCTCCAGGTCGACTGCTGATTTACTAACGATAATTGCAGAAAGAGTGTATCAAGCTCTACATAAAAACGGTGAGGCTTGGGCTGTGGCTTTGGAAATCTCGAAAGCTTTCGACAGGTTTTGGCATACAGGTCTTCGTCACAAATTGAAAAGTTACGGTGTCTCCGGACAAATTTTGAACTGATACAGTGTTTCTTGACAAATCTTGAAATGAAAGTTATTATGAATAGCCACATTTCCAGACCCTGTTGCACTAACACTGGTGTCCCCCAGGGCTCTATCATGGATCCTGCTTTGTTTTTAATCTTCATTAACGACCATCCTGATGACATCAGCTCTCGACTTGATATCTATGCTGATGACACAACCATTTACTCTTGTCTCGATAGTAAGTCCGATCGGTACGATAATGTCAAATTGGCGGCTGATGTAAAAAACGATCTTCAGTCTGCTGTTAACTGGGGCAAAGTATGGCTTGATAATTTTAACATCTCCAAAACTAAGCTGTTCTCTGTTAATCATCTGAGAGACCCCTCTCTGCCTTCCATCAGCATGGCTGATGCTAACATCAAGGAGATTATGGCGTTGCTTCTCGGGCTAAAATTCTCGGCGGACATGAAGTGAAAAGATTATATTGAATCCATTACTAGGTCAACTGCTCAAAAAGTTGTTTCACTGTTTCGTGCTAGACATTTTTCTCCAGAATATATATTGCATATCTATAAGTCTACCATTCGTCTATGCTTAGAATATTGTAGCCACATATGTTCCAGTGTTCCGGCTATATATCCAGAGATCATTGATAAAATCCAAAGAACAATCAGTAATATTATTGGTCCTGATCTTGCATCTCAGCTTCAGTCACTATCCCACCGCCGTAAAGTTGCTGCCCTGTGTCTTTTCTATAAATACTTTCATAGTAATTGTTCGGATGAGCTCTTCGCTGTGGTATCTAAACTTTATGAATATAGACAGCGAGTACTAGACAGCGAGGTCTCAGCGATATACAATTGAGTTGGCTAAATGTAATTGTAAGTTACATGCTAACAGTTTTTTCTCGCTTGTGGGACTCCCTTCAGGCTCCATACTTTCCAGGCAACTTTAATCTTCGAAAAATTAAATGTAATATTAATCGCTATCTACTGTCTTCCTGATTACTCTTCTTTGTACTCGCTCCCTAGTGTTTTCTAATTCTTCCACGGCCAGGAAACCCTTGTGTCTTAGCGGCTTTAATGCCTTGCTTGGGGTGAACTTCATTAAAAACAATACCATTTTCGGGCTGAGATTTTTTTTTTTTATTTCTTACTGGAATCAAAATTAGGTTTTCTAAATCTGGTAAAAGTCAGGATTTTGTAAATTGGTATAACAATCTTCCTGTAACCCATTCCCGCTTAAATTCTGGCATTGTGCTTAGCTAAGCTCAGTAACTAAACATCGGAAAGCCATTTCCAACTATAATCAATACGATTGGGAAAGCGGTGACTCGATTCTACCAATAAATAAGGGATTATTTATTTCAGCTAGTACCATGTAAGCTAATGCATATGTCAGATGTCAATTGTAGAAGAAATGGGTGTCACCAACTAACCCCATTCGCGCCCACCCACCAATGTTATGAAGGACTTAGTATAGCATCCTAACGATCTACTAAAACATGGGCCGATTTAAATTTGATTTCAAACTTTATCAGTGGACAAAATATATCAAGTGCATGCGTCTCGGTATTTTTGTTGTATACAGTGAGCAAAGAGCTCTTTCGATTTCTAAAGGAAAATCGGAGATAATTTCTTTAATTTTCACCATTAACTTTATGGGACAACAGATTTATCGCCTTCTTCCACTTTTTACTACCCATCAGAGTTTATTGTAAAAATGGAATTTTTTTCTTTTATTTTAAGTAGTAAATCGTACGGAAATAACACTCACGAATTCTTCATTATCTCTGTGTGTGTGAGTGAGTTAGTGAGTGAAAGAGAGAGACCAAAGCAACTAATTTACCCAAGTTGGTGTAAATGAATATCAACAGTTGATTGAGATATTTTCAGTATAACAGTGATTGTGATAGTGAAACAAGAGAAATCAACCCCC
Source organism: Acanthosepion lycidas (assembly GCA_963932145.1). Classification (NCBI taxonomy): domain Eukaryota; kingdom Metazoa; phylum Mollusca; class Cephalopoda; order Sepiida; family Sepiidae; genus Acanthosepion; species Acanthosepion lycidas. Next base: position 29,964,243 of record OZ010576.1, read on the forward strand.
GTAGATTAAATAAAGAATTCAATTCAATATTCCTAGAATGTTACCCGGATCGGAAGGGTGGAGGATGCAACAGTCGAAACGAGATAAAGATGAGGACAATAGTCCGAATAGAAATAATGATAACTCCCCATCCCAAAAATTCAGAGAGAAACAATAAAGCAAAAAAAGAAAAAAAAGTGATTTTTAACCCTCACAAAAAGACAGCATGATAGGACAGCTTTCATAATATAATCAAGCGATCATTTTGAATGAAGTCACTTAAAATCAAAGCCTTAATGTTATCTCACGACAAAATACGGAATTTTTTAACTACACAATGAATGTTTGCGCTGCCATTTCGACATAATTCTGTATTGCGTTTTTATGGAATTTCTCTTGCCCTCCATTAGTTGACTGATTACTGTTTAGAGTTTTATGATTCCTGAGAAAAGTTAAATGCCAAAAACATTTCGTCATCTTTCTATACCAATCATTTGCTCTTATTTCTTTTACACAACTATTTGAATAATAAACAGATTTTATTCCCGGTATTTCTTATTTAGGAGAATGGCGGGGTTCTTTAGTGGATATTTTTTTAAAAAAATATCATTTTTGCTGTATTAATAAAAATCTTACACACACCTGTGTATATGCGCATTCGTGAATAAGTTGCTCTTATTTTAAATTAGACTCGTGTAAATTTCTCAGTTTTTTTCTAGTGTATTCAGTTATTTCTTTTTGCAGAGTGTGCATGTACTTTTCTTAAAACGATTATTAAACTTTATTTAAGTGAAATTCATGGCTGACTATACGAGAGTTGCTTAAAGTTCTCGGGCTGACCAAAAAGTTCTTTACCCCCATCATTTCAAAATTCTGATGTTCGATCAATCGATCATATTTTGGAAAGTAGGCTAGGTCGATAACTTTACTGCATCCCTTCGTGTTTATATATAACATAATATGCAAAAAATCAAACGAATTAAATTATAATAAATGATATAATACCATGACTTCAGGAGATATTTCTTTGTTTTCTTTTTTGTTCTACATATGTAACAGTGTAACTCGGATATAAGAGACTCGGATATAAGAGATTTTCTCTGGTCCCAAATTAGAGCCATACTTACCTAAACAAAATAGACCAAACTCTGATATAAGAGAAACCCGGATATAAGAGACCTTGTCTCCTGTCCCGACAACTCTCTTATATCCGGGTTACACTGTATATATTATATTGTACAATAAAACAAATAAGGACGCTATAAATAAGACCAGTGCTCGATGTAAATTATAAAAAAATTATGTGTGAACAGAGTTTTGTGACCCGTATCAGTTGACTGTTAACGATAAAGCACAATTCAAGACTTCAATGTTAAATAAGCAGTATTTAATTACAAACTGCAAATAAATATGTACACAACAAAAGTAGTAATAGTCAATCAAAGCTTATTAACAAATTCTGCGAATACCTTGTTAGTAGATAGTCATTCTTAGTCCACTAACGTCAGTAGGCTGACACCGCTATTTATATACATAGCGGAAAAAATATTCATAAGTCCAGAGTGTCACGCTCGAACCTCGGTGTCGATAGTTCTCATTTTCTTCCTATAGGACACAGAGCAAATGTAAAAAAAAAAAAAAAATATTGCAGCTTTTTCGCGGCTTAGTTTCTTGTGAACCCTTAGCTTTTTATACAACTGTTTTGCAATCTTCAGTCAGTTCAAGGGACAATATACTGAATTTTATGTTTTTTATTTCTCTCTTCCTCCCTCCCTCAAAACACACACACCACACAATTATCAATTTCTTTACATAGTGGGTCCCTTCAGATTTTGTAACATTAAAACACGTCTTTTTTGTTATTTATTAAACTTTACAGTAGGAAAAAAAGTTCACATATATTACACTAGATGAAGTTTGGAATTTTATTTCTAACAAAATCTCGAACTGTCTCAATCGCAGTGTCTGCCTGTGGAATTATCGCATATCTTATGACGTATTTAAAAGATTAAATAAGAGAATTGATTTTTGCAGAAGTTAATAATACCCTATTCACTGGAAATATATTTGGAAGTAATCTATACACTGACGCCACGGCCATATTGGCTTACAGGTTTTGTTTTTTTTTCTAACGAATGAGATTTACTGCATTGATTTACATCTGCTTTCGAATGTAGCGGCGATGCGCTGTCAACCCCCAAATCCTTAATTCTTTAGAAATGTTGCCTTCAAGGAAAATGTGCAGCATATTCGAGATCGACAGCTCCTAGCAACTATATGCGATTTATCGGCGATTTTTGAGAGACATGTTCAAACACTTTGTTAGAAAAAAAAGACATTTTTCAGATTGCTGTCACAATCACTATCATTTTTTTTCTTTCGTATCCAATAGTGGCAACTCCCATAACGATGCAGATACAACAATATAGCATATTGCATATTGGCAAATATAAATGATCTCAAATTCACAGGAGTTAACGGCAAATGCGAGAAATATCTAACTTATTCATAGACAAAAATTTCTATAATTCTTTGATCCTAAACATTAATAATTTTTAGGACTCAAATGAGACAGATTTACATTTTTTAAAAGAGATATGACGTAAAATTACTGTTAACTATATTTTAAAGCAATCTCATTACAAAATGTCTATTAATTACAGTTGTTATTAACTACTTAGAAACGGTTGATTAGGCATTTCTTTATCTTGAATCTTTTTACCTTATCAGTGAAGTGGAGAGCTGTTCATGACAATTCGAAGATGGATAATGGAAGTTAAAGCAATGATTGTTCTGGAATAGCAGACGAGGTACCTCAAGATATATCTCTTTGTACTAGGTCATTTTAGTCAGACTGAATCGGATAGTGAGCATAGAGAAAGCGGAAATAATGTCGCATAAAAATATTCCAGTCTTAAGGAAGTTAACTAAAGAAAGGTAACAATTTGCAGGAATTCAACGAACCAAATTGGTATTGGTAGTTTTAGATATTTCTTATTTTCTCAGCTACTCATATCTATATCGATAATATATTACTGAATATGAGTGTGGAGAAAATTTAATATAGAAAACTTAATTCCCGGCCGATCAGAAATAAATGACACTTCAGAAAATATTTTATTTTAAAAACAAATATTTCATGTTAAATGTAAATAAAATGCTTGTATTGATTGTCTACTACTTCGACAAGGGTACCCAGTCATGTCTAATAAGACGGAGTTGTTATACCTGGGGTCGGGGAGTAGTTAGAAATTCTTAATTTGTGAATTCGGGTGGGAGTAAAAGAAATTGGTACCGCTAACGTCTTCTGTTTTAACACCTAAAACGAAGAGAGTTATTATGAATGATAAAAACAAAAACAAAAAAATCTTCAGATTGCAGGGGTTTTAATAAATGGATATAATAAAAAAGTAATGAAATAAAAAATATAAAAAAAAATATAAAAAAAAATAATAAAATAAAAAAATAAATAATAAAGAGAAAGAAAAAAGTAGAAGTTGCTCCCCACTGACTTATGCGTTGAATCCATAACAAACTAAGAAATTTAAATATTTGTTTAGGCTTACCTAATGGGGATGGTTATTTGCATATAAAAGCATTTCCGGTGTAGTCTACGTCCGTGTTGTTAAGATGAGTTTGCTTTATGTACTTGTTTTAAATTTCTCTTTGCTTAGAGAAATTAAAATTCTAATTGTTACATATGTGCAGAAGTTTGCAATGAACCGTTCTCAGTATGGATTAGACATCACTTGTTTCCCGACAAAGTATTCGTATCCAACTGATAGTGTAAACAACTTCTAGTTACTTAAATTATAACTTGTCTTCCACTCGACACTACTTAACAGCTGACCGTTCTTATCGCACCCTATCTTCAGCCGAACACAAATGGCAGAAGTTGACATTAGTTACACGTAGTTTTTATTCAACTAACCAACATTTTCACAGTGTATGACACTTTCTATCTTGGTAATAAAGAAAACATTGATTTACAATATATATGTGTGTGTGTGTGTGTGTGTGTGATTCGCAGACAGTACTATTTCGCTGTATCACAGCTGCTCAGTGCGACTAGACAACCGAATGCCTCAAGTCCGGATGGGAACCCTACTGATTTTGTGTCAGTCAGATCTTCTACGACTGAGCCATCTTCACTCGACAGAACGAGTCAGACAAATCTATCGAATTGTTTTTACAAACGTAAACAAACGCCAAGCAGTCATAGTTCTCCATTCAATTTACTTCGCATTTAGTTTAATTTATATCTATCTATCTATATATATATATATATATATATATATATATATATATATAGTCTAATTATATATGTATTGCTCTCCTTTAATACAATGATATTATAAATCTTTTTTATTTTTTTAAAAATAATGGCGATATCATTAATTTATTATATTTCTTTCCTTCTTTCAGGTTCACCTATGAAGTTGCTCCGGTGTTTACCATAATGGAATCAGAAGTGTTGGAACGAATGCGAAATATCATCGGCTGGGAAAATGGAGACGGAATATTTTCTCCAGGTAATTGTTATTAGTAAATAAAGCCAATTCGTTGCAATGTAGAAGTGGTTCGCTTCTTACCAGCATAAATTTACCTGTTCATCTTGAGACTTCTGCAAGTCAATCAGTATTCTGAATCAACTCGATATTCCTGGGGGCTTACGGCCATATCACTTTGAAAGCTTGGTTGTGCGGGTGGTGTAACGATAATGGATCGGAACTCGAAATAAGAGAGCAGAGTTCCAATTCGAACCAGGTTGGTTATCATTCACTTACGCGGGAAAAGTATGAAGCCACAACTATGGGTTAATTAGTATGACTTGTTTCAGTAAATCAAAATTATCTCCCCCAAAAATCTTACAATTTAAAATTATTTTCTGGCCTTAAATAACCTGCAAAAGGTTGATGGGCTGTAACCCCCGCTTCTGAAAAACAAGTCAGTCAATCGCGATTCATTGATCCATTATTAATAGGAGTTGAAAGGTTCGCCTAACATACGATTCATATTCCTCCCCGATCTTCTGAACAAGAGTAAAGGATTATCCCTGGTTTCCTGTTTAGGATTGGGTTTCTACTTCCTTATAATTTGTTTAGAACTTTCATGATAAAAAAAAAAATCGACTTCGATTGCCTTTTGTTCACTGATGCACGCGTCCCTGTACACTTTGAAAGATTTTTAGAGACTCCAACGCTTCACTATTTTCCTTTGTCAATAATAATAATAATAATAAGCGTAGTCACTGGTAGTCTGCCTCAAAGCTGAAATAGTTATACATTTGCTATCGGAGGTTAGAGTTTAAATAAAAAATATTAAAAGCAGTTTATTTAAGGTAGGTAAGCAATCATAGTCTTATCATTTAAAAGATTGGCGTTACACAGTCTTTCTGATTTCAGTTCTCCAACACCGTTTGTTTTGCGCCGAAGTGAGTTAAATCTCGAATCTGCTAAAAGTTTAGTGTTAAAAAGCTGTTTTTGCTTGATTACCCGATAAAATTTAGAAAAAATAATTTCACGGTATGAAATATTTTTAAATATGAATATATTTCTATCGGAATCATCTTAATATTGTAGCTTCACTTAAAACTTAAAAAGAAACTTTTTTTTTAATATAAAATTTTGTATACCACAAGTCATTCGAACAAGTGCTGCCATTCTTGTTGTTTTTATCAGGTTTCGGCTGATGCATTCTTCAGGTAGTTTTTTTTTTTTTTTTTACTTCCACGTCCCTTCAAGATGTAGGCGATCATGTCCTTCCACACATTCCTTTTATTTATTATCTGTGAATTTGTAAAAATAGTGGAGTGGTTTGCCTTGTCCTTCTCCACTGTTTGAAATTCATAATCTCTTTCTCTGAGACTGATCGGCACCAAAGTCTACCTTGATAATCAATTTTTAGTGAAGGCGTTAATACGAAAGTAAACGCAACAGAATAGCGAAGAATTTGAACTCGGCTCACCGATATCCGTCACACTACCTACACATCAACGACCGCATACAAATGTGTAAATTATCACTGCTTTATAGATAAAATTATCAAGAAGAGAAAATAAAACGCCCATCGGATAGTATACATCTAAAAATGTTAAGAGAATGCCTCTGTTGAAACAGTGATAAAAACAGAACGAGAATACAAATCTAAATAAATCGTGAAATATTGATGCTTCATTTCAAGAATTCAAACTAACAAACTCTGTAAATTATTCGCTGCAAAATCTCTCTAAAATTTCGTTTATTCCACTGGCATATAACTTACGATAATTATAAAGTCTTGTATCATTAAAAAACGAAACTTGCATCAAAATAAGTTAAATGATAAGCTATAATTAAGAATGTTATTTTCTTGTACAAATACAAAATCAAGTTCAACTAAAAACGCAACTGAGAGTCTTATTATTGAATAAATTGTCAATTGCAGGTTGAAATATTGAAAGAATACATTACCATTAACATTTGTCACTTTTATTGTGTTTTAGGTGGCGCCATATCCAATTTATACGGAGTTCTCACAGCGCGTCATTACGCATGTCCAGATATAAAAGAGAAAGGTTTACTCGGAATGAAGCAAATAGTCCTCTTTGCATCAGAACAGGTTTGTAGAGATTTTATTTCTTTCTTAATTGTTATATAAATTGATTAAAACATGCGTGCGAATACACACACACTGAGGAGACGGTCAAATTCTACATTTTCTGTTAACCTATTTAAAATTTTAATATTGGTTGAATGAATGGTTTAATTGGGATTTACTTACTCCGCTAAAGTGATAGGTTTGACAATTTTTACAAGTGTAGCCGGTGTGATGACTACGGTGTCAGAAATTGCTCATAACCCCTCGGCATGTCTCTTTTGGGATGCTTCAAGCCTCAGGGGTTGACTCTGAGCCTCTCCTTAAAGTGCGTAAGTACAAGAGAGTTCTTGCCTGCAGGAAAGATACCATAGGGCAGAGATATGTTTATTACCTCGGGTATGAATGGTCAGAATCTTTTTTTTTTTTTTTGTCGTTTATATATATATTAGGTGAACAGAGTTCAAATTTAGGTAGAGTTAGTTACACTTTCGCATAAATACCCTTGGGAAAGATATGAATATAATCTCTCCTCCCTCCGGCTATGAGTCAGCAAGGGGAACTCTCAAGCCGTGGTTGGCAACTAGTTTAGGAGAAGGAAAGCACTGAATTAAAAACTCAGTTAACTGAAGCTGTACTAAGATGGTAACAGTGGGTGCAGATAGTGCCTGTAAAATAAAAACACAACAGATTTCAGCAGTTATGGATAATCCTATCGGAGAACGATTATCCAGAATGCTGTTGACACCACCGGGCATTGAACTTGAGGAAGAATGGGAAAGACAGGATTCGGGCAGACAAACACTGTTCAAATAATTACTGTATACCATTAAGATGTTGGTGATTAATTAAAATAAAACTTATGAAATTTCTTAAGGTAGCTAGCCACTTACCTTACGAGGTGTGATTGGATGTCGGAATGGGGTAGCGGTAGCAAAAGTAGAAAAAACTGCTAAGAGCCACAAGAGATAGGAAGTTGAGGCATGATCACCCATGTCCTGAAGGGACGCGACACAAAGAAGAAAATTGGTAAATATTTTCCACTCATCACTGAATACATGGCATTTGATATTTTCCAATAGGACTAAATTGAATGTTATATTATTACTGACGTTTCTAAAATATTTTCTAGTATTTCTCCTTCAATTTGTAATCGTCAGTGCAACTGGTTTTTCCAGTTGAATAAAAGTGACTGTCGATAAAAGAAAAAGATATCCAATTCCGTTGATTACAAAGGACGAAAGCTTCGAACCATCTGTGCAACACGTATTCAATTGGAGCAGCTGCTGCTGCTGCCGTCATATCACAATCTTCCGTTGATACTTAAAGGTTTACTCATTTTCTTTCCGACAGACTTCATAAAGATGAGCAGAGAAAACTTCATTCGCTCAAACTGCTTGATGTTTCAATTCGACCAATCCAATCATTTTGCCAGCCACTTACTACACACAAAGAATCATGAAGGCAAGATACAAGACACCCAAATCTGTATGTGTCCAAGAAATCCGACAATAAATAACAGATAGGAGGAAATATTCATTTGAAATAGACGTGCTTACAACAGCTGTAATTAATATTCCATTTGTTGAATACAGCGAGGAAAGTTCAGAAAATAACGCCTATTTATTTCTAAGGAGATTACAACAGATACAAGGGACACAATAACACCGTTGGACCGAGCAAGTTTTCAGCTACAAAAACAGTCACCACCACTGGTTATGCATATTCGCCAGCGATGAAAAATTGATGAGGAAATTTGCATAACACCAAGGAGAGTTGTTTTGATTCATGCTCGTACTATTATAGTAACGCCATGTCTCATCACTGATGACAATGTGGTTCAGGAAACTTAGCGCCCATTTTAACTATCACTGTTCACGAATAGATGTTAAATTTGCATACAACGAAGTCTGATGAAAAGGGATCGATACTGTTACTATGATAACAGAACTAAAGTATAGTGAATCTGATTGGTACAGATTGACCTTGAACTCTTTCGCGTATATACACTAAGTTTTAACGTTCTCGATCACATCCCTTTTTTTATAGCAGTGCTTTGGAGAAAAGTGTGTAGAGTGTGGTCGTCTTACCACACACCATAAGTTCCATCAGTGACCACGGCCTGTGAAGCAGTCTTTGGCCAAGATCAGCAATCCCAAGGTCCGACAGCCGCCATATTCCCCAGACCTCGCATATTGCAGTTTTTTCCTTTTTCCAAAAATCAAGTCCCATTTGAAAGGAAGATTTCAAGACGTCGAGGAAATCCAAGAGAATGCAATGAGGCACCTCCTTACTATCCCCAAAAAGGAGTTCCAGGAATGCATCCATCAATGAAAATATATTGGATAAAGTGTGTGGATTCAGAAGGGGGACTACTTCGAAGGAGATTAAATGTCGAATTGGTGTGTTGCTTTGTTTTTATAGCACAAGTCCCGATACTTTTTGATCAGATCTCGTGTATATATATATATATATATATATATATATATTATACAGAAACAGAAGTATAATTATTATTGAATATAGGTTGTACCATAATTATTCGTGTATAACACACACTTTTAAAGCTTAAATTTTAGGGGTCCGTATTATACACTAGAAATAAGTATTAACTTTTTGGGCGGTCAGGTATGTCACCATATTCGGGATGGCATGACTCAAGGTAAGTTATATCAATAGCCCAAACTGACGTATCACAAATATATTAAACACGTTTTAGTTTTCTTCAGTGCCGTCTGTGTCAAAGAGAGACGTCCTGACAGTTACATCTATGTTGTCAGGGTGGTAGATGATTTCGTCATCTTCAATGTTGCTGTCGTCGTCCACAGTTATTTTGTCCTTGTTCCTAAAAAATGAAGTAAATTTTCTGTTTCAAAATACTGTAAACTCTATAAATTCTTATTTTTGTCGATATGAAAGTGATAAAAAGTTGCACAAATGTTAAGCTGCTACAAATTATTATACAATTTTTTAGCCGAAAGTTAGAACTGCGTATTAAATAAACCATGGGGTCATACTAGAGGAGTAGCATCCCGATCTCAGACTTTCTCGGAAGGAAGAAGTCGTCTTTTCATGAAACAAAATAAGAGACACCTATATCATTCATTTCTAAAAACATAAACACCCTCCTGAATGCACAGCATGTCAGGAGGCATATACTATAAAACATATTCTAACCGATTGTAGAGACCTTGTACATATACTTCATTTTATAACATGATTAGCCTAGAGGACCTTTTCAAGAAGATAGAAGTATCTGAGAAAGTTGGTTCACTGTGTCGTGCTAGACAATTTTTATCGACAGAATCTATCTATAAGTCTACTATTCGTCCAGGCTTAGAATATTGCTGCCACATCGGGTGTGGAGCTTCTGCTATATAATTACAGATTTTTGATAAAATCCAAAGAAGAATCTGCAATTTTATTTGTCTTGACCTGGCACCTTGGCTTCAATCATTTTTCCAGCGCCGTAACGTAGCTTCCTTTTGCTTTTTCTATAAATGTTTTCATGGTAATTGTTTTGATGAACTTTCCGCTATGGTACACAGACTATGACTTTAAGCGCAGTACCAGATTGGCGGTAAGGTTTTTTTTTAATTTTTTTTTTTTTTTTACAGTAAGGTTCGCCCTGTACACGACACTGAGACCACTCAAGGTAGAGGGTTACATTAAGAGGCAGTTTATGCGGATAGGAGAGGCAAATAACGGTTAACCCTAGACTTGAACAGGTTAAGATTGTGACCAGGAAAACATCCTCTTGGGAGTCGGTCCCACAGAACAGTGGTTCACGGGAAGAAGCTGTTCGAGTGGAACTTACTTTTCACCAATGGAATACGGAGGGAATGTGGGTGGTTTCCTACAATGTGAGTGGTATGGCGGGTCCTAGCCCTGAAGGTTAGAACTGGTAGAACCAAAAATGTAGTTCGTCCGAGCATTTTTCATAAAAATCTATCGAGACTGGAAAGTTAGGCCTGATCTGACACTTGTAAAAGGTAGAGGATAGCACGTGGAGTCATGTTCTTACTGAAGCGGTATAGGGAGCCAACCATTTTTTCTGTATTGCGATGGATCGTACGTACGAGTCCCAGGTGTGAGTTTAAGGCCCAATAGACTCAAGGTACAGAGCATCACCGAGGGGGCATCCATTTATCGTGTCTGGCAGTAGTTCGGTGTCCGATCGACGATCATGGAATGTAACAAGTGCGGCTTTCGAGATATTGAATGTAACCAGCCAGTTTTTTTACTAACTGAGGAGTTAGTGCTGTTAGTATCGGATGAGAGATCAGCTGCCCGTATATCGTCGTATCATCGGAATAGATGTTCACAAATAATCTGAGTATATTCTGAGGAAGATCATTTATGCAAAGCAAAAAGAAATTTGGTCTGAGAAGTGACCCCCACGTGGACGACGCCTGCGTTAACCGCCAGGGTTATTTTAAGTTTAAATGGCAAGATGTAGGTGCAAGTTCTATGTTAAGTTTCTTCTTTCGCACTTCTCGTTTGTGGTAATCTTTTTTTTTTGTTTTTTGCTTCCCAGTCAACTTTATCGTCTGTCTTTAATTCTTTTTTTTTGTTTTTTTGTTCTCTCTCCTTAATAATAGTTTTTTTTTTCATATTCTCTAAGACCCAGTAACCTTTTGCGTCCTAGTGGATGAACCGAAATAATAATAAAAAAAAAATGAAAGACTATTCTGGCCTATCTGAAGGAGGTTGATCTATACCACAAATTCTAGCAATAAATAACACAACTCTGGAGGCATATCTGGAAAGTCAAAGGATTGTTTACAAGACATATTCAATAAAAAAAAAAAAAATCTTTCCGGTATTAAATAACCGACCGAATTGATATGACGGTAAAACAGAAGGAACACTCAATCATATATACATGAATAATTATGGTATTATAAATGGTCAAATTGAGGCCAATAAGATTAAGATTAAAATTATTTTTTATATCATTGTTCACCCAATACAAAGTGTTACTCAATGGAGGATGTTAATAAATGAGGATGTTGTAAAGGCGCATATATATATATATATATATATATATATATATATATATATATATATTATATATATATATAGAGAGAGAGAGAGAGAGCAAGAGTTATGAAGCTATGTAGGATAGATAACGGTTGACTCTGGAAGGTGTTCAAAAATTCTAATTAATAGATCACAATGGCCAAATCAACAAAACAAGATTAGAAAATAACTTATTAGTAAAAAGCATTTTAAATAAAAGATAAAAATATGACGAAAATAAAATGATTTTTATCTTTAATCCATTTTATTTTCTGATATTTTTCTTATATGAATAATGCTGCTATATATATATATATATATATATATATATATATATATATATATATATATATACATATATATATATATACAGTCGGTCAGTTATATATATATATATATATATATATATATATATACAGTCGGTCAGTTATATATATATATATATATATATATATATATACAGTCGGTCAGTTATATATATATATATATATATATATATATATATACAGTCGGTCAGTTATATATATATATATATATATATATATATATACAGTCCGTCAGTTATATATATATATATATATATATACAGTCGGTCAGTTATATATATATATATATATATATATATATATATATATATATATATATATATACAGTCTGTCAGTTATATATATATATATATATATATATATATATATTCTTTGGGTGATACCATTCGTAACACGTATGGGTCTTCGATTGCGGATCACTTTATAAAGAATCCTACTTGCGCGTTGAATTTCAGTGTGAACTGGTTTTCTGTTTTGGCCAGTTCGCACTCGCTATTCCATCTTAAGGTGTTAGAGACGCTTTACATCAGGTTCAGGCAACCTACTCTTTGTAAACAAAGAGATTGTTTGCTTGGACTTGCTGTGCTGCGTTTCT
>OZ010576.1:29986740-30044240 GCA_963932145.1 Acanthosepion lycidas
AGTCAAAAAGGGCACGATTAAAGTGTAATAGCAAAAGTATAGTTGTCAACTGCACTTAAGTGGTAGTGATGATTTCGTATTTTATTGGTCGGCATATCTGCGTAAATGTCTATTGATGTCAACCTTCCCGATAATCCTAAAAACTGAAGGCTGTTGAATTAGCTGATGAGAATACAACTGCGCATGCGTTGTATGATGCGTATGCATGTATATGGATTCCATAGACAGATTCAATACAATTGTTAATTATTTATATTAAAACTACTTGATCACATCTTTATTAAAACTCATTTTTGTCTCAAACGATGTCGCCAGTTATCCTTTTGATACTGTTAAAAGGAAACGAAAATGATTTTGGCTGATGATATCAAATTACTCGACACAGAAAAGGAAAATAATGACCATTAAAACAACACTTTTTTACTAGATCTCTTTGAAAACTATTACAATATTTTTATTTCTAAAACCCAAATTCTTTGAAGTATTGTACAGAGGCTGCGGATCCATGAGGTAAAATTTTGAAGAAACTGAATTCGTTATTTTCAGAAGGGATACATTTCAACGCGTAGAGGAATTTTCCGTCACTACGTTCGAAACAAACATGTACAAAGAGAAAAAAATCGACTTAACGCCAATAAATAGCGCATAAATTAATTTTTAACTTCATATAAAAATAACGAAAATGAGAAAACTTGCAGTCAATTGCTGAAATCTCCTGATGATTGAACAGAATGATTACAAAACGGTTCGTCTACGAAACTGCAGAGTCGATGTGCTGAATATAACATCTATCAGTTAAATGACAAATTATATTTATATCAATTCTATATATTTTTATATAAAGAATAACGATGCAAAGAGAGAGAAAATATACGCGTGTGTACATAGATGGTTATTTTTTAAGCGTAGCTTAGATGTGGCACAAGCTCGAAATTAAGGGGCACCCAGTTAGGATCGAACACACTATTCAGCCATAATTGATCTAGTGAGACAAGCTTGCTAATCATCATACCGTGACGAAGTTCCCACGTGATATGAAGATGTGAAGGAAGATTTTTTAGTTCGAAAGTGTGTGTGTGTGTTTGTGATACGCGATGTTGATGGGTTAGGAGTTTAGCAACCAGATGCCCGGGAAAGCAGTTTCCGCGGAGGCGACGAGGCGCGTCCTGTAGTTACCGCATTTTAAAGTGTTATGTTATGTTCTTTCTTTTATAGTCCTGAAACAGCGCCACCTAGCGGGCGTCTTAGCAGACCAGGTGAGGGTAATCCCCCACAATTTAAAACAAATACAATGTTTTTGCTTTCATATAAAATTAAACCTCGTCATTTCAAAAAATTATTAAACTGGAAGACTTCAAAGACCCAATTCTTGACCAATTTAATTAATAATTAATTTTTAACTAATAATCGGAATTCAAAATCGTGGTGAAGGCTACAAAAAACAAAAAACAAAAAACTTTCCAAGCAACAATCATGGCCCCACACTATTTACGGGGATGAGAATGATATTGGGGAGTCATGATCATCTACTTCCTGAAGAAAAATGGCATGAAGAGGATTTATCTCATAAAAAGTTTCTATTTTTCTTCATGCTAAACAAGTTTTTTTTTTAGTCATTATATTTAGTGAATTCGAATAAAGGATAACCGGGGGGGATGTTTTGGTTATCGAACTTTAGTATGTTGAATTCACTTTAACACAAAAGTCCTTGGAAAAAAATTTACTCTTCTCTTCTCCACCCAGCTATAGGTTAAATGGCAAGGTAGACCAGACTTTCTAGCTTTGGGTGGCAACCAGTCTGAGAGAAAGACTACTCTGAATTTAAAACAATTGACAAGGCAACAATAAATCACTCCACTATTTTCCCTCAAATGTCAATTCGATGATAATAAAGAAAAAGAAATCTGTGGAGAGCCATGATAGTGTTATGTCACTTCAGGGCGTTGACTAAAAAAAAAAAAAAAAAAAAAAAATAGAAAGGTATTGACGAGTTTTTTTTTTGTTTTTTTTATCGTGTTAATAGGCCTACATAAAAACTAAAAAAAATAATTCGGGTTTATATAACGTCCTTGTGAAGAGTATAAAATGTTACCCGATTGAGCCTGGTCGGTACCTAGATGGGCGACCGTTTCAGAAGACCAGGTACTGTAAGTTTGAAAGTGTGGGTAACTTTAATGGCTCGGAATGAGAAAATGGAGAGCCGAGTTCAAATTCCAGTCAAGTTCGTTACATTCACTTACGCACAAATACCCCTGGGAAAGGGTATGGATCCATCTCTTACTCTTCCCCACGCCATCCATGGACTAAATAAGCACTTTCTCTTTCTAAAAATAAAGATTCTATGTCAGCTCTTTGATTTCTACGTGTTCTCAAAAGGGGAATCCATTTTGAATGAAGATAATGGATGAGAAAATCCCGTGCAGCTGTGGTAAGAAATATAAAAGAGAAACGGGCCGCGCCCCTTAAGGTAAGACTGCAAGAACACCGTAAAGCCGTAACACGAGGGGAAATCGAAAAACCAGGCATAGCTGACCATATATAAATGGAAAAGGAGATCACCGCCTCCTGTGGAAGAAGATTGAAATAATAGACAGAGAACATCACAGAAAAATACGAAAACTTAAGGAATCAGCACATATGCTAGGCCACAAAGATCTAAGCCAGCCAAGCGTAGAAATGAATGCAATATATGAACTAATAATACGGAGTGCTAGAGAAAAGCAATAACAACAACAAAATTGAAATATGATCTCTGGTAAAAAAAGAGATACTGCGACATTAGGTTTATAAGTCTCAAAAATGCATACATTGATGACCTCAAGGACTCATGTCCCAGCGGATAAAAGCGTCGGTTGTGTAACAATGTAAATTGTTTGTTAGGGAAGTGTATTTTATATTTCTGGTTTTTGGTGGAGTAGAAAAAATCATTGGTCCATGTTCCCTATGATAAAGGTCCATGAGATGCCTAATTTATTAAGGCCAGTGAAGAAAACTAACTTTGAAAGACTATCATAAAAATTAAGAGAGAGATAACCAAGACCAAAATCTCCAGGGAAACTGAAGGGAGAAATACGGCGCAATGGTATTAACATAAATACTGATAATTACATTAATCCTGTTCATGGCATCAGTAATCATAAAATGTAAACTGAGATGATTAGATCAATGGTATGGGATTAGGAAGGAAATTAATCGAGGCCAATGGGAAACTCGAAAGACACCCAATACTGAGCTGGAAGGGCAATTGAATGCGATGGAGATTTCTTTTTGTGTTGCAGAGAACAAGATAGGAGCGGAACAACGTGTAGATCGGTGCCGGAGGATGACTCCAACAGGGTACAAACGACTGAATGGACATTCGGAAAAAAGAAAGGGGGATGAACCCTTAAAGATGTTTTTTTTTTGTTGTTTTTTTTTTTTTTAGGAAATTGTCAAATGTGACACAAAAATTTGAAGGAGTAAGAAAGGCAGCCGAAGATGATTTCCGAAATGGAGTAAAGTATTATAGAATCGAATAATAACATTAGAAACAGAAACAAAATGATTGGATCTCTAAGTAATATCCTCTCTCTCCTAAATGGCAGAGAATGCGGAACAGCTTCGTCGCAAATGAAGACTTGAAGCACTCTAGATGCGGTTACACCGAGGAAAGTTGAGAATATATAAATGAAGTATGTGACAAATGATGAACACTTAAAGTGAAAAAAAACGAAAAGAAAATTAACATTTTTGGTACACGTAATGAGAATAGAAGTCTTGGAGAACTTAATACTCAAGACAAGAAAAGCACGAGGAAGTAGATTTTTGGATGAAGAACAAGTACTACAAAGAGCAAGTATTGTTCAGAGCAACTGGGGAACCATGATCGCCTAAGTCCTGAAGGAACACTCCGCTCATACGATATATATATATATATATATATATATATATATATATATATATATATATATATATATAAAATGGATATAATCAGATCCTCAAACACTCATAGCAATAATATTTCTGAAGCAGGCATATATAAAATAAGTTGCCAAAACTGTTCCTCACAGTACATTGGAGAAACATGCAGAAATTTAAAAAAACACATCTATGAGCACAAAAGAGACCTCATAAATAACAATTTAACAAATGCACTAGTCATACATAGAAATAAATTCAACAATTTTGATTTTATAAATACTATACTCATAAAAAAGGAAATAATTCACTCAGAAGGAAAATACTCGAGAGTGCTGCCATTGAATATTATCTAAATATTAATCTGCGCTCAGGTTTTTTCCTAATATCACCTTTCCTAACAAGTACTACACTCCCAAGCCAACTTACACAACAAATATATCAGGAAATCAAAAGAAAACAGTTGAATCCGTCAACACAACAATACAAACAATATTTCTACATGTGAAAATATAATCTTCAAACAGAGTAATTGACGTAATTTTTCAGTTGTCCAAATGAATATACAATAGCGTTTCTAAATTCTTCTAGTTGCTAATGCCATTTTGTTTGTAGTTTACAGATACTTTATTTCAATAAATTACAGTTTTCCTATTGTTTTTTCCTTAATACATATTGTTTTTCTACGGGTTAATTCCGAGAAATATATAAGAGAGAGAGAGAGTCAGGCAGAGAAAGAGAAACTCAATGTTAAGAATTTAACATCGTCTTGACACCAGCTTCCATTTGGGTAATGGCAAAAAGTTTAGGGCATTTAGAAGTTGTTTTGTGTAAGTAAAACTGCCATTATATCGATGTAAAATATATTCTCCTGAGTCTGTAAAGATTCTTAAATTATTCAGATCGATATATCATTGCTAGATTAAGATGTCTTGCTGTCCTCAAAACATTGATCCTATGTTCGATCTTCATCTCCCTAGCTGAATGCTTGTAAATTATTTCCTTTATATTGCTATTTCGACCAGCTCTTAAGCATTCTTAATTTGCTGTGTCGAAGCAATGCACACAAATATTTCATTTTTCTATCTCATTTAATTTGCTTGAATGCAAGGCTCAAAATTCTAGACAGAATTTCGCTAAAAAGTGATTTGTCGTATTTTAATTGCTATGGATGAACAACAGAGTAACAGCTGTGTCTGATGCGTATTTGACCGAACGATGGATTAATTCTTGAGTTGAACAATTCTTTGAGATCAATAAAGACTGCTGAAGAGTCGATACTGGTTACTAAGGCGATATTTAAAAGATTATCGGTGATGCTTTTCGACCATCGTGTTAACATTTTTTTTTATTTCGTACAAATGAGAATTGTAGGTCTTCGTTTTTTTTTCTTCCACATCCTACCATCGCAAAAAAAAAATCCCCCCACCCACACACAAGCATTACACATAAAAAAGAGACACATTTCGGACCGCTACTGAAGTTTAACGCGACTGCGATCTTCAGGTAACCACAACACAACAAATCGTTCTGCTCGCCTGAAGATCGCAGTAGCATGAAACTTAAGTAGCGGTCCGAACTGTGTATCTTTCTGAGGCGTGACGTTGGGAAGCGTAATTGTTCTGTCTTGGTAACGTAGGCATAGAGCACTTTTTTTTTATTATTACTGTTAAGGTAGATATCTGTTTTTTTTAATCATTTTTTTATCTTAATTTATATAAACAAATATTACTTTTAGTTTAAAATACCACAGAAAGGTGTTAACATAAGTGTTTTTATGAGGTGTCGACATTTATCGATAGCTTAATGTTTGTCATTTTTAAGTAAAGGACACATAACTGTAAAAATTACTTGACAAATACTACAGGAACGCCTTTTTTATATAATTTTTAACTACCCAGTAATCTCATAAATTTATGTAATATTCTAAATAAGCAAAAATGTCATTGAATTTTAGGTACTTTGGCTTTGGCTTATTTTCGAAGATTCTTGTTGAGGAAATGTTACAAAATTACCAATAAATTTTAACTTTACTATAGTTAGCACTCTTATTTTCTGATAATGTATGTATGGGCGATCGTATTTACAAAATCAGCACATCTATAGAAACAAAAAATTCAAAATTCTTTTTAAAATACTGTGGTGTATGAATTACAGTAAGCCCTTCCATTTGCGACTAGTAAATAGTTTTTAATTAATAACAATATCATCTAACCTCTCTAAATTAATACAGAATTTTAAAAGATTTAAAACTTTATAAATTATTATAATTAGAATTTTTAAAAATGAAAACAATTCTTGTAATTCTTCATTATTCATCGAAAAAGAGATTCTATTTTTTTTTCTTTTCTCAAAATGTCCATAATATATTTTATTCATAAAAGCAATTAAAAGTTTTTAAATTAAATAATGCCTCAGTTTTATTGCATTTTTTTATTTTTACGTTTCAGAAGAAACTTTCTGTAACTGGGGGTCCTGTTAGGCAAAAAAAAAAAAAAAAAACTGAATGAATTAAGATCTCCTTATTCTTATCTCCTTGTCCCTATAACATTAAGCGCTACAAAAATGAATTTGTCGAAATTTCATAAAATTAGATGTGAGGGGGTACAGTGGCGTAATGGAGAGCCGAGTTCGAATTCCAGTTGAATCCATTACATTCACTTACGTGCTAATACCCCTGGGAAAGGTATGAATCCTTCTCTTCTAGCAGGATAGACCGGGTTTATAGCCTCGGATGGCAACTGGTCTACCGCAGAAAAAAATGGTAACCTACTGTCGGAAAAAAATCTGCCTCGTCAGTCATGTATCGAAAGATACATCATCGCTTAAGCGTGTATCACGCATGACATATAACTGATTGAATAGATAAGAAAATATTTTTTTACTAAGATTTTAAAACAATTCCATTCTCTTGTTAATAAGTTTTGAAAGTTTCATTAAAATCCAACAATTATTTGATTTGTGCAAAATTTTCCAAATTAATGTGTTTTTCACCGTAAAAAGATGCTCAAATGTCCCATACTAATTTATGGTCCCCTGTTGACACCAAAAAACAAAATTTCGAACGTTCTAAGAAAGGATAATAAAATATAATTTAAATATATATAAAAAAAAAATATCATTCTTAATAATAAAAATGGTTTTGACAATAAAACATTTTTTCATCATGTATGCTCCTGTTTTAGAGAATCTTTGGGAAGTATCTAAATAATGTTTTTTTTTTTAAATTTAATTTATTTTCCATCCGTTATAAATAGATGTCAGCAAACAGATATTAGATTGATACAAATATTTTCAGAATTTTTAAAAGTTTGTTTATAATTATAAACGAATTTACTCATCTTGGTTCTTATAACAACCTTTCTGTCATTGTACACTTCGGACTTCTTAAGGTATCTCTGGTAGTCGGTAACCTAAGAATTTCGAACCGAGCATTTTATTTAATCCACAAGGGTAGATGGTTCTGATTCCACTGTCCATGTTAAAGGAAATCTCGTATGAATTCTTCCTAATTTGAAATTCGTGTTTGAAATTGACCGAAATGTTATGACTACATCAAAGTAAATCAGTGTATAATAAAAATTCTTCATCTAAAAAAATATCTTGAATTTACAAGGCACGTCTGAAATATGGGTGACCAAAAGTGACAAAACTTGATATTACCCACAAAGGCAAAAAGGTATTTCAAACATCGCAATATAACATGCAACATTCTAGTATTAAACTAAAAAAAAAAAAAAAAAAAAAAAAAAAAATTCGAATGAATAAAAAAATTAGAATGAAAAAAAAAAAAAAAATTGCCGCTCCGTTCATCTTATGTCATTGTTTAAATACGTAAGGTTTAGTGACATCGCTTATATCGTCACCATTAGAAAAGACATATTCTGAATTAATACAAATACTGTGAACCGATTCCTTTTGTTATCTAAAGCAGCCTTCAGTTTTCTTTGTTATTTTTACGTGATTAAGGTTGAGAGAGATGCGCAGTTCCTACTTATTTCAGAGGTCGGTGTTCGGGCACAGGTTAAAAAAAATAACTAAGATGAAAATTTTAAAGGTAAGGAAGCCATCCCAACTTAGTGTGTGTGTCGGCGGGTGGGGGGGATTGGTGCAATATAATCTTACATCCAACTACAGGTGATCAGCTTTTTGTTTGGAAAAAAAAATCTGCCGTGTGTTTTGAATACTTCATTCAAGAGGAATTTATTTTCTGAACAGCTAATCCACGCTGATTAGTCATTAACCAAACAAACAAACAAAACATCACCACCAGAACGGAGAAAGGGAATAAGGAGAGTAGACGACGATCCCGATGCTAGGATACGAGCAGGTGCTGACTAGACTAGACGGTGACCATTTCAATCAAAACACGCTAGACGACAGTATATTTTAAGTGACTTATATAGAAGAAAATAGTTCGCAATCAGTAATTGATTTCGTCATTCTAAATATGTTCAACGTCAGCAGTTTTTTTTTTCTCCTTTGCGCGATAATGTTGTTAGCATCGCTGGAAGACAGGCACAGCAACGTGAGGAGAGGAAGACGAGATGTGATTTTCAAAATGGAGAACGTTAAGTAACTAATGCTCTATTTGCTGTATGTGTTAATATACTGATGACAAAAATGCCATGAATCAAACTAAGTTTTTGTTATTGTTTCTGACTTTTTTTTTTGTCATTTTAGAGCCATTTTTCGATATGTCGAGCAGCTTCGATTCTTGGTATCGGTACGGATAACCTGATTAAGATAAGCTGCGATGATCGGTGAGTTATGCAGTTTTTAACATCTTAATATTTTCCATTTCTGTAAACATTATTTTAGTATTTTATTATAATATTAACAATTCCAAAGTATCGATTAAAACAAATTGTCAAATTTTCACGGATTTTGACGTCATTCTGAGGTCTTTTTGTTTTTCGTCCAAATCCGTGAATTTGTTTTGTCATGCTAAGTCACGAGAAAACACTATATAGAATTTACTATTTTTTTTAATCCATATTGCGTTAAATTATTCAACTTTTGACAAGAAAAATCTCGAGATGATTTTAAAAATTGCCGCACAACATTGTTTTTTTTTTAAATTTAAGATGAAATGATCTATTATGACAAGTCTCTAATTTCTATTTAGATACATTGTATTTATTTTCTAGTTGAATTGTTCACCTATATTGCATATGCTCCATTATTGTATATAATTAGGTTACAATAAAATTTGTATTTTATATGAAGACTACATTATGAAAATTGAGATGTAGTAGAGTGCAGTCCTAGTATCATATATTCGAGGATTGTGTACGAAACACTTGCACCGGACCCTACACAAGTGTACTGTAGAAATGTTTATAAATAAATGTGCTTCGAAATGTTTTAGTTCCTTATAATTTGGGTTTATTGTCTTATAGATTTTCTTATAAGTAATTCTTATCTGCATTCGCGTTGACATTTCGATAAAGGTAAATGAGAATACTGAATATATATATATATATATATATATATATATATATATATTATATTATATATATATATATATATATATTATATATATATATATATATATATATATTATATTATATATATATATATATATATTATATTATATATATATATATAATATATATATATATTATATATATATATATATAATATATATATATTATATATATATATATATAATATATATATATTATATATATATATATATATATATATATATATATATATATATATATATTATATATATCAATCAAAAGCAAAAATAAATAGAATCAAGTTTTTAAGGTGAACTTGGAACTGAAATACAAGTTTGTCACCGAAATGCCATTTACATTAAAGACATTGTAATCTCCTTAGAATTGCGTAGAAGTCATTTTGTAATCTCCAGGAATTTGTTAGTTCTTGGGATGAAGTGCAGATCAATCTCGCCACAAAAGAGATGGCATCGAAAAACTGTCGCATAATATTTTTTTTTTAAAGTCTTTATCCCTTAATTCTGATTTCGTTCACGTAACAACTTACTTCCTCTGGCGATGTTTTATGGAAACAATTCTCGTGAAATTTAGAAATAATAAAACGACTATTTCCAATTGTTGGAATTTTAAATCTGCAAGAAACTTTAGCATTCGGAATTGTTTCAAAATGATATTTTTTTTTTTTTTTTGGCTTTTAATCGTTAATTTCTATTGGTCAGAATTTTAACAATTCGATGAAAGATCATTTAAATATCTTTTTTGACACACTACCATTACAAAAATGTATGCACCTAACTAATCAGGTATAAATTAATGCTCATCCTATACATTAAATTCTCTTTCATAAAGTGTCTGAAACGAAGTGCTGATGTCTAAAGACTTACTTTACGTAGACCCAAGCGCACCAGCTCTCTAGCCAATCAAAGCTCGGTTCTGTATAATATACATTCTCTGTCTATTTCAGAGATGAGGTATTGTAACTATTTACATTGTTCGAACTGTTGTCTTCGTCTTTATTCTTATATTCACGCCTTTTCGGTCCGTGTACGATTCTTCAGGTAATATTTGAAATTTCGAAGCGAACCCTTTATTTAATTCACGAGGGTAAATAATTCTAAGTCCACACATGGCACAGTCGATAAAAGCGTTGGTTGATTGGGCCAGAAGTGTCTTAACCTAAAGAGTTGCGAGTTCAAGCCATAGCAGAGAGGACAGAAACTTGGAAAGGAATTAACAACTGAAATATCCAAAAGCATGGCACGTTGAATTAAACCAATCTCCCCCCGCCACGTGTGCTAAACGGTTTCGGTTCGAAAGTACAAATATCAGAAAGCCGGATCGTACATCGACCGAAACATCATAAATATAGCAATAAAGATAAGGACTAGGGTAAATATATTCTTTAACCAATCATTTTTCACTACGTCGAGGTTGTTCCTGGATACAATTTATTAGTATCAACAAAGATTGAGACGTCAGTTGGTCTTATGAACAGTTCGTAAAAATGTATTCGCCAGACGACACTCAGACAGTAATATATTAGTTAACATGAAAGTCATGCCATCCAATATATTTCTCCCTAAACTCATGCCAGTGCATACCCTTTCACCTGGGTTTGATCAACAAACATACTTGCATAATTTTCATGCAATACTAACCTAATTTCATCAATCCACAACTACTATATAATCCTCTAATAGGAAATTGTATACCTGCTTTGTTGACCTCACAACAGATGACCACATCAATAGAGACTTCCCCTTCGCATTCATTAGACACCGCCTTACAAGCTCCGAATCTACTGAACGCATTGATCTAATAAAGGAACTGTATCGATCAACAGATTCTTACATGTCTGGCAAGGACCACAATATAGAAATGTTTCAGACCTTATCAGGAGTACGACAAGGAGGAAATGGGCGCCCCAGTCTATTTAATCTCTTCCTAGACAGCCCTGCGCATTTGCAAACATAGATTTGATGAAATTTTAAACATTCCATACCGCATCCCAAACGAATCTATCAATGGAAGACAATCATGATTTCCCACCCGAGGCCAACGTAGTGATGATGAGGGATCTATGCCTGATGACATAATTGTTTATAGTTGGATTAACAATGATCTTGAACAGAAAGTCAGCATCTTTTACAAGTGTTCCAAGAAATGGAACTCAAGATAAGAGAGAAACTATAATTTGGAATTGGAATGAAAGCAGTGGTGGGACAGATACTTCGATGTATGGATCAGCTATAACAAATATATATAAGAAATAAGCACAAGAGAAAAAGAAATTGAACATAGAATAGGCTGTGCCAGAGATAGCTTGGCCAAACACCACAAATTGCTACGAAAGGAAAATATCAACCTGAAAACTAGAGTCACGTTCTTAAACAGCGTCGTCAGATCGAAACCTCCACGTGGACGCAATGCATGGCACCAAATCCGTTCAGAAATATCTAAACTGTCAGCTGTATACAACCGCTTCCTAAGGTCAATGATAAAAAAGGCTTTGAGCGAGTAAAGCCTGAGGCTCGTGACAAAGATCATACTTCTTTGAATCACAAAGAACTGTACCAAATAACAGAAACCACATCATTTGAGGACTACCAACAGCAGCAACAATTAAAATGGATAGCACGTGTAACTCGAAGAGAAAATAATGACAATCAAGATGTTATATATGGAATGTTCAGAAGGCAACCCCCACGATATACTGTAAAGAGCGATAAAAAAAAAAAAGAAATTTTAGAAATTTCAACCAAAAACAGTACTGGCTGCTCAGTCAGTGAATGCCAATTTTTTTTTCCTTGTAGGGAAACGGCTAATATTACCATTACTATATCGTATCGTGTTAATCTACTAGTCAATGCTCACTAATATCGTCTGCATCAACGATAACTCGAAATCATTACAAAAATTCAGCCGTTTGGGCATTTCGACTTGGTGTAATGGTTAGCAATTACGACTAAGTAGCGAGTTTGAGCCTAACTAGGTGCTCCATACTTTGGGGCCTGTGCCACATCTAAACTACGCTTAGAAAATCACCATAAATTCAGTCGTAGACAAGCTGAAAATTTAAATAATACTGCTAATAAAATCATCCATTATTATTGTTTTAACTGTTTATTTCCACCGCCTACACAGAGCTCTTCCTTTTTTTATTTGCGAACCAAGTACTTCCACTTGGGAAATCTCATCAGCATTAAAAAGTGCAGCGTCAATTACCACGTACGATTGCAGGATGTCAGCAGTTGTTAATAAGGGTATAATTTGTGCAATACTGTTTCTAGCAAACAATTCGGAAATGAATATATAACGTCATTTTTTGTCAATGTTTTATACTATTTCACTGATTATTTTCATTTCTTTCTTTATTTTTTGGTATACAGTTGCAATTATTGTGCGTTTTACTCAGTTTTACTACTACTTGAAAATGTAAAGAGCAGCGGCACTATGCTAACAACTGCACACAACAAAAAAAATAAGGAATAAAACAAAAGGAAATTCCATCTTCTTCAATTTGATTTTTCTTCTGCATTGTTTCAATATCTTCTCGCAAATGAGAAACTATCAAAAACCTTTTTCATCTTATGCGCGTTTTATTTTAATTTTCAGAGGTAAAATGAACGTAGCCGAACTTGAAACACAAGTGATATCGGTCCAAAAGGCCGGTAAGTTGCCATTCTTTGTTAATGCTACGGTGGGAACCACAATCCTTGGCGCCTTCGACCCATTACCAGAAATTGCAGACGTTTGCGAACGTCACAAACTTTGGCTTCATGTTGATGTAAGCAGTAGTTTTATCAATTTCTGAATATAATAATAATAACATCGCTTATGTCCGGCATGCTTTAACTTTATATCGGTTGTTATTGTTGTTGCTGCAATGTACATGTTGTATCCTGGAGATGTTATGTTTGTTGTTTAATGTGCGGCACATCAGTTAAATAAGATGTTTGCGCAGTCCTTTATTTTTACCTCGAAATGACTAAAAAAAAAAAATTTTTTAAAAATGACTTTGCACGCACCATATTCAAATGTTAACATATCGGCTACAAATTTTAAACTATTTTAAATAATTTAGTTATGTTCAAGTGCATTTAACCTTTAGCAATAAGTGAGATATGATGAGTAAATAGGATAAACTACACACAATCCTATTGTACTTTGCCTATCCTTCTCCTTGTTAGTTCGCACGACCGTTACGCCCGGCCAATACCTAATAAATAATGGACTATTCCATTTTGATCGCGGGGAAAAGACTACTTGGTTTCAGTGAGAAAATAAATGAAAGAAAGAAGGGAAGATAGACGTGTTTAACTGGCTGTTTCAAGGAAATGGAGAAGTTAATTTCAAATATCTTCATTTGTACCCACTTCATAAAAAAAGCATTTATATTTATGATTTTTATTGCAATATTTTTGTCAAGCTGAAATATTTAACGATCGATAGGGGAATATCTACGGATATTTTACTGTCGTAAACTCGCCAATTAGCTTACTCATTAGAATATTAAAATAGGAAAACCGTGAAATTGTCATGGGTTGTTATTGTAATCAGCTATGGAGCTATCAAGACTTGTTAAATTTTCAGGTCGGATTTCAGGGTGCAACCTACCCCCTTCACCCCAAATATCTGGGACGGATGCTCGTGATGGGGATTTAACCATTTGATTTATCTCTTCATCCCAAGCAAGGTGATAATGCCACTAAGGAGCAAGAGGCATGAAAGAAAATGGGAAGACTTTTGAAGGAACTAGAAACCCAATCCTAAACAGGAAACAATGGATAAACCTTTACTCCTGTTCAAAAAACGGGGTTTAAGAGTGTGAACCGGACGTCAGGCGAACTTTCCCGGAGAACCTAGCCACAGGTTTACGCCTTCATCGTGAGGAGTGAAATGTGTAAATTTTTATTCTGTGCATAGACTCCGCACATTAGTTCCGGTTACATTAAAAAAAAAATCGTCAGATAACAGAAAGTAATTTAAGGACCAACCAGGACCGTTCCAGTACGTTCGAAACATCCCAACGTTATCCATTAACGATCTATAAGAAGATATTTCTAAGTTTGGTCGTTACGTTTCAATTAAGTATATTCACGCTGCCTCATACCAATTAATGATTGAATTATAGAGAATAACTCAAAGACAATCTGAACAAACAGACATTCGGACTTTTCCTCGGTAAGCCTGATCAATTTATTCACATACTTACACACTTAATTCGGTCATAAAAAATGAAATGTGCTTATCGTGCTGTATACACATACTTCATTAACTGCTTATGGAAAACAGTTGTAATCTGTGTATATAAAATTGAATATTAGTTGACTAAAAACGCCAAGCCTTTTTTCTTAAGTCTGTTACAGTGATACCTTTATCTCCTTTTGCTTTTTCTTGACCAAAGACATTTTAAGGTCGACTACTACAGTATTAAGGGGAGGCATATCTTCGACCTCATCGATGTGTCTGTTTAGACTCAGGACATTACTTATTATAATTGCTGAGGCTTCTTATTCTGGCACTCAGTCGGAGTGATTAAAGACAATTTCTAAATGCTGATAAAAGTAATAATTCTTCTGGAATGGCTGATGGGATACTAGGCCGATATGAAGTCATCGGTCATAAATGATTAATTATGGATTAACTATCAAAATAGTGCTTTGTGTCATGTCAATGGGGCTGAGATAATTATGTATTTCCTACCAGTCTGTTCGACTCTAAGTAAAGGTCAAGATATTTAAAACATGCAAGTTCTTCCCACTCAAAAGCTCGACATAACAATCATCTCACCTCCATTTTTCCGATTTGCCTTGTTCTATATTAAACTAAACTTCATAAATGTTGAAAAATGGTGCTTTGTTTATTGTCTGTTCGTACACCACTTATTGTGATTATTAAATCTTAAACCTGTAACTGTATCATGTGCATTTAGTTGTTTTCTATGTTGCAAAAATTTTTTTTCTTAAATGGGGAGAGAAATAAAAAAAATTCAGAAACTAATTAGAAAAAAAAAAAAAAGAATAAGATTAAAATATAATTAAATTTATACGGAAAAGTTTAAACGATAATGCTACTGGAAAATATTTTTTATTCATTTAACTAATTTTATTTAGTTATATATTATTTCGTTCTGCAAACGCCAAAAATATAAAATATTTCAGGGTCTTACTTATATATATATATATATATATATATATGACAAATGAAAAAGTTTCATGGAAACTAATTTTGATTACGAGTCTAGCCTTTCAATGCTTCATCAGACCCAAAAACCAAAGAAGTGTGTGTGCGTGTTTAAATAATGAATCACAGTACTCCCCACCAAAGCCATTAATATTTATTCTGTATGTTTTCTTCATAATTCTTAGTACATGTCGAAAGCTGTTAATATATATTCTTAGCTGTTTTTTGTATTGAATTAAATCTAAATCCTCATTTCATTTTCGGAATTGTTCGAAAGTAAGAAATCCATATAGTCTTTTCTGAAATGAATCCATTAATATATTAACAACTTTTGACATGAACTAAGAATTATAAAGAAAAGGTACAGAATAAATATTAATGGCTTTTTTTCTTTCTTCTTTAATCATCAGAAACGCCAGTTTAAGGAAAAAGTACTATGATTTATTATTTAAGCATACACGCAAACACATTTCTTTGTTTCGTTTTAGGATTTGATGAAGCCTTGAAAGGCGAAACGCGTAATCAAATCTAATTTCAATGAAACGTTTTCTATTTGTCAGGTTTGTTTAAAACCTTGTCGGAATTCTATATCCTATTTAAAACAACAACAAAAAATAACGAAACAAAAAACAAATAAAAAAAAACACACGCACTGAGTTAAAATGACTTACAAATAATGAAATATGTACTACGTTACATAGAACACCTGAAAAATGTAATTTTCATACATTTTTTTAACTAATCAAGTTGGGTTTATTTCAACATTAACTGCATTAGACTAGAAATACGGTGTCATAAGAAAGCAAACTGTTCTATTGAAATGTACGATTTTAATTGTAGGGTGCCTGGGGAGGTTCAATACTTATGTCAAAGAAACACAGACATTTATTGGATGGAATATACAGGTGAGATAATGAATACATACAGGTGAGATAATGAATACATCTTCAATCCAGTTTGTGAATATTTTCAGGGACGTCTCTTTTCTGTGATTTATTAAATTTAGGTTTTTATTAGGTTGGTGCAAAAATAATGACATAATAATGTCGTTTTTTGACATTAAAAATACGTCAAAAAACGACATTATTACGTCATTATTTTTGCACCAACCTAATAATAATTAGTTTTTTTCTCAATAATTAATACAATTTAAAATCATTTAAAAAAAAAAAAAAAAATTCGTTTTCAGTTCCATTATATTGCAGAAGCTGAATGAAAAGAATGCTGCCGGACGTGGACCCTAAAACTAATTAATAAGAATTCTTGTCTATCACTGGACGGAGAGCCACGTGTGATAGAAAAAATCGACTAAGCTTAATATAGCTCTCTTGATTTGAGAAAAATGTTATATTCCGGAGGTGCCACCCACTAAAATGCTGGTAGGACCACCATATATGTATTAAATCTTGACCTTTTATGAGCAGCTCAAATGAAAAGCAGACGCATATTATATATATTCGTCCCGTGAGGGACTTTTATCAAAGTAAATGTAAGGATTTAATTTTACAACAGGCATTCCCTGAAAAATGCCCTAAAAATCACCGTGCATCTTAGCACTGAAAGGTCAAACTGTAGGAGAAATTTGCTCACCCTCACGAAACCTCAGTCGCGAGATACAAGCAATCACGAACCCTAATCACACACACACACAACATTATATATAATAATACAAGTGGATAGTCGATAATCTGTTCATACAATGAGAGCGGACTGTGGTAGGGTAGGGACGATGCAAAAAGCATCACACCATTTGCGCTCTTGAACGTAGCCCTGAAAACATCAGCTGGGAGTTGAATGTAAAAATACGACGTGTTGAGAGGCCTTGTGCGAAACTATTGAAAATCTAATTCATAAAAACCACACATATTTAATAATAAAGTCCAAAAGATGGTAATTTGTTGCGACAGAATGAAAAATAACACAGTAGAGTAGGCAACTTGGACTTTCTAGTATGGTAAGCTATTAAATCTTCAAATATACCTTTCCTTCTTTCCAAAAAAGAAAAAAAAAAAAAGAAAATTACTTAGCCAATTATCTTATCATACGGAAAATATCTTCATAAAACTAAATTGAGAAAACGCTATCAAAATATAATTTTGCATTGGCAATTACTGCCAAGGTTTATTCAGTTAAATTGTACAATTTTCTTATTAACGAACGAAGATGGTGTGGCGGTTATCGGTACGGAAAATGGAACCTGTAAACCGGTTTCGAATTCTGGTTAAGACTGCTTATATTTACTTTTCACGAATAGCCATAGAAAATACATGAAACTACATCACGCGAGCGCTGTCGTGTCGCTAAGTATCATTAAATAAATCTGTATCCATTAGCATAGCCGACGATTAATAAAGAAGAGAGTGGATGATCCCTTATATAAACCACTTCCCCATAAATATCACCCGGCCTGTAATAAATCTAAAAATTGTTACATCTATTGACAGAGAAACAAACAAGAATTTCTTCATTCGGGATGAATATATAAGTTTCAAAATATGACCAATATGTTGTTTTGGAACAAAGATGGAGAATTTTATTTGGACAGAGACGAATTCAAAAGCCGCATAAAATAAAGTTGACAAAATCACTTCGTTTAAGGATTAAAATAAATTTTCATTTTATTACGAAAACTTTAAATTGTAACAAAAGATTTTATGAAATCTAAGTGACCTTTTGAAGATTGTGGTTCGATCCATCTGCTGTATTTGTTGGCATAGACAAACCCATTTTCCACCCCTCAATATATATATATATATATATACAGTGTAACCCGGATATAAGAGAGTTGTCGGGACCGGAGAAGTATCTTATATCCGGGTTTCTCTTATATCCAAGTTTGGTCTATTTTGTTTAGGTAAGTATGGCTCTAATTTGGGACCAAATAAAATCTCTCTTATATCCGGGTTTCTCTTATATCCGGGTTACACTGTATATGTTAGTGGAAGACTGTTTTTGAAGCCAAAATTAAGGCGAGCAGGCTTTGTGGTTGAGTTTTCGAGCATTAATTGAATTAAACTTGAGTTGAGTGAAAAAAAAATTATTAATTATATATTAGAATTTCATAAATTTGTAATAAACGCACTTGTGAAACTCTTCCAGCTTCTCAGCCAACTTTGATCTTCAAAAATTTAAATACAATGTCAATCGTCGTCTTCTGTCTTCTTAATTCTTGTTCTTTTATTGTTCCTTCTCCACATAATATTTTTCTTTTTCGCATATTCTCTCAGATCTAGTAACCCCTTGCGTCTTAGTGGCTTTGCATGGGGGTGAAATGATTATAAAAAATACACGAGAATAAAAAATAGACTTAATTAGAACATAAATAAAGTTCGATTAGCAAGAGATTGAATAAATAATATTCCCTGCTAAAGTAATGGATCAAATGTAACATCCATTACGCTAAATAAAATCGGTGAGAAGATATACAGTGTAACCCGGATATAAGAGAGTTGTCGGGGCCGGAGAATGAGTCTCTTATATCCGGGTTTATCTTATATCCGGGTTTGGTCTATTTTGTTTAGGTTAGTATGGCTCTAATTTGGGACCAGTGGAAATCTCTCTTATATCCGGGTCTCTTATATCCGGGTTACATTGTACTAACAAAAGCACATTTTCTGCACAAATATTAATATTTTTTAATATATTTCAGGGCAAATTCATTCACTTGGAATCCACACAAACTGTTGGGTGTTCCGCTGCAGTGTTCAGCGTTTTTGCTACGAGAAAAAGTAAGAACTTGAACATTTCTGTCCTAATAATTGTTTGTAATTGGAATATGAAATATTGTACATTTCATGATAAAAACGTTATTACAAAGAAAAGATTCTTTGAATTAGATTTTCTATTATAAAAAAATACAAATAGGTGTAATTAATCCGTTGTGCTGACTAATTACAGCATGTATATTTTAAAGCGAATCTTCTATATGTGTCGTGTCCTCCCAGGACGTAGGTAATACATGGCTATCCACAATTTCCTGTTTTTCGTAGTTTTTAATAAATTGTCTGTTAATTCTCCCAAACCCTGTTCTATTATCCATTTACTCAAGTATGTTATGCATTGTTTTCCTGTCTCTCTTTTCTTCGATCTGTACTGTGAGTATCAGATTTTTGAAGCCTTCTTTCCTCATTATGTGCCCTAGAAAATTTAACTGTTTATTCCTGATATAAAGTTTCCTTTATGTTCCCATTTTCACTAAAACATCGTCGTTGCTCACATATTCGGTCCATTATATCCTCATCATCCTTCTGTAGAACCATATTTCTGTTGCTTCAGTTCTTTTTATCTTTGAGAAAATGGTTCAGCATTCACTGCAATGTAGGAGGACTAATTACATATTAGGATATTACATGTCAGTTCAATAACTCTTCATTTCTAACGAAATGTTTCTGTTTCTTAATAATTTCCTTAGCTTTTGGAAGGTATCTTTAGCTATCCAACCCAGTTTTCGGATTTCAGTGTCGCACTCGGTTAAAACAAAATTTCCCGGATTTCCCAAGATTTAAAATTACGTTTTATCCAACTCTTAACTTTGTTAATTACTATCGAACAGTGCGCACGCGTTCACTTTATCCCGTGTCCCTGGATCTTACATTCTCGCCTGCGATGTCTACTCACTTACTACTGGATTACAGGAGATATATAAATCTCATGTAACCCAATTATTTTCCATGCTTTCAGCCCAAATGCAGCTGGGCTAACAAGCAAGTCTGCACTCGGCGGCCATCTCAGGTCAATCCTGCACTAGCTTTCTTGATCTAGTGTGACATTGAGTGCAACGTCTACTCTAGCATGATCTAGGGTGAGACACACACTACAAATTAAATTTTAATACTCGAAGATTAAGCTCGCTGTTTATATAAACTGTGATATGAAAGGTGAAGTTTATTAAATACACCGACAATTCACTAGCTCTAAGAATTACAAATCTAGTGTGACACTGAAATCTCGGTGTTAATCAAACAAAAAACAAAAAGAAAAAAAGAACAGGAAGAGGAAAGAGTTTACTAACTGGGTGATAATTATTGAAGTTCGCAGAAAGGTGAATTGAAAAGTTAAGAAAATTAAAAACGAAATGCGTTGAAAAATCATGTTTGAAAATAATAAATGAAATTCCGAACAGTTCCAAGGGGAATCGAACCCAAATTTAACTAGGCGGAATTCAGTAAGGTTGAGCAAAACCAAGACTACCCATCTTTCCCCACGTATAAAAAAGTGACCATCAATGTATCCTCGGAGACGTCAAATAGAAAAACATATGTTGTCGATGAGGAAAACCGGATGGTACCGAAATAACATCTAAAAATGGTTTGGGACAAAGAGGCAGGAAAAAGATCTGGTTTGAATCGGCAGCAAAAGGAAAAATATTCCTACAAAAAAAGAGATTAGCACCTAAAATAATTTTAATTTCTGTGACATTCGTCAAAATTCTTATGGCCGACATTATTTCGGATTCCTTTGGATACAAGTCATAGACAAAAATTAATTACTAGTCTTGGGTGACCATAAGCTGGCTGTGTGGCTAGGTCGATCGAGAAATCACCTAAAAACAATCAGCCTGAGACAAACTGATAAAGAAAGATTAATGACTGGAAATCCCTTTTCGTCTACGCATTCTGAAAATCTGGATTCGTCACAGGGACAGTGTGCCTTGGAATGGACTGAAGTTAGATGCTGAGAAAGTGGGAGAAGGAGGAGAGAGTTTAGCACCACCTATATGGAGCGATGGTGTGTGATGAGATGTGAAGGCAGTTGCAATTAAGCGGCGGATTGATTCTTGTGGGCACTCTCGAAAGGGGGCTGGATAACCCCTAGGTTTTGAAAATTACTCGAGTAAACATATTTTGAAAATATGGAATTTTAGAAAATGTTGATGCTAAGGGTGGAAGATAACCAAACCCAAACCCTAGTCAACCAGACTCCTGTCGGATGCATGATTCCACATAAGCTGGAGGTTTAGACATGAAGAGTTCCAACATTAGTGCTACTGGAATCCACATCGTTCGCCGAGACCTCTTGACCAAGACCTTGTGCCGGCCCTGAAGATCAGAACTTAAAAATTTAAATTACTACTAACATAAGCTGCAAACTCCAAAAGGAGATCCCAGTGTCATTTGATTATAACAGTAGTGGAAAGAGTGAAACCGTTGTATAGAAAAAAAATCATATATAAACTAAATCGTAGTTACATTTTTTAACCAGAATTAATTCTTTATTCCAAAGAATTCTTATTTTGTGTGTAGCACCTCGTCGTCCTTCGCTTCAGTTTACTTCATCAGCAATCTTCTTACCCTTTGAAAACACAACGTGACAGAAGAAGAATCGCGAAAGGGATAAACACGATACCAGCGACCAATCAGAAACGCGTAAGGGGTCACCTAGAAGGTAACCATGTGTAAGGGGCCAGCTAGAAGGTAACCACGGTGGTTGGAAGGAACTTGAAGACCAACGCGGGGGGGGTTACATTATTGGTTACCGTTGACCAGGATCAACACGGGACTATACTAGTATAACAGCGAATATAGAAGTGTTTTTTATTTTGTTTGTTTTTTTTTTTACTATAAAAGTGCACTACAATTGATTTTGCTATGGAAATGCACGGCAGATTATTTTCAATAAAGCTGTTTATGAATATACGATCTCTAATCTATGTATTCGTGAATGCTGGACAATTTCCGCACAGATGAAGATGAAGTACAACAATACACATTGGAAAATATATTTAAAAGAGTCACATGTGAAAATTTTTTCATGATAACGTAGGAGGCGAGGGTCCATACACGTACATTTAATCCAAGGACAAATTTGCCCACCATACATGCACATTTGGTTCAAGGACAAAATTGCCCACCATACACGTATAAAGTCTAAAGACAAATTTACTCAATCTCCGCTGCCACTGTCACATTGGTATTGGTATTCGCCAACGCCCCTTCTTTGGTGCAATGCAGAGGTCGAATCCCCTGAACCAGGCTTGTCTCATAATTTAAAAAGGGAAGTGTAGTATTGTATGCAAATGAGATAGACAACTATAAATAGAGAACAACTGGTGAACATAAGGGCATTGCTTAGCGAACCCATTTGCTAAACGTAACGTGGAGAACTGTGCTACGACTGCTATTACACAGAGAGATATACCAAACATAACAATGATACAACAAGGCATACTAGAAAGAGTGACTCAAGGTGGTAACAATTGGGTGTCACCGATAGTAGCGATAAAGAAATCTGACAGAGATCTAAGGATTTGCGGTGATTATAAGATAGAGGTAAATCACCAGATATGTTCAGACTTTTTTCCTTTGTCAAATATCGAAACTGCGAGCCACGAATTATTTAAAAAAATGGAACACTTTGCAAAAATTGATCTCAAGGTAGCATACAACCAAATAGGAATTGACGAGGAATTCAAGAAATCACTATGATAAACACCCCTATAGGTTTACTAAGATGGACTCGTCTACCGTTTGGGGTAAAGACTTCGAGCCATATTTTTCAGGAAGGACTAAAGTGATTCCGACCGAAGGTCGAGGATTGGGCATTGATCCTAAGTTGAATGCGACACTTTGGTTCTACGCAGTGGGAAAAAAAATCACAGGTTAACAGGTTAAAAAAAAAAAAAAAAAAAAAGAAAATCTGAAATTCTTTTATTGAATAATTTCTTGTTCCATCATGAAATGTTATTTATCCAATTGAAATAAAATTATTGGCGTTTTTGTAAATAATACGACAGTACAGAAAGATGCATTTGTTATACATAAATACATGCATTTTCTATGGCAATTTCATTATCATTCGTAATTTTGTTTCAGGGTCACCTGCAATCCTGTAATGCTATGCACGCGGACTATTTGTTCCAGAAAGATAAAAACTACGACATCTCTTATGATACCGGCGACAAAGCAATCCAATGTGGCAGACATAATGACATTTTCAAATTTTGGCTAATGTGGAGGGCGAAAGTAAGCGGACTTCTGGGCGACTCTTGTTAAAACATTTTCTTCTTTCATTAAAGTATTCATCAATAAAATGATTATTTTGCTTCTTCAATATTTTCAAATTGTATCAAAGAGGCTTATTCATATTTTTGTGTAGGGGAACAGAAGATTTCGCAGTTTAATGTAGACGCGAAGACATTTGGCAGCAACAAAGTTTACTGTCATTTTTTCTTCGCTGCTTAAAAGAAGTGTTATTCATCTTTTACGAAGGCAAATAAGATACAAGGTCGTTTTAACGCAGGATTCAATAAAGATGTCCAGGTTATCCTACGACTGATCTCACCTGAAAGACCTTCAAAAGGATTAACTACTCAAATTAGATGTATATCCTTCTATTCTAAGGTCAACTCAGGCTTTCCTACAAACTCAAGGAGGTGACTTTGGTAATATCGTCTTGGGGTGGGAAACGATCCCCGGTTACGATACTGACAGAAAATGTCTGAAAATAATACCTGTAAAATTCTAAACAGTATTTGATTTTGTTTATATTTTTTAAGATATTAAACATGATCATTTGTTAATTGACGTATTTTTTATTTATAGGGAGAGAAAGGATTCGGAGACCATATTGACCGGATGTTCGAACTGGGAGAGTAAAGTATCTTTTATGTCATTTTGATATTTATAGTGAATTATGAAGAGATCTACAATGGAACCTCGGTTCATGAATTTAATTCGTTACTGAAAGCCGTTCGTAACCCGAAATGTTCGTAAACCGAAACTATTTTCCCAATAGAGGAAAAAAGTCACAGTACAGTACAATAAAATTGGAAAAGAAAAGCACGGCACAACACATGAATGTATACAACACGGCGGTCGACTCAGAAATGATTCCGTTTGGGTTAACTCGGTTCGGCAGTGTTGTTAGAGAACCGAAATTTTGTTCGATAACCGAAGTATTTTCATCTCAAATTTTTTGTTTGAAAACCGATTTGTTCGACATGTGAGACGTTCGAGAACCGAGATTGCACTGTAGTTTTATTCGAACTGACCATAGTTACTGTAACTACGTTTTCTTGTAAATTACATCTCAACAGTTTTATATCAAAATCATGAGAAGTGCAAGAATCGAAAGACATTATTTCACAGACCCTCACAGTTAGGACTCGCCAGGCCACATCGAGCAGCTTCATCCCCCGAACCACTGCCCTGTGGAACCGACTCCCAACAGGATATTTCACCGATCACTACAATCTTAACTTGTTCAAGGCCAAAGTTAACCGTTATCTTCCACTTCTATACACACAAACGTAACCCTCTACCTCGAGTGGCTCCCGAGTCTCGTAAAGAGCGAACCTTATTGTAATACACACACACACACACACACAAAATCAACTCCTCCTCGTATCATCAATTTGGAGAAAGTTTTGTTTGTGTGTTCCTATCATTAACTTTGGATTTTTACAGATGACGAGCAACAATTTGAAAAATAAATAAAATCCTTCTTGGCAGAAAATCTGGGAGAATTACCAGATTGGCTACAAGTAGCTGATTGGGATATATTTCGAATCCCAACGCTATTAAGTTTGGAAATGACTTTCTTCTCATTAATTACCCAGCTAAAGCTGCCCAATCCTCACTTTCCAGCCTCGATAAAGTTCAAACGCCTTGTGGGTGATGAATTACTTTCCACCCTACAGCCCCTTTCCTCCCACAAACGAAACGTTGCCAGCCCCTCGATGTTCTACTGCTATTTTTTATGACAGATGTTCGTGTGAACGACAATACTTGATTCTTCCAGTCTAGACCTTCACAGGTCTATGTCTCTACAAGTCATAGACATCGAATCACTCCATTCTCATTTCATTCCTATTTCATTGATAAGGAGGTAGTTTCCCCTCAGACGGATTATTCCTCAGAACAGTTACATTATGGAAAGGACTCTCAAGAGGATACTTCCCCGATTACAACAATCTTAACCTCTTCAGATCGAGGGTCAACGGTTGTATATGCTGCATATTTTCATAATATGCACCTCTTGCTTTTTCTCTGTACGCTCTTATAACAATCTCATTTAGTAAGATTCTATTTTGGGGGGCCCTTGGGCCTTGTATCGAATGAAGAGTAGTAAAAAAGAGTCCCAGTTACCGTAATTTTAAATTTAGTAGCATTTGGTTTACAAGAGAAAAATGGACTAACCATAAATTCTAAGACAATATATGGTTGTCAGCAAATAGAAAAACTCAAGACACGAATTACGAATTGGAGACACTACAATCAAGCAAGTTCGAAAATTCCAATATCTAGGAAGTGGATTAACCAAGGGCGAGAATTGCGACATCGAAATTCAAAAGGATCGCGAAAAGTTAAGCAAAGTATTAGGTTGGTGCAAAAATAATGAGGTAATAATGTCGTTTTTTGACGTATTTTTTAACGTCAAAAAACGACATTATTACGTCATTATTTTTGCACAAACCTAATATAAGCACAGGAAAAATTTCATTAGAAACAAAGAAAAGAGTATTAGATTTATCTAATATCGGTCCTGCTATACGACAGGAAGTGCTGGACAATCTCCTTACAGATGACGAAGAGTCTTGAGGTAGCAGAAATGTGGTTCTGCAGAAGAATGCTAATCATATTATGGACTGAACATTTCAGCAACGACAAAGTTTTAGAGAAAAAGGAAACGAAAAGGACACTTAAACTTAGAATCAGAAAGAGATTAAATTTATAGGATACATAATGAGGAAAGAGAGCTTGCAAAATTTAACACTCACAGACATGAGAGACAGAGGAAAGCAGAGTATAACCTACTTAACGAGCTTGTGTAAATGGATGGCAGAACAGAAATTAGGAGAGATAGCAAAGAGACTGCTTAGAGCTCCAAAGGATAGGAAGTTGTGGAGAGCCATGACTGCCAATCTCCTGAAGGAGAGCCATGATCGCTCGCGTAACCAATCGGTGACTGATAATCGCTTCCAGATTGATCTTTATAATTTTTGGATTTCTTAAAATCGAATTTTGTTTTTAATCGATTTTAAATAGCGGAAGTTGAGAAAATGGAAACAAAAAGGACACTTAGACTCAGAAAGAGACAGTTGAAATTTCTATGGCATATAATGAGGAAAGAGAGCTTGGAAATTTTGATATTCTGAAAGGACATGGCACATAAAAAGAATATCTTTTTGGCATGCCAATCCTGTTGGCAGCTTAGATACTTGTTTGAAAGATAATCGTGGCAATATCTACATCTGATAGTTTGTGATGGACTGATTTGTTTTTTACGGCTTAACACTCTTTGTGGTTTATTTAAAGCCGAAATGTATTTCGAATTTTAAGGGGTCGCTTAGAGTATTGACCGGGCTTGACGCTGCTTAACTTCGGTGATCGAACGAGAACCGATGTTTTCAGTGCAATTTAACCGTAGGTCTACATATTTTTTTAATCTATTTCATCCCATGCAAGGCAGTAAAGACACTAAGCCACAAGGGGTTACTGGGTGTGGAAGAATAAGAAACAGAATCATTACTAATGAGCGGGAGCAAAAAAAGTAATCAGGACAGTAGATAGCGATTGACATCGCATTAACATTTTTGAAGATTAAAGCATGGAGCCGGAAGAGAGTTGCACAAATGAGAAAATAAATTGTTAGCATAGAATTTATGGTTGCATCTAGCCAGTTTAACTGTAAATTGATGATATCTCGACGCCAATCTATTTCTGTGCTTAAATTCATAAAAGCTAGGTGTCATAGCGAAGAGCTCACCCGAAAAATTACCATGAAAGTATTTATAGAAAAGATACAGGGTGTTAACCTTACAGCGGTGGTTAAATAAATGACTGAAGCCGAGCCGCCAGATTAGAACCGGTAATATTACTGGTTCTTCTTTGATTTTGTCAAGGATCTCAAGGTAAATAGCAGGAGCACCGGACCATATTTAGCAGCAATATTCTAAGCATGGAAGAATGGTAGACTTATATATATGCAAGATAGATTCCAGAGAGAAAAACCGTCTCGCACGACACAGTGAACTGACTTTCTTAGCAGCTGACCTAGCAATGGATTCATTTTCCACTTTGTGTCAGCTGAGAATACTGATGGAAAGCAGAGAAGGGTCTCTCAGATGATTAACGGAGAGAAGTTTAGTTTTGAGGCGTTAAATTTAACAAGTCATCTTTTGCTGTAGGTAACAACATTTAAGAGAACCAATCGGAGTCTCAGGCCCACAAAAAAATGAAGTTATAAGATTTTGCAAATTCTTAAAATGGAGCAGTACTCAACTGAATATGCTTTCAAGTTATCTTCAGAACATAGGCGATCATTGCTCTCCACAATTTTCCATACCTCATGTTCTTTAGCAGCATTTCTCCCTTTGCCAAGCCTCTCACCTCGCCATCCTTTCATACAAGTTCGTTAGGGAGGTGGCACGCTGTCTTCCCCTCTCTCTTCTCCTCAAAATGCCCTGTGCGAGTTAAGTTTTCCAAGCCCTCCTTCCCCATCACGTATCCAAAGCATTTCAGCTGTCTTTCTGTGCATAAGTGTTATTTTTGTTTATGACTTTCGCGTTGCTTACTCGCTTCATCCATGGAATTCTCAGTATCCTTTTATAGAACCATAAAAAGACACACAAAAATTTCCGGGACGCATGATGAGGAAAGAGAGCCTGGAGAACTTAACACTCGCAAGCTATACTAAAAGCAAGACAAGCAGCGGGGGACAGTGAGTAACCTACTTAACAAGTTTGTGTAAATGGATGATAGAACAAAGATAAGCGATTGTAAAAAAAACAAAAAGTTACTTAGAACGACAAGAACTTGTAAAGAGCCATGACCGTCCACATCCTTAAGAAAAAAATCATAGCGCGTAAAAGATTTTACTTTTTGAGAGTCGACTTCATGACTAGCTGATGAACTGCAACTCTAAGTTTCCTAGTTATATGATCGTTAAAGATGTTTCCACTTGAAGGTACACTGAAAATTAGTTTGAATTCTCATCATCAGCAATTTTGTCATTTTCTCTAATCAGTCCTCTACAAACCTGGCTAAAATGTTACAGATTTTCTAACCTCTTCAAAATGTTAATGGGAATTATAAAATTTTATTGGTAGTTCCTTTCATATCATTGTTCAATGTGTATACTATGTTTTTTGGAGAATCATTCCACTTAATATTAATTCTATGTATTTTAACTACGTTCACTCTTCGTCAATGCTTATTGTTTTAAAAGGCAATGATTAGAATTGTAATAAAACCTAAACTTATGAAAGTGAATTTATATATTTTCTTTGTTCTTGAAAATTAACAAAAATAAACAATTT
The DNA here is from genome assembly GCA_963932145.1 of Acanthosepion lycidas. Lineage (NCBI taxonomy): Eukaryota > Metazoa > Mollusca > Cephalopoda > Sepiida > Sepiidae > Acanthosepion > Acanthosepion lycidas. Next base: position 30,015,550 of record OZ010576.1, read on the forward strand.
ATTAGATTGTTTATTGGTATGGTTGGCAAAATATTGGCTAATTGCCAACTGATTGTAACTTCATGAAATGGTAAATAAGGATTTATTTACAGTTGGTCCACATAAATGTTTATAAATTAATGAATAAAAAAATGTTTGTTTACATATTTCTTTATAAATTACTGAATGATAAATTGCATTAGTTGTAGGTATCCCCACTAATTCGCTGCAAAACAGCATAGCTTCATGATAAAAAGGCTCCAAACTTAAAAAAAAAAAAGAAGTTTCAAATTTTCTTCTACGAGAGTCGCCTGAAAAGTTCATAGGCTGATATAAATGCAATTACACACCAGCTGGCACGCTAAAAGACATTCAAGTGTACCGGAATACAGCAGCTGGTCGGCGAGCTGTTGTATGTCTTGGCCTACCAACTGGTATATCTATTTTTACATTTATATCTTCGTCACCTTATGAACTTTTCAGCTGACCCTCGTATGTGCCTTATCCCTTCAGAACTTAGCCGAGCATTGCTCTCCACAGCTTCCTGTCTTTTGTTGCTATTGGTAAGATTTGTTTTTTCGTTATCCCTCTCAGTCTCTGTTGTGTTTGTTACTGTTGCATCGTGAGCGTCAAATCCTCAAACACCCTTCATTATGTGTGCTAGAAATTTAAAATGTCGCTTTCTGATTTTATAGACAAAAGTATTTTTTATCAATTTATTAAATTTTTTCATTCTTTCTAGTTCGTTCAAAATTTTGGTTAAAAATCTTTTTTTTTTTTTACGTCAGCGTAATATTTACCATTAATTTTTCAACACCTTTTTTTTCAAGCGAAAAACACATTGCTTTGGAAATTCTTGCAAAAATCAAATAATTGTCGGATTTTAATGAAACTTTCAGAACTCATTCACAAATGAATGAAATTATTTTCGACATGTTTCTATTTTTAGAAAGTCATGGTAAAAATATTTTTTTTTACATTTGTTACCCCTGCCGCTTACTTAATTTTATGAAAACTCGAGAAATTCGACGGCGTGTGTTTTAGTGATTATATTAGTTAAAAGCAGAAGACTTTGAAGAAAATAAATCATCGATTTTTTTTTTTTTTTTTTTTTGTAAAACCGAAAAACACAGCTACTCAAAATTAAGCTCTAAATTGTAAAATACAAAACTCAATAAAAGCAAGACATTATTTAATAAAAAAAGCCTTTACTGCCTCTTATGAATAATATATTTTAAGGACAATATTGTCTGAAGCCAAAATATTTTTCCGATGAAAAATGAATTTTTACAAGAATTTTTTTTTTCAATTTTAAATACAAAATGTGATGAAGTTAAATATTTTAAAATTAAGTTTCAATCCATGTCCTTTAGGGAATGCTGTTATTAAGTAGATCTATTTTTACAGATCATAAATTTGAAAGCTTATTATAAACTGCGATTCACAGGTATTTTAAAAATATTTTGAGTATGCAAAAAAAAAAAAAAAAAAGAAAAAAAAAGTTTTAAAAACGTTTTTCCAAATATATAGATGGACGTTTGAAGCATAAATGTCATGTGTTATAAGAGCTGTTTCTCCTGGTAGCAAGAAGTTGTCCTCAGAATTTTTTTTATTTTCCTTCTCGTAAGCATGTGTTAAATTATTTGACTGACCATCATCGTGGCATTTTCAAAATTTAAAATTTTCTTTTTTTTTATACATCCTATTTTACTAAATATTTTAATTTAATTTTTTAAAAATATAATAAATTTATTCTTTTTCAGTTAGAGACGTATTGCAATAACTAATTATTTTTTTCTTTTTTAGTTTCAATTTAGGGACGGAAACAGTGCAGGCTTTGGACATATCTTCGTTGAAAAAAAGTACCAACAAAAAATCAATATTAAACTTTTTAAAGTATTTAATTTTTAAAATTACTGTATAATTAAATAAAATTACTTAAAATTAAATAAAATTTACTTAAAATTAGAAAATATTGTCACTTCTGTCCTTCCGTCTGATAACTTCCCTTCACGTAAGATGTCGATACATTGAGATTTCAATTTTAGGGACGGAAACAGTGCAGGCTTTGGACATATCTTTGCTAAAAAAAAAGTACCTTAAAAAAAAAAATCAATAAAATATTAGACTAATGGTATAATTGATTTTTACACGATTTTAAACGGAGAATTTAACTTTTGTTTACATATTTCTAAAAAATGGCGGATATTAATTTTGGGCAATTTTGCTGACTCAAAAAAAAAATCAAGATATTTTTACTAAAATTTAGAACGGGCTAAGAAGGATTAAAAAATGTAGAAAAATAATCAAAAAATACTTTGGTCTTTCCTCTTAATAACAACAAATATTTAGACGATAAAAAAAATTTCATCAAGTCTGGGGCGCTTTTTATCAGGGTATGCTCTTTTTTAGCGAATTAGTGGAGAGACCTACATTTGTTGTAATTTCATTCATTTTTAGAATGTTGTAAATATAAAATTATTCTTGCAAATAATAAATAGATAGATAAATAAATAGCGTTTAATATTTTTGTTGTAAATTCTCAAGAATAAAAAAATGTCTAAATTCACTTTCATCATATGTTTAGGTTTTATTACAGTTTTAATCATCGCTTTTTCAAACAATAAACATTGCCGAAAAGTAAACTAAAAGTGAACTTAAGATAAAAGCGGTGTCGTGGGAAAAGCCGTCGTTTTGACAACTTTATTTTTTGTGGAATTTTAATGGAAAAAAGAAAATTAAAAACTTTACTTCCCAAAGACGACAGCAAGTAAAAATCAATAACAAATATTATGTAATATGTATTTTGTTCTTAAGGAGGATAGTTATCCCCAAAGGACTTGATAACAAACATTAATAATGCTCAGTTGAGAAAGAAAATGTACGTCTGCCCGGTTGAAAATGAAAATATTTTCATTTTTTTTTTTTCTATTGCAGATATCTTCGAAGTTTAATAAAAGGACGAGAAGGTTTCAAGTTTGTTTTGGAAAAGGTAATCAAAAATCTCAATTCTGTCATTTTTATATCCGCTTTGTATAGTCAGTAAACAACAAAATTGTTGGAACACACACACACAAACTATGCTAAAATACACAGGCAGATTTCTGCTAACTTGTCTGTCTGGTGAAACTTGCTTGTTCGTTTATATAAACAATCCAGAGAGTAATGATACATTATTATTTTTCTTCAAATAAAATCTCAAGTTGGAGATAAAATTAAGGTGTATCAAAACGACAATCGGCCCATTGTTGTCATTTCACCAATTTTTGATGACCACAGCACTAATTACGCTTTAATGTTATCATCCCTTCGTTATTACTATCTTATAGGGTTTGTTGAATGTATCGTTATCACAAAGCTTACAATACAGATCTATCTTTAAATTTAGACGAAAATTTTTAAAGTTGCACGACCCCAATATAGGTTACTTTAAAAAAATTTTCTCAGTCTTTCTCTGTCAATCTTTTGTTTGAGAAAACTTCAGTTTATATATATATATATATATATATATATATATATATATAGTCGGCTCTCCCGTCGAATTCGACGTATGAGGGTCAAGCAGATCAGTTCCCAGGAAACCGACAGCCCGACAACAGCACAAGAGATTTGATTATAGTGGTGAAGGTTTCGTGCAGGAATTTGAAGGGCCGAATTCAGAAACCTGGTGCACTACGTGCCACAAGGTCCCCAAACGACCCTCCGCAGGTTTTGAATTCAGAGTTGTCCTTCTCCTAGACCAGTTGTCATCCAAGGCTATAGCACCCAGTCTGTCCTGCTATTTACCCATAGCTGGAGGGAGAAGAGGATTCATACCTTTCCCAGGGGTATTAGCACGTAAGTAAATGTAATGGATTCGACTGGAATTCGAACTGCGAGTCCTCAATCCAAGCCATTACTCTAGCGTGCCTCGTATATATATATATATATATATATATATATATATATATATATATATATATATATATATATACACACAACACGCTAACGCATGTTGAAATCCTCACAGTATTTAGTATTGTTGAACTTTTCGTTAACATTTTTGTCGAAATTTACAAATTCTACATTTCGTTCAAATTCGAAAACCAATCGATGACATTGGAATAAAAGCCGATTTGTTTGGAAAAAAAAACTTTGACAAAAACCCTACTTCGCGATTTAATAATTTCTTTAATCTAATTTTATAGGACATCATGGTAAACAATATTTTTTAAGATTTCTTTTTTTTTCTTTGTTAACAGCGAAGAATAAACTCTTGGGATTTCGTACTCTTGAGCATGCAACATACAACTGGCAATGCATAAATATTTCTTTCTGGAGCCAAATTCCAACTTTTTGAAGAATTTGGCTTTGTGATTTGTTTATAGTTCTCGCCAACGCAGGGCGAACTGGAAACTGGATTCTTGTATATATAAAAACTTAGAAATATGTGCAAAAAAATATTGCATTTTGATTAAATAAATATTTCTTAATTTAAACAATTGTTTTAAAATAGACTATTTTATGTTAAATTACCGGTTTACACTTTTCTCCAAAATTTGGTTCCGATCGGTCAATGTATGGCTATTTTAGAGGGTCTGACGGAAGACACAGAATTTTATAGATAGCTAGATTTAATATGGCGTGTGCTGTAAGAGTAGTGGCAGACCTACAATTTTTGAACCCTGAACCTTGACCTATTATAACGTGCCCCTTCGCAACCAGAAATATTTTTTAAAAAATTCATCCACGAAAGTCCAAATGGTCTTGCTGCCCTTGAAAAGACTTCAAGTCTTAAATACCAGAGAACTGAGTAGTAGAGTGGATTGTTTGAAAATGGACCACATAGTGAGCCACTTTCCCGTCAACAACGACGTCTAGGTATCCGCTGTTATTTTTTATAATGTGTTTGTTCTGGGGCAAATGAACACAAGCAGTAAAGGTCATCAAAGCGACTCGTTGAGATAAAGAGACAAAAACCTATATTACGAATTCAAATGTATTTTTATTTGTAGCCTAATGATTGAGGCTATAGAAGTATTAAGATGTGCGCCAACAAATTTTGAAGGATTCGACTGACAAAATGGAGGCTGTGAATAGATTATGGGATCAAGCGCTGCAAGCTACCGAGAAAATCTTGAAGCTGACCATTTACAGGGACATTTTAAAGCCATATTAAATGTGCATTAGAGTAGATTTTAAGGTAAATAGTATGTACTTCAAGCGTTCGATTCTATCACTAATATAGGTTTATTTTAAAAACAAAGATTTCCATCGATTTTGTTGGAAAATTCACTCATTAAGCGTAATATTTCTTTAGAGGCCCTCTGGAGAGTAGTGTCCTTGAAGCGTAAGATTTTTAGTTTCATAGTAGATGTACTTCTGAAGATTAGGACTTATTTTTATCATTTTCCGTGTCTATACTTTACGTGTAGACGAGAATATGAAAGTTTTGCGATAGTTTTCATAGAATATGACTATCAAACTTTTAGCAAAATGTCATTATCAGTCAAATATTAGCGGAAATACAGCCACATTGTAATACTCTTTTCACACACACACACACAGAGTATGCGCACGCGCGTACGTAAATGGTTATATGGTTATATTTTTGGTTTGGTTAGATTTTGTTTAATGGCTTTTCAACCTGGATGGATTATTTTACGCCAACCAGTTGAATACATACATACTTTTCTTCTTTTCTAGTAGTTGGAGATGCTCAGTTTTTTGTTATATTTATATGAGAAGTGTGATTAAGACTGCAGGGTTCAAAGCTAACACGAGGCGCAAGACTGGCACACAACTCGCAGTGTGGATTCTCATGTCCACTCCGTCGCTCTCTCACTCTCTCGTCTATATTTTTTATTACTACAAATGCCGGCAGATATAATTTCCTCTCATTCGGTGGTGGAGGGAGAAAGAGAAAAGTATATTGCGAACTAGTAGGCGTTAAATAATCGATTTCGACTAACAAATTGTGTCAGGGCTTGTGTAGGAATCCTTCTACTCGGTTTTTCGTTGAATGTTAAAATTTGGAGTGTCGGGATTCAATACATTAATAAAATATCGTTACAGGGTCGCTCGTAATTTGACCGTCTAAAATAATCAAACGCTTTTCATTGAAGGAATAAAATTCAGTAGAAAAGACGACGTAGTTTCAACAAATAAACATTGATTTAATATAACGATAGGAATACAAACAGTTGATAATAGATTGGAAAGTAATGTCTTTGGGTTGATAAAGTTCTGAAATAAAATATAAACTGTCTTTGTCTACGTGCGTGGGAAACAATAAGATGTTGTGATATGTGTGTTTGTATGAAAAAGTCAGCATTTGTGTGCGTGATTCATAGTAAAAATGGATACGAGAGATACGAATTGTTTCTTACTGTTGGCAGTGATGCCGTGGTCTGGAGTTTGTCAACGCTGTCGTTTTTGACATGAGGTCATGAAGGTCATTGGCGAGAGGTGTGTGTAGCTTGCTGGCAGCCGCGTATTGTTTCGGGAACGGATTTCGTATGTTTTTATACACTTTTTCCGAACAATATCCCCTCCGGAATTAAATTATTTATTTATTCCTAATTGGCCCTAAGAAGTCACGTGGTATGTCTTCTACTACGTCCGTACGATATTTGGTCGGTATCTACCTAAAAATAATTATGACTAATACAACAAACATTCTGATTTGTAATCAATGATTTTATTGGTGTGTTTTAAGATGTAAGTGTTTTCTTGAGTGTGATTGGTTTATAAATATTGTAGTTGATATTTTAGTGGACACGACACCTGCTTAGTAGGTTAGATTGTTACGTATCACACGCCAGTAGTCGGAGATCGAGCCCAGTTAAAAGAAAGCTAGTATTTCGAATGCTAATTTTCAAAACAGATTCCCCACCTCCAATCCCACTTGGAATAGCACAACATCCGTATTTTTTTTATTTAGCCTTGCAATACACTTATCAATACACATATCAATACATTTATCAATACACTTATAAATAACTTCTGTTCAAATTTCTTTCTGCAAATAAAATATGTTTCCCATTATTATGACAATTTTTTTCTATTTCCCTTCTTTTTCCTCCCCACATTTTTTGGGGGAGGGGCGGGGTTTTAAAATTACTTATTTTGGATACATTATCGTTCTCATTGAAAACTTGTGCAAACTATTTACGGTTATATTACAAACTATTTCTGTAACCATCACATTTTCTTTCCTCTTCAATAGATTTCTTTTTAAATTCTCTAAAAGACTTCTTATCTTGCAGGGTGAATGCACAAACGTTTGTTTCTGGTATATCCCAGCGAGACTGAGAGATATGCCAGAAGGTCACGAGAAGAATGCCGAATTACACAAGGTACGGCCGATTATTGAAGAACTATTCTTTGCTACAAGAAGTATCCCTTCTCAAACTTGTATGGCAATATATTCAGGTTTACACATCTCTATAAAGTAATATTTAGGAGTTACCTTCATCGGCAACTCCTAAATATTACTTTATAGAAACGTGTAACACTGTATGTGTAATATATACGTGCAATATTACTTTATAGAGACGTGTAACACTGAATATAGAATATGTAAGCGAATGTTAGGAGTTAGCGAAATAATAACGTATAGTCCATATGTGGAATCTTCCACAACAAATCAACCTTACCTCTTTTTAGGAAATGCACTCTTCCTATCTGGTAAGTAACAGCCTACTTTCACATAAATATAACAAGTATTCATTGGTCAATCACCTCCAATCTTGCTTGCTGATTGGTCAGTTCCGACCAAACAAACCGCCTGCACGCAACCAATCTGTTTTTGCCGCGTTCTCCGTTTGAGCCTCCCACGTGGTACACGACCATTATATAAACCCAACACGTGTAAACTTCCTCGAGTTTTTCTTTCTATTCATCTCTCTCGCACGTCTCATTCCTTGCTACCAAGTGCCAAGATATAACCTTCAGGAACTCCCGTCTGAAATCACTTCTGAACTTTTACCTCACAATTCCAAACTTTCTTAATATGAACTCCGGTACAACTAATACCTAATCAAAGGGACACGACTCTGTCCTACCTTTTCAGTTTGCATGCATGTACATCAAACATCAATAAATTTAATTGTTATGTTTTGGAATCATTCAGTTTTGTATTTTATTCTATGTGCTATTTAATTTACGTCAAGTATAAATAAATTGCATTGCGTTCACGTATTGTCCTTAATCTCATCTTTCTTTAGCCATCACATATATTGGTAACTCAATCACTACAACGATGATAATACAACCGCTACATATTTAGTGATCCCCATCGTGAATAAACAATAATGGTACCCTATCGCTACACATACATGCGAACTTTATATACAGAGTGCGATGGATAATTTGCCGTCTAAATTACGCAAAAAGGCAGGACACGCGATGTCAAATACGACGCGCTAAGCGTGACATGTGGTATTCAGATAATCCTCATTAACACCAAACTGCAATGAATATCCTGTTTTAATTACCAGTGTTCCGAAATTTCTATAATTTTTTCTTGGTCAAAAATATTTTGTCTAAAATGGCTAACTGCTTGAGAATGTAAATATAAAATTTATATTTTAATGAAAGAAATCGTTAGCAATATTTCTTTGTAAAATTACAAAATCTGGCACAAAAATCAATGAGCAGATTTTAAAATCTGCTTGAGTAAAAGATGCGGTAAAAGTTAACATAAAAGTAAATACTGGTAAAAAAAAATGTTGACGTCATTCTGGGGTCTTTTGTTTTTCGTCCAAATCCGGGAATTTGTTTTGCTCAACCCAAGTCTCGATAACGAAAAAAAAAAAATCTACATTAAAAATTCACTATTTTTTATCCATAATGTTGAATTTTTTTTAAATTATTCAACTTTTTAACAAGAAAAGTCTCAGGTTGATTTTAAAAATTGCCGAAAAAAAAATAAATAAATAAATAAAAAAATAAACGAAAAAATACAAAACAAAGATTGATTTTTTTAAGATGGCATGATGACACATCTCTCTAGTTAGTATTTAAATACGTTTTCAATTTTTCTAGTTGAATTGTTCAACTATAATATTGAATATGATCCATTATTGTACATAATTAGGTTACAATAATGCGTATTTTATATGAATAACACCGTATGAAAATTGAGATGTAGTAACCTAAAGTGTGGTGAGAGTATCATCGATTTGGTGTAGCAAGAGACCCTTGTATGTGCTCTGTATGTGTCTTGATAGACATTGAAGGTCAATTTGTCTATCAATGCATATGTTTATATTTATATTACACAACATAAGAATTATACATAGATAGATACAGATAGATAATTGATGTCCGGGAAAATATTCTGAATAAATAAAAGTGGGGGATTAGTATAGGACTTAGACCCTGCTTATCTGAGGATAAAAAGCTACCGGTTTCTGGTTGGGCGGTGGGGGTCAAAGAGATTTCTAAAAATAAAATTATTTCTATAAAGAAAATGGAGGGAAAAATCAGGTAAAATTTTAATATGTTCTTCAGAGAACACAAAATGTGTATAGTCAGATTTAACGGACTAAAAAAAGAAATCCGTTTACGATTTATCATATTATTAACTGACATACTGTAGATTTATTTATCTAGCCTCATATTGCATTTCAGTGGCTTTTTTTTTGTTTTATTTCAATTTATGTACTTAAAACAAATTGTGCTCAGAATATGAAGCTAGGTAATGAAATCAAAAGGAAGAAATCTGTATATATATATATATATATATATATATATGTGTGTGTGTGTGTGTGTGTGTGTGTGTGTGTGTGTGTGTGTGTGTGTGTGATGCGAAGTTTGTTCTTACGTAATAATCGATGATATCCAACAAATCTACCTACGAAAACGGATATAAAGTGAAATAAAATGGGCTTAAACCTAGAAAACTTGAGTCAAGTGCTGTATTGTTCTACTAAAAATCTTTTTTAACCTAATAATGAAAAGGATAGTGTCAGTCTTCGTGGTGAACAAACGTTCGCGCAAAATTTATCGCTCAACGAAAGACACAGTAGTAAAATCACTGCAGTACCTGGAGGTTAAGAACTTTTCATCCCACAGAAGTGTGCACTCATCCGAGGAGAAAGCCTGCCGTTCACCCCGTTCGACTTGCTCTCAAGTTCCTCTTACGGACGACGGATGATCTCTCCGACGTCCAGGCGTTCTCTCGTAAGGCATTATATAAAGTGCTAGTTAGGGGGTCCGTTTGAGATAATCTGATAGGCGAGCTCGGTTTGACGAAACAGGAGGCTCATTCTATATGGCCTTAGGCATTTGGGTTGAAATGCCTCACTAATGATGAGGCATCCCTAACCTGGCTGGTGATTCGAAGGTCCTCTTCAGCAAGAGACTTTATTCAGCGGGCTTGGAAAAATCTCCAAACTGCGTTTGTTACGGAGAGTCAGATTACGCCTTCTTCCACTGCAGGGTCGTAGGCCCTTTGTGGAAGTTTGTTGAGGCATCATGGTTTGCATGCTGCACGGAAAGTTCTTTGTCCTCGAGGCCAGTTCTGTTTATAGTAATGTTGCACCGCCGTTGCCTAAGGCTGAGCACTATGTGTCCCTTTGCTTACTGGGGTTATACGAGTCGTGATATGGACGACGCGACAGAAGGAATTCCATGGGGCCGAGAAGTTTACCTCTTCCCAACTGATCATGTTCTTTAAGCATCAGCTTAAAGTCAAGATCAGGACGGAAAGGAAACAACTTCATCCATTAGAATTTGGTGAAAGGTGGGTGAGTCTTGCGCGTTTGTGCAGAGTAAAAGGTGCTGACTTGGAGTGGCATTTTGATGCCGGTTAGGAATTTAAGAATATTGGAAATTCTGGTTTGAACATTAGCAACCCTGCCCAAAATAGGCTTGTTTTTTTTTTTAATTTTTTTCTGCCAAGTTAACTTAGCTTAGGGATGTGTACTCATTTTCAAGGGTTTATTTATATTCACCACACGATGTATAAAATACTCAAATAAATTGTTATTTGTTGAACAAATCCTTATTTTCTTGTTTTAAATTCACTTGTTTAAATGCCTTGCTTAATCATTGTGTTGTATGTTGGTGCAGTACACGGAATAAATATTCGCTACCATTATCTTATACGAGTTAACAGAACCACAAGAACTAAAAATGCTTTCTGCGCCCCATAAGTCAAACATTTCATAACGTGCTCCTGGGGAAATCCACTACCGCAACAAGCCTCTAAATCAGTTTTTTTTTTTTTATTATTTGTATGTCTGACAGTTTTTAAAGCATCAAGAACATCGATGGACTCTTCTAGGTACTTCTGATAAAGAAACGTTTTGATAACACACAAAAAAGGTTATTGCTGTTTCATCTTAAAGAAAAAGAACTTAAATGTTGATGTCAAATAACACTACTGCTCAATACAGCGGTATTCATTTCATATCAGAATCGACGTCTGAAAGGAGTCCTTTTAATTCAATATTTACTTTGTAATACAAAAATATAGCACAGAGTCAAGAAGTGGAGATGTTGTCTTTACTAGTCTTCTTAGATTAACTTAGCTAGTCGCATTTACTGTTCCAGTTCATTATTCATTCACTATAACGTTGCATTTATTCTAAATCTCTAAGTGATGATAGTTCATCATAGCTAAAAAATAAAAAAGATTTTTCTTTTACCGCCCAAATCAGTGTGACAAAATAATTAGTGTTCCCTTGGCCACTAGAGAAGGCAGTAGGGCTTTTTCATTCCTAAGACATCAGACGTGGAATTTTGACTACGACAAAAAAAAGTGTCAGAATCTCATTACTGATTACGCAATTTAATCCTCAAAAGAATTCGAGACTGATACATTCATGTAAGTTAAACAAAAGAAAAAAAATATGCATAATGCAAAAAAGTACTAAAAACATTTACGTACTACTGTCACTTATCACAATTTAACACACAGCAAACGAAATTCGTATTTACGTTTATTACCAACACATAATTACATGAAAAGGGAACAACATCTCGCTCAATTCAATATACTGTTAAGTTTTCTGTTACATCTTTTCCCTCACAATTCATTTTCAGCATTAATCTGTGAAATTCCTCTGCAACAATTTGGAGTTATAGTTACAGTAACTGGTTACACACTTTTTTCTTTTATTACTACAACCAAAATTCCACACTCCTAATACTAATACCCCACCCAATTTGTAGCGTTGGTGACATACACTCCCAATGGCTTCACTCTCTACAGAAGTTCTGGTACTCTTATTTACAAATCATGTGAGGAGGAGAATAAAACATATGTTACAATAAAAAAGAAATACTCACCGTTATTTGAAAATGACAAAATAATATTACAAAAAAATTATCATGAAAAGAAAGCGTTAATAAGTGACTTTCTCATAGTCCCGTTGTAACTCCAGTATTGGATGTAATAAAAATTCACGTTTCTTTTTAATTTATGAATTATCCATGTGTTTATACAGTGTAACTCGGATATAAGAGACCCTGATATAAGAGAGATTTTCTCTGGTCCCAAATTAGAGCTATACTTACCTAAACAAAAATAGACCAAATCCGGATATAAGAGAAACCTGGATATAAGAGACTTCTTCTCCGGTCCCGACAACTCTCTTATATCGGGGTTACACTGTAATTATAATATCATATTTGATAACATAAAATCTCTCTATTTCACCAGAGGATATTAAGAAAAATATTGTTTGGCCATATTCTTCTTAACGATACAGTTGTTCAACAGGACCCACGAAAACCACATCCCTCCTCTTACTTCTACTGAAACAATAGACGAACATGTGGCAATAAAGATGGACGATCATTGATAGTCAATTAAAAATTCTTCATTCCTCACGTATCTTCCCGACCACATCATCTTTTCTACAGCAAGGCCATTGGACCAAAGCTGAATCGTCTCCATTTGGTATACGAGAGATACAAGATCAGTCTCACATATGTCTCAAACTGAACTTAAGGGGAGTTATAAACAGCGTAACATGTCTTGATGTTCGTGGACGTAATCAACATGAAAGAAGTTAACATTTTTCGTGACTGCTTATGAACCTGTAATATTGTTTATCTGAATTACCTTTTCACACCGTTCTCAATATATGTTTGAGTCTGTTTGTTACTGTCTTTGTCCACACGGAACTAGTCAATAGCACCATGTTCTTTATTTGGTCCTGTTTAAAATAAATTTATAAATTCTAATATCTGTGGTAAGTGGGGGTGACTTGTCTTATGATATCAAATACAGTAAATAAAATTAAATTATCGCTTGTATATTTTTTCAGTAAGATAATGTTGAAAGAAAAAAAAATGACTTTAAATACCTGTTGACGAAATTTCCCCTACTATTGTAATTAATGTTCTCTGCGATTCTTCTCTTTAAAAATCCGTTTTGTTGGCACTAATTTGTTAATTCTCACGTTTTTATCATTTAAAAACGTTTTCGTTTGGATTTTTATTTATTTTACTTCATACACTAGGTGGCGAGTCGAATTAAAGCAAGTATGCTGGAGAGCGGTACTCTGATGGTCGGATATCAACCAATGGGAAAGCTACCAAACTTCTTCAGGGTCGTGATTTCTAATCCAGCTGTTATGCCATCTGATCTTGATTTTCTGGTGAATGAAATTGACCGCTTAGGTCAATTACTTTGAATGTTTATTGCATAGAGATTTCAACCCGACCAACTTTACGGCTCAGTCCTCGAATAGTGAGGTAAGCAAGTTCATTTTTTTTACTTATTGATAACAGCTTATTTTGATTTTTTTTCCGAATTGAAAAAGAAAAGAAGCCTATTGCAAAGTCACATTTATGAAAATCACCATTCAGGGGATACGAGATCAGTACATTTTTATGCTATGTTAGTCTCATCTAATAATATGAAACTAAATTGTTCATGTGCAAAAAATAAATAAAATGATGATTTTCTAAGCGTAGCTTAGGTCTGACGCAAGCATAAAGCACCCACTGAGGATCGAACTCACTGCTCAGCTGTAATAGATCTTGATACGACAAACTTGCCAACCATTTCACTACGTCAAAGTGCCCAATATTTCTATACTTACAATAAATGTTTATATTCTAGATGTTCAATACTTCACTAAAAAAGAGCATACCTTGATGAAAAAAGGCCCCAAACTCCATCAAACAATTTTTATCGTCTAAATGTTTGTTATTATTAAGAGGAAAAACCAAAGTATTTTTGAATATTTAAAAAAAAAAATTTAATCCTTTCTAGCACGTTCGAAATTTTAAATAAAAATCTTATTTTTTTTTTCTTTTTGAGACATCAGAATTTACATAAAATCAATCATGTCAGCCATTTTTGACAATTTTGTAAACAAAGGCGAAATTCTCCGTTTAAAAATCTTGTAAAATTCAATTATACTTTTTTCAAGTTATTTTAGGAAAAATAGAAAATTTAAAGTATACTAAATGTAATTGGAAACAAACATTACTTAATTTTTTGGCAGAAAAAAATAGTTGGAAATAAGAGAAGCATGTCTAACCGTGCTGATTGGTTTTGGAGGTGTGAGTTGACGTTACCGTCAATAAATCGACAACTAACGTCAAGGCAATTTATCGGACAGAAGTGACAGTATTTTCGAATTTTAAGTGAACCAGCTTATTTAACTATAAAGTAATTCTTAAAAATTAAATACTTTCAAAAGTCTAATATTTTATTGATTTTTAGGTACTTTTTTTTTTAACGAAGATATATCCAAAGCCTGTATTGTTTCTGTCCCTAAAATTGAATCTAAAAAAGAAAAAATTAATAATTGCGGTATGACTCTCATTGAAAAAGAAAAAAATGATTATATTTAAAAAATGAAAAGAAAATATTTAGCGAAATATCTTAAAAAAAAAAAAAAAATTAAAATTAAAAATTTTAAAAATTCGACGATGATAGTCAGTCAATTTGATATGTGCTAGCCAGAACGAAATCAACGCAATTTATTAGGCTGGATCCTCGCTATCAGGAGAAACAACTCTTAAAACACGGGACATTATTTCTGAATTGTGCCACCGTAGTTTTTCCCGGAAACGTTTTTAATACATTTTTGGCATATTAAAAAATTATTTTAAAAATAGAAACGCTTCGCAGATTGTAATAAGCTTTCAGATTTAAGATCTGTAAAAATAGTTCTAGTTAATAAGAACATTTCCAAAGATGCACATATTCAAACTTAATTTTAAAATATTTAACAACTTTATCACATTTTGTATTTAAAATTGAAAAAAATAAAACAGTTCTTGTAAAAATTCATTTTTCATCGAAAAAATATTTTGGCTTCAAACAATAAATGCCTTAACATATATTATTCATAAAAGCTTTTTTTAATTAAATAATGTCTTAGTTTAATTGAGTTTTGTATTTTACAATTCAGAGCTAAAGTTTGGGTAGAAATGCTCCTTGATTTACAAGAAAAATCTATGATTTATATTCTTCAAAGTCTTCTGCATTTTTAATTAAAAATCACAAAAATACACATCAAGAGTCTTCATAAAATTAAGTAGGGTAATTGATGTAAAAAGTATTTGTATCGTGACTTTCTAAAAAACAAAAAATTTTAAAATAATTCCATTCATTTTTTCAACAAGTTCTGAAAGTTTCATTAAAATGATTTTTCCAAGAATTTCCAAATTAATGTGTTTTTCAACTGAAAAAGTGCTAAAAAAGCTGATGCTAAATATTACGCGACCGCTAACTTAAAAATAACACGATTTTCAACCAAAATTTCAAACGTACTATAAAGGAATTTTTTTTTTAAATAATTAAAAATACTTTGCTTTGGTCTTTCTTCTTATTAATAACATAAACTTTTTCACATAAAACTTTGTTTTTATTGTTTGGGTTTTTTTTCATCATGCTGTACTGTTTTTGTTTTTTTTTTTTGTGGGGTGTCGGCGAATTATTGAACATATCAACACTAATTCGGTATAAATTTTCGATACCCAAGATTTAAAATTAATTTTTAAAAAGGAAAACGCATTCTTGAAGATTTCTTTTTAGCTTTAATTGAAAGGTAAAGGATTAAATTGACCATTTCCAGTAGGTAAAATACCCCTGGTGTATTTCAACGAGAATTTATATAGATTGGAATGTCAAATATTTGCTCGATTTCAAAAAATCTATTTACTGGCGGCCATTTCTTACTTAACAAGTTGTAAAATAAAATTTACTTATCGATTTTAAAATCTTCCAAAAATAATATATATCTGTGACCTATTATTTGAGTAAAATTAGCAAATTTAAATTTAATCTGATCTTAAATAAATATTACTTACTTATAGCATAAAAAAAAAATAGTATACAAGCATTTCTTAACGACGGGTCCTGTTTTTTTTCTTTTGTCTTTATTGACGTATCGATAAGCTCCGAGGTGTTGACAACTAGTATGGATGAACAGAATTCACATAAATTTACGAAATCTAAGTGAACTCTTCTTTTTATTTTTTTTGGTTTTTAACTATCTAGTAAATTTTAAAAATTAACATATTTTCAGCAATTAACTAATATTTTATTGTCTTTTAGTTACGTTTGAAGATTCTTTATGAAAACAAAAATACTACATAATTTTCTTAGATCAATTTTTAAAATGTGATAACGGAGATGAAATACCATGATAGAGGCAACTCAATAATTTATGCCCCACACTAAAATAAATACATAAAATAAAAATATTTCGTGAAATAGAAATTAAAAAAGTAAAATGTACTTTAAATTTGAAAGTTTTAAAACTGAAGGGATGATGTTCAAAACTTGTTGAAACATAAGAAATGAACAACGAATTGGACACAAGCGAATTTCTCTGTGAAAAGAGGACAACTCTTAGAGCACATGACTTTTTCATAATAATGTTACTTATAGACTACCGTAGATGAAAAATGGGAATACTTAAAGTAGCAAAAAAAATAAAATAAATAAAATAAAAATAATAATTTAAGAATATTGATGCAAAAAGACTTAAGCTTTTCAATTTTTGATTCGTAAATATAGTTTCAACTTCACCTGAAAGAAATACGGTGTGGGGAACTTTTAAACGATTTTTAAATTATAAATTATTAAAAAAAAAAAATGAAAAAATTCTTGTAAAAATTCATTATTCTTCGAAAAAATTTTTCTTAAAAGAAAATATTCTAAATATAACTCATTTACAAAAGCAATTAAGAGGTTTTGTAATGAAATAAATGTCATACAGGTTTTAGTTTACCATTCGGAGTAGATTTTCAGAAAACGAGCAAACGTTTGAAAAAAATTTGGTGATTTACATTCTCGAAGGAGTCCTACTTTTAATTAATAAAAAAAAAATTACGATTTAATTTCTCGAAATTTCCTAAAATTAAGTAAGTGGGGTGTAACATATGTAAAATATATATATATATATATATATATATATATATATATATATATATATATATATATATATATATTTATAAAGATTTTCTAAAATTTCAAAAATAATTTCATTTGTGAATAAGTTCTGAATGTTTCATTAAAATCCGACAATTATTTGATTTTTGCAAGAATTTCCAAATTAATGTGTTTTTCATCGGAAAAAGTGCACAAAAACACTTTATTGTAAAAATTACTTACGTCTGCGACAGACGTAAAAAAAAAGAAAAAAAAAACAGGATTTTTAAACAAAATTTCGAACGTGTGAGTTAGAAAGATTTTTTAAAAATTTTCAAATAATTAAGAAATACTTTTTTTTTTGTCTGTCCTCTTAATAATAAGATGAACATTTTGGCCACTGAAAATCGATAGCATGACAAGAACGGTCTGAAAATTAATTAAAAAAAATTCTTCGTGTTAAATGTATATTTCATTATTGAGAAGAAACACTAAAGTATTTTTTGAATATTTTTTGAAATTTTTTACTCATACTTAACATGTCCAAAATTTTAGTTAAATCTTGTTTACCAAATAACGAAAAAAACTCGATTTAAGCCATTTTTAAAAAATTTTTTAAAATAAGTTAAATTCTTCGTTTAAAATTCGTTTAAAAATTAATTATACGTATTTCAAAATTTATTCGAAAAAATTTAGAAAATTTGAAGTTTATTTAAAATAATTTAAAAGAAACTTTTACTTACTTTCTTCGTAGAAAAATGTTTTTTAAGATAAAAGAGAGCCGATCTGAACCACGCGCGAATTGACAAGTGCGAATTGATGCCGTCTGTCAATTATTGACAGCTGACGTGAGATTCGAGTTCCCCAACGGACGGACAGAATGGACATATTTTTTTAAGCGGACCTGCTTAAGTACTATCTTGTAATAATTAAAGTAAAAAAACTTTCGCCATTCCGTTTTTGTTTTTGTTTTTTGTTGATACTATCTGGAGAAATTATAAATACTATAAAAAAAAATAAATAAGATACAAGTGCTGCACTGCTGACGTTTTTTATTTATTGCACGCACGATACTTCCAGCTTCCGTAGATTTCATTTGGTAAAAATTATTGACACAAATAATTTTTTTTAAAATACGGGGTGTCGTTAGTTTGTAATAAGCTTTGGAAATTATAATCTGTAAATATATATCTACTTAATAACAACATTCGTTAAGTTCTACAAACTTTTCCCTAATTTTAGAAGAATTAGCAACATAATGTAAAAATTAAAAAAATATTTCAGAAATAACAAATAATTGCTTTAAAAATTCATTTTTCATCGAAATATCTTTTTGCTTTCAGACAATATTGTCCATGTTCATTGAAATAAATAAAACCTATTAAAAGCTTTTGAAATTAAATAATATTTTTGTTTTATTGAGTTTTCTTTTTTGTATATTATACTTCAGAGACGATTTTCAGGTAGGGGGGTTCCAACAAAAAAAAACATGATTTGGTTTCCTCGAAGCATTGTGCTTTTTTAACTAATATAATCATTAATCTCCTCAAAGTTGAAATTTTAGAGTTTTCGTACAATTAGTTAGAGGAGGTAATACATATGAAAAAAAAATTTCTGTCATGACTTTACTAAAAATAAAAGATATTTATAATAAGTTCCATCATTTGTGAATAGTTTCTGAAAGTTTCACTAAAATCCAACAATTATTTTTATTTTTGCAAGATTTCCCAAATTAATGTGTCACATACAGGAAAAAAACGCGCTAAAATTTTATGTTATTTTATTGGTTCGGTTGATAAAAAGAGAAACAAGGTTTTTTTTAATCAAAATTTACAATGTTCTAAAAAGAAGGAAAATTTTTAAAAATATTTAAAAAATACTTTGATCTTTCCTCTCAATAATAACATAAGCATTCAGACGCTAAAATTTTGTTTTCGTCAACTTTCGCGTCTTTTCATCATGCTATGCTCTATTTTTAGCGATCTCATGAAAGTACCTTTTTTTTTTTTTAGCGAAAAGTGGACGTGCCAAGTTTATTCACTTCTGGGTTCTGTTAAATTAACGTATTCCAAATTGAGAGTATTTGGTTTCAAGCCTTTCTTTTGTATTGACTTGAATTCCATATCCAAGGAGCTCATCTTTCATAGGCAAAGCTTTAAATAATTTGACTGCAGAAGCAGTTCGATGGAACACAAATATTCAACAGACTTCTCTATTCCAAATCATTGTCTTGTTTGTATGCAGCAATCGGTTTACTCTAATAATTTTTTTACTGTTTTTCATCCCATACAAAGCCCAGGAGCCACTCAAAGTAAAAGGTTATTAAATAAATTTGTTGCCCAGGAGTCAAAGGAATAGAACTTCTTGATTTGGAAAGCCTCATGTCTCAGTGGGTGGCCCAGACACCATGGTAAGTTTGCTTGTTTGAGAGAAAGAGTGTCACAAAGGCTACATGAAAATTCTGATGGTCTGGAGAATGGAACTGGCAAATCATGTTCAAACACTGGTTGGGACAGTTTGTATTCACTTTGCACTAAAGGCATGAATCCATTTTTCCTGTAGATATGGGTAAATAGTAGGGTAGTTCAGACATGAAAGGCAATCCAACTGGAGTATTGAGACCCCTAAAAATTCACTTTTTACTGAAACTTCATTCATAAGAAGTATGCAGTAATTTATAAAATATGAAATTTGTATGGTTCTGATCTTATTTTATGACTAATTAAAAAATAGGTTAAGTAAATTACAAAGTGTTTTTTTTTTATCAATTTACCCCAAGAAAGGCAATAACACTACTACAGCACAAGGGACTACTTAAACTGAAAGAGAATGAAAAGACTTCAGAAGGAACCAGAAAGCTAATCCTAAACAGGAAACAAGGGATAAACTCTTGAGCCTTGTACTGGATAAACATTAGTGTAAAAAAAAAAGACAAAACATATACATGATAACGCCTTCAATTAGTTAAGATCAGAAACTATGAGAGCCATATCTGGTGTAGAATAAAGGTATTTGTTAATATTATTAAAAATTTGTTTGAAATAATTTCCAGTTGTTCTTCTTGATGTACCATATCATGGCTCTCTACAACTTCCTGTCCCTTGTAGCTTTTAATAAACTTTCTGTTATTTCTCCTAAACTCTATTCTACCATCCATTTATTCAAGTTCACTAATTCTGTTGTGTATTGCTTCCCTCTGTCCCTTTTGCCCTCCGTCTGTTATAAGATTTGTGACTATTTTTTAAGCTAATTTTAAGGGGGTCACATCATGCACAATATATAAAATTAGCATATGTACTGCTAGCCCTGGCTATGCTGTTGACCAAACTATATATTCATTTACTGTAGTCAAATTAGCTGCAAAATTAGGTCTTCAAAGGTTGCACAATACACAAGTCTATAAAGTAAATTGTAACTGATTTCCAGTAATGCTGCTTTCTTTTAGGAATGATTTATTGATTGATATGGTTTATGACTTATCAACCCTTTCTGGCATATTTAAAGCTGAAAAATATTATTCAACTAGCTTAAAAGCCACCCTATCGAGCAACATTTAAGCTATCAACTGTGGAGGGCTCTAGCTTGGGCCTTCATTGCAATAGGTAGGGAGGAGTAGATGTGATAGGCAACAATAAACTACAGAAGAACTCAAAATTGATTGCTGCATTTAAGTATTGCATTAATATTCAAGCTTATCTTTTAAAAGTTCAAAGATAATTCTTCTTAATTTAAAGACAATTTGATGTACGTAGGTCCTTACTTTCCACACAAACAATTTTTATTTCATGGGGGACTTTCACTGGATTTCACAATTAATTTCAATTATTCTCAAATTTATTTCCAAGTTATAAAAATCATTATCATACAAAATATTTGTTTAAAAGAAAACACGTAAAAATCCCTCAAAACAATCACAGTAATGAAAAATTGGGAATCCAAAATTTCAGGATTGTAGATCCAGATCCATCCCAGAATGTTTTTAATTTGCTCACAGAGTTGGTCTGATTCCAAAATGGTATGATATGTTAGGCTACGGCCTCTAGGAGTAAAGTTGAAAAAGTGTGACACAATGACATTTGCATTTATTATATAGATTGTATAAGAATAAATCTTTCTTTCTTCCTTCTTTTTTTTGTGAATAAACATTGTATTAACAATTTATGGGGGATAATAATGAATTATATAACAGTAATTTTTCCAGATACAACTTGCATAAAAATAAATTGTAATAAACATTTTTGATTAAAATTGATTGTAGTACTTTTGAATGAAATAGATTGTCAACTTATAAATTATGAATTTATGAGTTCAATCTCCTTTGCAAACTTCCAAATCTTGCTTGGCTTGGGATTTTCAAACAGTTGCTTTAGGTTATTTGCTATGTACTACTAGGTTGATGTTTGTTCACTACAGATTATCAATACATACAGAATCATGAATGGTTCCTGACATGGTATCCACAATGATGATTGTATGTTCTACATGGATTTTAGGAATGACAAATGTCATAAACCCATGTAGAAAAAACATTCATGGTTTGAAAAGCATTGATCCTGTCTTTTGAAAGGTTTCTCTTATTAAATGGTTCAGTCTTGTTAAATGTCTCTTATAAACTGATCCAGTCTTATTAAATATCTCTCTTATTAATTGATCCAGTCTTATTAAATATCTCCCTTATTAATTGATCCATTCTTATTAAATATCTCTCTTATTAATTGATCCAGTCTTATTAAATATCTCTCTTATTAATTGATCCAGTCTTATTAAATATCTCTCTTATTAATTGATCCAGTCTTATTAAATCTCACTCTTATAAACTGAGCCTCTCCTATTAAATGACTCTTATTAAATGATCAAGTCTTTTTAAATACCTCTTTCTTATAGACTGAGCTTACACCCTTATAAATTTTTTTTTCTCATTAAATGATCCTGTCTTATTAAAACTTTCTCATTAAATGATCCTGTCTTATTAAAACTTTCTCATTAAATGATCCTGTCTTATTAAAACTTTCTCATTAAATGATCCTGTCTTATTAAAACTTTCTCATTAAATATCTCTCTTATTCATACAAAGATTTATATTTCATATTTTATTTTTTACATTTTTTTTCAGATATCAAGATGAATTGCTACTTCAGTGAACTTCCTGTTTCTCTCAATGTTACCTTGCTTGTTGATAGACTGTTAATACTTTTAACTATAAAGAATTGTTGCAGAGGTCAAGTTTGGTTTTTATTGTTCTTCCTAGTTTAATAATTTTAAACAAAAATTGTTGTTTCCAAAGAAAAGCAGCTCTGTTGTATACTTGTTGAATTAAGAGAGTCTTGTTACCAAAAAAACTTGTTTTTGTTTTTTATTTCAATATACTTGAAGAATGTATTGGCAACATGCATGTTTTCAATCTAGGTGTGTAATATTGTAGGACTACCTCAACTTGTCTGCTAGGAGACATTTCCTAATGCTCACTAGGTGGTGTTTGTACAAAAGAAAAGGACACCTAATTGGCTTGACTGATAGGGATGTGGATTTGAATGTTGAGTCATTACACTATGTTAGCTATCTATCTAATTCAGCCTTTTATATGATGTAACCTGAGTACATAGCTGTTACAAGTATTTCCAAGACTATAAAATCTTCCTGGGGCCGAGTCACAAGCTTAAAGATGATCTGTTTACTAGCAGTGGCAGGAGCCTTTCTGCTCTTGACTAGTATGTCAATGCCATACAAACAAAATCGGATGAGTGATTAATGTAAACAATACATGGTGCCAGTATGTGAAGGATGCATGGTGAATGTGTTGTATGAGAATGACTTTTCTTTTTCTTAGAAATTTCTTTCCATTATTAGGGTGCATCTTCCAAGCTGAAGCATCTTGTAAGCTGGAAAATACAGTAATTATGAGTGATGTTCAAAAAATAAAGTAAAAAAGAAACAGTATAAACCAATGGAAATTAAAACATTCTTATAGCTATAAATAAAAAGCAATATTATGTGGCAGAGTATTCAGTACTTCTTGTAACATTTACCTTGAACTTCTTGATAAAATCCAAAGAGTCAGCAATATTGTTGGTCCTAATCTGGTGGCTTGTCTTCAATCACTTTCCCACTGCCATAATGTTGCTTCTCTGTGTCTTTTCTATAAATACTTTCATGGTAATTGTTCAGATGAGATCTTTGCTATTTTTTAATTTAAGTGCAGTACTAGACTGGCGTTGAGATCTCATCAATTTACAGTTAAGCTGGTTAAATGTGACTGTAACTTCTATGTTAACAGTGTCTTTTCTTGCTTGTAGAATTCCCTTCTGGCATTATGCTTTCCAGCCAATTTTACTCTGCAAAAACTTAAATGCAATGTCAATCACTATCTATTGATCTGATTACTCTTTCCTTTTCCTGCTCATTATTAATGTTTCTCTTTCTAATTCTTCCACACCTCGTAACCCCTTGTGACTTAGTGGCTTTACTGACTTGCATGGGGTGATACCAATTATAAAAAAAAAAACAGCTGGAGCCACCTTGATATTGATTTCATGTCTGTGTGACATTACAACAATGATGGCTTCCACCAAGAAACAGAGGCAAACATAGAGGTGCAGGGTGTCATAAGATTTTTACATGATAAAAGTGTATGGATACAAAAAGTGATTACCTCCTTTTTGTTGAGATAGACAGCCAGGTCACTTGATGGCTGGTGAGTGATGTCAGGGGATAGTGACAAAGGCCATTTGCAATGTAGAGCCTTGAGAAGAAGGATGTTCCTAACCCACAGTAGTAAGTCCTACAGGAAAAACCACATGGCCTTATCAGGTTCATTGAGAAACTGCTGTAACTCTAGTTTTCCCTTTGTCTCCCTTTTCCACGGTTGTTGCATATATGTTATAATTTCTCTGCATGGGACACATACATATAATTTTGTGTACGCTGTAACATTATAAAACTGTTTCTGAGAACAAAGCATGTTAGTTATTAATCTTACTTTGAGCCATTCCGTTCCATCCACGATATAATATGGTATTATATCATGGATATAATAATGCCTATAATGGGGGAAATACAAATGAGAGAATAAACCTTTCTTCCCTTAGCTCTCCCATTAAAAGAGTAAAACTCTTTACTTGTTTATGACAAATATCTAGTGAGCAAGAATCAGATATCAGTCTGGTGAAGTGCATTCCCATAACAGCCTATACATCTTCAGGATATGCCTATTTCTTGCAATCACTATTATCAACAACTGAAGGCAACATTGCACATTGAACCTTTGATTCAACATAATAAACATTGCAACTTGTGGAATTTGATCTTTAAATGTCAGTGGATCTGTGATACTATGGGCACCCACATGGAAAGGGAAGATGTGGTTTTTACCTTGATCTGAAGTGTTTCTGTTTAATGGCCAACAGATGGTTCTTTTTTAAGTCTGGTTTTCTAAGCAGGATACACTTTGACTGAAGTGGAATAGGAATTAACAAAGTAGATGAGGGACATTTTGGAAATCAAGTGACAACAAGACCAGAAATAAGGTGTGTCTGGGTGATTGTCTATATCAACAATCATGCTTGGGATCAGTCAGTTCTGGCCAGCCTTTAGCAGGAGATGGACTTGTTTGTTGCATGGTTTTGATGCTGTCAATTTATATTGCCAGCTACCGCATCAGGATGAGTAGATGGATGAGGAGTTTGTAGAGGGAAGAGATCCACATAGCAGAAGTTCAGTGTCACATACCTACCCAGGCAGGCAAACGAAGCTCTGAATATAACAATATGTGAAGCAGGGTTCATGTTATCATTAATCGATGTGACGTTTATCTTTCACCTAGTTACCTTGTGAGCATGCAGTAGTCTCTTGCACACTGAGGGGATTGCGGATTGAAATACAATGTGGGGTAATCATTGGTCAGTTAGTGAAAAGCTTGAAACAGGGTCATATTATATGTTTACAGTTCATGAAATTATCCACAAGAAATTGGTATATCAGAAAATGTCATCCTCTTGGGTCCCAAAGCAATTGGTTGGAGAACATAAGTTCCTGCTCCTGGGTATTTCTTCTCAGCTGAGGAAACAGTTTAAGGGAGCTGATGGAAACTTTCTAGAACATGTAATCATGTGATGAAACCTAGGTGCATCATGTTATCTTGGAGAGAAAGGTTGATTCTATGATCTGGAAGCAAGCCTCATCATCAACCCTCAACAAAAAAAAACAAAGAAAAATTCAAAGTTCAGCAAAGAAATTGTTGCCAATTGTTCTAGGATGTAAAGGGTGTGATGTCAGACAGTTAACAGAGCCAGATATTGTGAAACATTGAACATATTGAGGTAAGCTGTTAGTCAAAATAATCCTGGATGTTTGTGTAGGGGTGTCATCCTGCTGAATCACGATGCCACTCTACACTTCCAAACCTGACAAAAAATGGCTCCAACAAGAAAATTAAATGATAATGATGAATTTCTTTAATCTATGGAAAAGATTAATTATTATTCTTATACTAATTTATTTTAGTTACAACTATTTTAAAAATTTTAATTATATATCCTGAGCCTGGTCGGTCGGTAATAATACAAATATTACTAATTAACTCATAGCTGGAGGGAGAAGGGGTGGATTCATACTTTTCCAAAAGATATTTGTGCATAAGTGAATTTAATGGACCCAACTGGAACTGGAACTCCTACTTTCTGATTAACAATTCTGAGGCATTATCTATTATACCACCTGTACATCCAAGCTTACAGCACCTGATATTCCCAAGCAGTCACCCATCTAGGTACTAACCAGGCCTGACATTACTTATCTTCTGTGATCAGACTAATAGCAAGAGTAAATGTTGATTGTTTTTTAAACTTGAATAAAGTACAGTAATTTGTTTTAATTCATTATTAATTGTTAACTAAATAAACTGAAGCATACATTAATAAAAAAAAAGATCAATAAAATGCTGGGGTATTGCAATAAACAAAATTCTGTAAATAAAAAAACAAGAAAAAATAAAAGAAAACCTGAAATTCTCCCATGGGAGTGGGGGAGGGAGAATTAACCCCTGTTGAGAATGCCTGCATTAGAAAAACAATAATACAATAATATGTTCCCAAGAAATCAAGCAATGAGAAAAGGTAAGTTTAAATGGTGAGATTTGAGATTTGTAAGGCTCAGTAAGATGCACTGTAATAGAAAAACATTCTTTCAGAGTCAAAAATGGATGCAAGTTTAAGTCTTGCTGAAACCCTATCATTGATATACACAATTTAATAATGGCTCTTGACTAACAAACTGAGGAATTGCATTAAAATTAAGATGAAAAAAATTAATTGATCACCTTTGACCTTTGTCGATAAGCAAAAGGTCTCATTATACAGAAGCAGAAATTTTCTTTATGAATGATTTTTAACTACAAAAATTTTAATCTGTGGAAATAAAAACATGGCAAAATAAATACTAACAAAAATATAGAGAGGCATACTGAAGTGCATTTTAAAAACAAAAAGAAACAATGCATAACAAAAAAAGAGGAGTAATAGAAAAATATATATTATCTTAAAATGTTAATACTGGTATTATAATGGTATTAAAATTATAATATTATTACCGGTATTATAATAGTATTACCATTATAATACTGGTATTACCATTTTAAGAAAATCTATATTTATTACCTCCCTTCCCATCACAAATTGGAGAGGAAATATATAAATAATTAAACATTGGTAATTATTATATGGTTTGATAATAAAACTTTTCAAACAAGTACCTGACAAGTTCCACTATTGGCAGTTTTATGCACACATTAGAAATCATCAGCTGGTACTGAGGAACAATGGACAAATGTCTTATTATCATACATTGTTCCACATTTCCAGGTGATGATTTGTACCTTGTTTGAAACTGACAGTAGCAGAAGTGGAGCAGTGCACATTTGAAAAAATTTATTATTTTATTTTATTTTAGGTTCTGTATTTTATATTTTCTTTTACATTTATAATGTTCTTTTTATTTCTAATGTGCACAATTTTTGCCTTTTTACAATTATATTTTTGCATATATACATACATACATACATACATATATATATATATATATATATATATGTGTGTGTGTGTGTGTGGTGTGGCCAGGGCCGCAGCCTGCTGTCTTTGGTCTGGATCAATCCTGGTATTGGAGAACAAGCCATCCCACACTTGTTGGTCATTGGTGGCATTTGACACTGCAGCTGGTCTTTAAATTGGCCACTTCAACTGACCTCTCTTACTCATGTTGAGATTTTTGATCTTAAGAGGGTCAAGCTGAATTATCACTGGGGTATCTCAGCCAAGCTAAAGCAAGGAGATGAATATGCACACAAAATAAAAAAAAAATAATTACAGTTTACAATTTTCTTTTTCTTCCCGACATCTCACTCAATTGCTCATTCTGTCTTCACAATTATAATTTTGTTTCTTAGAGAAATTTTGGTTAATGATTTTGCCAGTACACAGACATTGACACCTTTCAATGGTCGACTTTAACCTCTAGCCGCTAAACCTGCCATCTGTGTCTCACTGAATAGTAACAATCATAATGTGTATTTATTCCACAGAATTCGTACACCTGTTCTAAATATCCTGGGAAAATGAGTCCATTTCTGATAAAAGAAATAAAATCGTTTTTTTAACTCTTTTCATCCATAACGGCATGTTAAATATTATTGCATATATATTACATACATAATTACATATATATATATATATATATATATATATATATATATATATATATATATATATATATATATGTATATGTATACACACATTTGTATTTTTGCATATATATATACACACACACATTTGTATTTTTGCATATATATATATATACATATATATATATATATATATATATATATATATATATATATATATATATATATATATATATATTACAAGGAATCATTCATACAAAAAGTAAATTAGTCAAATTAATGATATAAAATGTCAAAATCCTTTCGCTAACAAAATTTTAAAGATGCATTAACCTACCAATCACTTGATGAATGTGATGATACATGTTTTTTAAAATTAAAAGCTATATAAGGTCTTTCTGAAGTACATAAGTACTTTTGACTGTACATTCAGTCATCTTCAGGCATGGAAATTGTTTTGTTTTTGGTAAAATTCAAGTAGCATCCGAAACGAAAAAATATAATGCAAATTGAAATATGTTTTTTTTAAATGTGTTATTGATAACAGATACAAAATTTTGGAGCATGCAGTCATATGTTGTGTAGTTCAATTTGTATTACTTATGCTCACTAATGAATTTCAACTGGGGATCTTTGTGTTGTTTCAATAGAAGAGGAATTTGCCAATGGGAACATGATATTAGATTGTTCCAATGAATTTCATTCCTTATT